>CM075779.1:24382346-24982346 GCA_037974665.1 Ehretia macrophylla | reverse complement strand
TTAAGCCCCTCAAAATGAAACTAGACTTTGGAGGGGGGTTTTGTATCTTGAAGTTACTTTCTACATTTGTTCGTTGTAAAAAAATAAAACAAATTGGCTTTTGCCTATACGATTTTAATTGGGTGACATTAAACGTCCTATGATTTCATTACATGCATTTTCCAATTGTAATTCTTTCTTTTCTGTTGATGAAACTAAAATAAAGTGGAATAATTATCGGTCAAAGTTATCCGTTTAACTGCATCAGAATTGAGGTCATTGAATTATATAAACTAAAAGTCAAATTAATTTTGAAATTTTATACATTTGATTGTTATTGGAAAAGAACGAACTTTTTTTTTGCTAATTTGGAAAAGAACAATAAGCTGTATGGCAAATTTATGCATTGGTTAGTAAGCTCTACAGTCCCCATGACCTCAAGAATATTTTAATTTTTTGCTTTTTAAGTTAAAAATTTAAATTAGTCCTTTTTACTAATTCTTTTGTTTTCAAAATTTATATAGTTTCACCGTTAAAAAAAATAAATAAAAAATCTAAATTCACCCTTACTAAATTGCATATGTTTACTTTTCAAGTTAAGAAATTGAATAGTATTTGGGTGAGGATGTAAATTTCATCTTAATATATTTGGGCAATACAACTTTCTGCACTCCTTTCAATTTGTGCCACATTTTAGTTTTAGATATACTTCATTCCTACAACTTGACTTTTCGTTTTATCATTGACGTACCAACTAACAAAGGAGGAAAAAGAGGAAAATCTTATCATATCACAAATTAATCAAAAGGACAAATAAAAGAAAGATCGCAAATCAATGTGGTACAAAATCACACAGCGACATGTTTGTTGCTATCACCTTTATTAGGTGATGTGTCCAACTTTTTCCCATTCATCTTTATAGTCAAAAAGAAACCATCAGATTTTCATGAACTTTCTTAGGTGAAATGCTTGAAGCTTGGAAATTAATGAAGAAAATTAGTAGACAACTAAACAAGGCATTATTCAATTCTTTTTTTATTAGATGGTGAAGAATTTATCTTAGACAAGATTCATTAGGTTCATTCTAAATTATAAATTTTGTGATATAGCAGTATAATCATATACATGTTTTAAGTTAGGATCATAGATGTAATACAATTAAGAGGATCTATTTGACCACCAAACCCTTTGAATGTGATGGACTAGCAACCTGTGCTAAATTCAAGAGGATATATATCGACTCTCTATATTGATCTCAAGCCGAATTCGGCACAAACCCATTTATACCTACTGCAATAGACACAATAAATTATTGTTATCTTATCATTCCACTCAATTTCTAAGCGACTTTACCACCTTTTATTTATCAATTATTTGAACAAGACAGAAGGCATAGCAAGGTGTCTACTGCGCGATTGGTTCATATCATCATCATGTGTTCAATAATCAAATCGATATATATAGCATTGTTTGTGGTCATTCATTAATCATGTAATTACTCTTATTGCAACAACTTTTTCTCCCTCATGTTCTCCATGCATGGCCCCAAGTGATTTGACGGGACTACATACCTAAAGCCATGTTTTCATGCAGATAAGTTTCATTAATTACATATATATTAGAAGCTGCAATGTATCAACCCCGCTTTTAGTGTGTAATCATGCACACTCAAATTGTAGGCCATGGAATTTATGTATAGAAAATTAGTCGTGCATTAAACTTAACTTACTTCCATTCAAGCAATTAAAAATATTTAAAAGTGGATTAGTAAAGTACTATAAGATCTCTTTTACTCGATAAATGGCTTATAATTGGAGTAAAAATATTGCAAATTTAGTTCCGAACCTATCGCAATTCAGTAAATCTCATGACATGAAGGAAAATAAAGAAGTAAAGAAAGACTTTAAATTCTTTTGCTTCTAAGGAGTCTATTATGAAAAAAGTTAGGCAGTCTATTAGACTTAAATTGAGTATTAGTAAACTTTTTAGAATGACCATTATCAACGTTAAACTTTGTAATAGATAGAAATTGGATGAGGTATGCGTTGCCAGTAGATAGTTTTGGTTAGGACTTTTGTAATTCATCTTTTGAGTTGAGTTTTAATGATATACTTTGCTTTCTTAGCAAAAAAAAAAAAAAGTAAAAAAGACCCTTGGGACTTTTGTGGATAGAGAAAAGAGCAAGATTTATTGTTTCATTAAAGTAGGGTTTTAAGGCAGTATATAAGAGCTAGTAAAAACGGTCAGCGGTTTAAATTTATAACTCATTTGGTTTGTGCAAAGTCTGAAAATTACTCTTATGCCCTCTTTGCTCAAGTGTCATATGTGGGGTTAGAACAAAAACATAAAAAAATATGTGAATTTATATGTGACACACTGTAAACAGTCATGTTGAACGACTATATCATTTATAAAAATTAATCTTCCAAGATTAAGAGAGAGAGGGAGAGAGAGAGACTCTTTATGTGTCTAATTGCTGATGTTGTTTTATAATCATTAGTTGCTAATTTTTCTATTTTTAACATATTAAGATTATAATTGAAATTTAATACACCGAGTTATGACCCTTCTGCATTTTTCATATATATATATATATATATATTCCTTATTCTAGCATAGGCTTTTAAAAAAAAAAAAAAACTAATCCTCTACTTTTACAAGATTCAAATTCTGATTTTCTAACTATTATGGAGAGTAACTTAGCACGTAAACTACTTTTTAATCTCCTATTTAGCATAGGCTTGAGACTATTAAAACCTATGAAAACAGCCACAAGATTTCTTATTCTATCCAGCACCATTAAAACTTCTAGGAGGATCTAATCATTAAATTGTTGCCACCTTGCGCATAGCAACTACATCAGTATTTTCTATCTCAAGATTCTCCACAATCACTTTTGTCGCAGTCACACTCTCATATATATTCATGGTTGTTACGAAAAGATTTCACATTTGTTTAACATACAAACTACATAGATGTACGACGACGATTCCTTTGTCCCCTATTCCTTTGTATTTGTGTCATGTCCTCATGGTATAAAAGCACCTATTCTATCAATTGTGTTGGATTTCAGATCGATTGGATTTGATGTCTTTCGTTCAAGGTTTAAACTGGTCTAATATTCCAATATATGAACAACAGAGCCACCTGCACGTGTGTGAAGTAAAAAGATTGGAATCTATTCCTCAAACATGTACTCAGATTTAACATTTTTTTCTCTTGGTGCCATTAATCGATTTTATAATCCAAAGCAAATGCACTAAATACTTTTTGGGTCTAATTTTCTGTATAGAGTTAACGGATTTGAAACTCGTAATATAAGTTGGAAAAACTATCAAGAGGAGTTCTCGTCATTCAAAATAAAGACTAGGATTTTGCATGGCACTATGCATGTAAGCATTATTGCCCATTCATGTACACACGAGAAAATAAAATAAAACAAGAAATTTAAGAGGTATATCTGCTGAAACAGTTTTACCCTAATTGTCATATAATCATGTGCTCAGTCATAAAAATGACGCGGGGTTTGATGATTGGTGAGAGTTAATTAGTTTGCTGGGAAAGTGTAACATCAGTTCATACGCCACTACCACATTTTTTAGTTCTTGCAACATTTGAAAATCGTTGCAGAAGAACTAAAAACCGTTGCAAATAACGTTAGGCAACGGTTTTCTTACCGTTGAATCTGCTCTTGTTGTCTAATCTCTATTGCAACGGTTTTTTATAAATAAATAGTAACGGTCAAAAAATCATTACAACTGATTCTTTTTGCAACGGTTTTTTTTTTTTTTTTTTAAAGACTAAGGTTTTCTTATAATCATTTATTGAGGTGGTGATATTTTTTCTTATTTGCAACAGTTATTTTACAGTTGTAAGCTCACCATTCTTAAATATATATATATATATCTTTCTTTTTTCTTTATTGAGTTGCAACTTAGATAATTTCTTCTATATAGGTAGTGATGAGACTCGAACTCAGGACCTTATTGAAAATGAACTCTATAACTATATCAAACTAACCATCTCATCTAACAGTTAAGTTGTTAGATAAGAGCTTATTATATTCATTTATATCTCTAATAGTCAACACTTTTGTAATAATTTTCATAAATTTGCCTCGAATTTTTAATTAGTCGACAGTAGTTTAGAACTAAGAAACAACGAAAAATCTAAATTTTGACAAAAAAAATTGTAGAAATAAAGGGGTAAAAAATGAAACCTAATTAATCAACTTTAAAAAAAAAATGTTTCTCTTTGTTTCAAATAATTAGTTGTAATTGTTTCTCATTTTCAATAATTAAAACTCAAATTTCTTTATAAACAAAATATCTCACGATGTCTCACCAAATAAATATAAAATAAGCAATAGTTTTTTTGCCTTAAACCAAATATGATATGCAACACTTAACAAAAAAGGTAGTATATCATAGATTTTGCAACTGTAAGACTCAATACTAATAAAACTGTTGCAAAAGAATTTATTTTATAAGTTGCAACTAACCCATAATTTTACAAACCGTTGCATGAAAAGAATGAAATAAGCAAACACTTCATAAAAAAAGCGTTGCATATTATAGATATTACAATAGCTAGTCTGATGCAAAGCGTTGCAAAAAGTTATAGATATTGCAACAGTTAATTAAAACCATTGCAAAATGTTATAGATATTGCAACAATTAATTAAAATTGTTGCAAAAGGTTATAGATATTGCAATAGTTATTAAAATCGTTGCAAAAAATTATAGATATTGCAACAGTTAATTAAAATCGTTGCAAAAGGTTTTATTTTTAGACAACAGCTATAAAATTGTTGCAAAATGACATTTATAGCAACAGTTTTCTTACATGTTCAATTTAAGAGTTGCAAGAAGTCAAAAATGTTGTAGTGCGCAGATGAACAACGAGGATATATAATGATATCATATACAATTTCTTCAGTAATTTGTTGGCGAAAATGCAGCCACGTTTATTAAATTTTTGTGGATTCATCTATGCCATTTGACTAGCAGTTGAGATTGTGGACCCTGTGGGTCACAACAAAGCAAACA
Organism: Ehretia macrophylla; assembly: GCA_037974665.1. Lineage (NCBI taxonomy): Eukaryota > Viridiplantae > Streptophyta > Magnoliopsida > Boraginales > Ehretiaceae > Ehretia > Ehretia macrophylla. The sequence goes on along the minus strand of CM075779.1, from coordinate 24,977,319 downwards.
TTTTGATCTTCAAGTGACATTTGATTATTTAATTTATCTATAATAAAGGTTGTATTCGTGATCTACACATAAAATTTTAATACGATACAACAGTTTAATATACCTATATATATGCTACCAATAAGGCAACTAGCATGTTGGAGATTTTTTAAAACATGGATCCGATCCTCCATTCAGTAACACTCGTATATACAAGTTTGATCATGATAGAGCTGAAAAGTACAACCATGGATGTACACTACTGCCGAGTGCTGAGACGTTAAAGGGCCTAAACTAATTAGCCAAACGGTAATGCTGTAAGAAGGAAAGGGTTCTAATCAACCCTCCAAAACAAAGGTCGGATCCCGTTATAACGTTATAAAGGAATCATTGTGACACAAACCTAATAGGCTCAAATTCTACAGCCTTGAGAAGAATAGAGAGAGATGGAGGGGTTGATTACTCAATTTAAGATTAATTAGGCCGTAATAAAGCTTTGTTATCGTTAATTATTAAGCTTACAGAAGCTGCATGGTAGCCATGATTTGATATAATCCGGCAAGTTTTTGTTGGAGGTCAATGGACTCGGCAATAAGCCGGCTTGACTCTGTCTGGACCGTGTAATAATCATACGTAATTAAGCATAACCGGTTCTTTAGTTCCTGATTCTTGATTTTTAGTCGGTTCGCTTCACGTGTGAGGTCCTCTAACTGTCTCTTCTTTCTCAAACGTGATCGCCTAGCTGATTCGCGGTTTGAAATCATGCGCCTACTCTTCCTTTCCTCAACCGAGTAAACCGACCGCTTCGTTTCTGAACCGGACGTTGATTGGACCGGCATTCCTGATTGGCATAGAGAGAAGAGTTCTTGGATTTCATCAGGTGTAAAAGCAACTTCAAGAACCGGGAAATGGCATTGAACCGGCTCTTCTAAAGACATTATGACTATAATATACGGTGTAAGTGAATCGGTTTACTTAATTTAGTGAACCGGAGGGAGAAAGGAATGGGAAAAGGGAAGAATTGAGGTGTGGGAGCCGAGTATATATAGGGAGAAAGGAAAGGGAAGAATAACATGTGGGATCCACTCAAGATTGAGCTTTCATAAAGTAAGATCATTATCGTCCACCAAAAAGCATTTTGTGTTATTTGTTTAAATAATTTAAGGAGAATTGGGTATACAAAACTCACATGCGTTAAGTTTAGAAAAAAGTTGAACTCACTCTAAATTAGAATGCACTAATGGCAAAGATATCATCTCATATAGAACCATATTAAATTCATTTCAAAATTAGAACTTCTATATTATAGCGGCTGCTATAAGATAATCAATGATCAAAACATTATGAGTGGATTGCATCGTGATTATTCCTTCTAACCCTTGAACCAATGAAGTAAGGTTCATCTCATATCATAACATTATTAATGGGATTTAATGGTTGTGAGTCTATATAATTTTGTTATAACCGTATCAACAATTTGCAACAGTTAGCTTTCATTCATAATATTATAACCCAGTGAGGGAGCGTCGTTGACATTAGATTGTGTACAAGCACACCCTCAACAAGAAAAATAAATATTTTTTTACTAAAAAGGCAAAATAATTATATTAAAACAATCTCACTATATGAGCGCATTCTCCTGACCTCTTTAACTGAATGAGTGCACCTAACTGTTGGATATTGACTCTGTCTTTGATCATAACATCATAAACAGACCCATTCTCCATGTTAGAAAGCTGTGTAATTTGGTAGATCCTATTTTTTGGATGACATGAGGGTCTAATTGGTAGAGTGCGATCATTAACTGATATCCTTTCAGATATAACAATGCACCTTCACACATACACCAAATTAATTAAAAATAAAATTTAAAATCAATAAAAAATATTAAATTTATAATTTTATAAAAATAATTTCACTCCATTTCATATCCATAAGTCTTGATTGATACTTTTTGCATGTAGAAAGTTGGTGTCAGGCATGGTCAGGTGGCATCTTCTGTGGCGAGGGGGGCATTTAAGCTTTATTCAAGTGGGGTCTCCTGTAGAAAGATTAGCTTAATCACGAAGAATCAAAAGCAAGTAAAAGGTAACAACAAAAAATGAGATTAACAAAATTGAAACAAAGACAAAGACCCCGCCGAAGTCATGTGGGTTACGAATGTTATAAAGTTAAAACTAGCTAAATTCAGACAGCCATGTGGTTTTTGTCGTTTTATGGTTAAAAAAGGAAGCCATTTTAAAATAATCAGGTGACATAAATATATAATAGTGAAGTTGCAATATGATTATTAAAGTAATGTTATATATTATTTATTTTATTATTATTATTTTTAATTATTTTTAATGTAGAATCTCACATATTATGTTAATTAGATTATTTTTATTTCTGTTTCTTTTTTTAAATTATTTTTCTCTATCTTCAATTTCTCTTTCTCTTTCTTAATTAATATTTACTCAAAATACTTTTCTTTCTTTGTTTAACCATATTAGACCCCTTAACCCAAAAACAAAAAATAAAAACTATACCAGACTCAAATATTGAGGAAACAACAATAAATCAATCTGCAAAAAGAAGAATGAAAAAGAATTCGATCACTAATGGAATACATTTCTTTCTTTTCTTAGTATTACTTTTCTTTCTTTGTCCTCAATTGATTTACTATTCATTACCAGATTAATCAAAAGAATTCGATCGCTAATGGAATACCTTAACACAAGAATGAAAAATATTATTACCTGAATTGTTCATAAATATAAACTCAACCGACCACTTTCTATTGTTTATTACAAGATAAATATAATTATTGAAATCAATCAGAAATATCACTAAAAGGAGCCCTACGAGATTCGCTTTTTCGTCTCTTCTTACGTTGAGAGCAAGCAGCTTGAAAACCTCCATTATCAACATTCTTCAGTGATATCTCCACAAATTTCAAGGTGTGAATCCATGTTGTATAATATGGTTAATCTCCACTAATTTCTTACTAGTGATTTCTTGTAGCTTATATCTCTACAAATTTCGTCACTTCTTTTGGCCGATGGATTTATTATTAGTTTTTCAATATTTAGGTCTGATATGATTTTTTTTGGTCAAATGGAATAAAGAAATAAAAGTATTTTGAGTAAGTATTTATTAAGAGAGAATAAGGAATTGATGATAGAGAAAAATAATTAAAAAGAAGAAAGAAAAATAAAAATAATTTAGTTGGCATGACACGTAAGATTTCACATAAGAGGTGATAAAAAGATGATGAAAAAAAATATATATATAACATTACACTGATTATTATGATGGTGTTATTGTTTTCTTTTTGTGTCAGACCATGAAAAATATTTAGTATACGTTTATGAGTACATCACGTTACTGCACAAAATGGGCCAAGAAAAAAGTAAGAGAAAAGTCTAAAGGGGAAATTCCAATTGCTTTGTAGAGTGATTTGTGTAGATTTTCTCTTCTTTTTTGGTGGTGTTTTTTTTTTTTTTTTTTTCAATTGAATGTCTGCAAAGACTTTTCTTTGAGAAATATCATAGATAGATGTTAATTAGGTGAAATCCTAATGCCACCTTTCAGTTTGGTAGTATTACTATCATGACTATTCAATGGAGAGTTGCACACAGCGTTATAACATTATGAGTAAGATTCAATCATTGTGAACTGTCTTTATCATTTTATTATAATTATATTGATAATTTACTATTCTTAGATCTATAATGTGATGAGGTGATCTAAATCACACACATAATTAACAACAATTTGTTTAAGTCACTTCAATTAAACACAAAAAAAGTATTTAAAATAATCATTAAGAAAAAAGGATAACTCAGTATATAATAACTTGAATTCAACAATTGAAGTTCCCGTCCTCCATAATAGATGAGCCTGTCGATGCGAATATACGTGTACACACAATTTCTGTAATTTGGACGCATCTTCTCTGTACTTAGTATGTGCTCTAGTATGTAGGATGCCATTAGCAACATGTATAACCCGTAGCAAAACGTTATTCTCATTTTGTAGATACCAGAGGTATTTATTTTAGGTAGAATCGCATTGAGTCCATCTTATAATTATAAATTTTATAATATAGTAGTGTGTTTAAATGTATATTTTAGGTCAATAAAGGGACTAATAATATTTGTGATGGAATAATAATATTGATTCAAATCTAAAATCTTGAATTATAACAAGTCGCTACCCGATCACTTAACCTAAACCGGGCACCATATATAGCAATGCATATTTAACTCCAGAGAATATTCCTTGTCAGGTATTTTAGTTGGTATTTCTGGTAGGTTTTGTTGGTTGGCAGTTAGTTTCTTTTGTCATGTTAGCTGCCTTGAGAACCACAAATTAGTGGAGAGTAACATGGGGGTTTTCAGCTCTATTATCCTTTTGGTTAATGGATTTCTAATTAAATGAAGCATCATTAGAAAAAAGATTTGTAAGAAAAAAAAAAGTGAGCTTTAGCAGTCACATTGTCTTCACAAGTAAGTAGGTTTCATGTGCCTGCAGCTAATTAAAGTGAGACAGTTTCCTAAAATTTGGACCATCTTTATGCCATTGATGGAAACTTGGAAAAAAACTGTCTTCGTAGTGCCTTTGCTTTGAAGGATTGAGCTAACCATCTGATTTCGAGTTATCACTATGGTGCACAAAACTCTTATTAGGTGTGGAATTTGAAAAAGAGTTCGACTCATATTTAAAATTTATTATACGCAGTTTTACCTTGTATTGTGTAATAAGTTATTTTTACGACGCGAATTCCTAATTTTTAAATCACACATCGACAAACTTTATTATTACACTAATACTCTCCTTCATTCGAAAATGACTATCGGGGAAAAAATGGTAGTAGAGAGTAGGAAAATTCATAGGGCACGATTTTTGGTAATCCATTTTGGTTGCTTTTTGGGTTCGAAAGTTTATTAAAAAAATCTCAAAAAAGATGACACGAGACGTGTACTGCTTGTATTTCTGAAAAAATTGAAAATTTTGTCATCTTTGTCTAGTTATAGATTTGGTTTTCTTTGATTACGAGTTGGAATAATTGGAAGCATGGGCGCCTCATTGCTTACTGGGATTGTTGGGGCAAGCTGAAATCTTGGGCTACAGTTAGTGGCATAGTGATACAATTTGACATCAAAATGTGCTAAAAACCTGTGATTTTATTCATTAACGGTAAAGTCATCCCATTACAGAACGGGTGCCCAATATCAACCAAAATTCTCAAGAGTGCATGAACAAATTAAGTTTCCTTATAAACCCTATCCGCCAAACAAGTTCTAGATGCACCTTACATTTTTTGACGACGTTTGCCTTCCCGAATTCTGAAAACATAATAAAAGATCAGGTTGTATAGAGCAATTAAACGTGTATCAAAATGTACCAAAGTATACAAAAACGTACCAAATTATACAAAAACTCCTTCCTTTTCTAAATATTTTTATGAATACAATAGGAGGAAAGAAAACACGTGAAAGTAGTTAAAGTTGTATATCAAATACACAGCAAATTATATATGACTTCCAATTTAGAGATTAATTCAATTAAAAAACTAAATTCTCATATGAATACAAATAGCAAAGAGTTGTGGACACGTCTCTAGACACTGTAACACTTCTTCGCAACAAATCCATAGAAAATTACACCGAAAGATTAAAAAAAAAAAAAAAAATGCCCCTTTCCTTCATGCGTAGACCACACTGACGCCTTCTTCGATAACCTTTTCGTCTGCTGCGACTTGTGGGTATTTCATCACTTTCCATTGCCATGGACTGCAATTCAATGTAGACCGAACGAATAAAGGTTGGATGACTAAAAGGTAGGGTTTTTTTTTTTTTTCTTTCTTCCGGTAGGGGTTTGAAAGTCAATGCATTAAAAAGGCGCAACGACTCTGAAATTATAAATACTTTTTTTTTTTTTCTCAAAGAGACTCAATTTGCTCGCTCATCTGAAATATTGTAATCTACTATTATCGCTTCGGGAAAAAGAAAGAAAGAAAAAAAAACTCCCGTTATTGCTTGCCATAAAATTACTTCAAAGAAAAAAAAAAACTCCAATTATTGCTTGCAGGGGCGGACCCAGACATCGGGACTCACGGGATTCGAGGACACTACTTTATATATAAACTAATACACATTATAGCAATTAAAAAAAATATAAGCACCTAAAAGAGAAAAAAAAAAGTAACGATAATATTATAATATGGGGAAAACGAGTCTAAACAATTTTGCCATGAACCTACCTGGTTTGGGATTTGAGAAAGTGAGGGTGAGAAAACTTTCAAGCTATAATTTTTTTTTTAAAATGTATTATAAGCTAAAAAAAAAGAAGTTTAAGTGTAAGCATTGGCAAGATTCGAATTTGGGAGGTGAAACCTAAATGGATTTTAAAAGTGCCTCTTTAACCACTAAACCATCAATTTTTGTTGGGTGTAAACCTTTGTATACGCTATTTATAGTGTAAGTCCGCCACTGATTGCTTGTCATAAAATTACTTGAGAGAAATATAATTGCTCTTGAAAGTATAGAAATTGCCTCAGAATATAATCTCAGTAGTTTGTGTAAATTGGACATTAACAACGTATAAAAAAATTATTTAATTCGCCAAATTGGCTGAAATTAAACATATTTGTCACGTGAAAAAAGAATAAAGAAAAAAATACCTATTTAATTTCTAGGGGTGGGTGCTTTCTGTATATGGGCCTCGGATAGTAGCAGACTTGTGAAAACGTCTCCAGACATGGTAACACGTCTCCGCGACAAGTCCAGAGTGAATGATACCCAAAAATACTAGTATGAGCTAGGACCAGTGAATGAGAATTGCAAACGGGATGAAACATAACCCGCAAATAGCAAGAGTGAAATTGTAAGCGATAAACCAAAGATCCATTTTTCCTTGAGGCGTAGACCATATTGACTTTATGAGGCCCTTCTTCTTTCCTTCTTCTTCGATGATCACCCTTTCGTCTACTGCTGCGACTGCGATTTGTATTTCATTTGTTGCCTTCTTCTCTCCTTCATCTACCACCCTTTCGTCTACTGCAACTTGTACTCATATGGGTAGTTCTCATGACCGGGCTCCGGGCAATCCGGAGCCAAGCAATTTGGGTTGTTGATTTACATCAACGGCTCACGTTTATCATACCTTTTTTTTTTAAATTTAATGGTAATGTGTAATTACCATTTTAGGCCCATCTGCATTTAATGATTGTGGGACCTAGATTGTATTGATCTGTAACCTTTTTAAAGCATTAATGATATTTGATGCACAATTACTTTATTACCCTTAGGTTGCTTGGTTTCACATGGGACCCACATGGGACTGAAAATCTCTATTTTACCCTTAAAAGGGATGAATAGTAAATTTTTCTTTACACACAAAAAGAATTTTAGAAAACGTGAAATTACTTTTATACCCATATATATCTAATGTATTAAAAACCTTACCCCTCCCCATCGTCGTCTTCTTCTTCAGTGCTATTTGTGCCTATAAACTTTGTTTTCTCCAGGAAAAAAAAACAAAGTAAAAAAAAAAGATTCATGTTCGTATCTTTTTTAATCATCAGTTTAACATCTTTGTCTCCTCGTCAAGCATCACTGTTGTGATGGAACAAATGTGAGTTTAATTGTATCATTCAACACTGAAGAGAGCGAGAAATTAATCAGACAAAAAAGGGTAAGAAGAAATACGGCTTCTGACCTTTCTATCATTCTCACTCCATTTGTGGTCAACAATGGTAGCTTTTTCTCAATGTTCTTCAACATGCCCAAAAATTTCTCAATTCATCTTGTTCCGTCAAACCCTCCTCCACTAATCATTTCCTTTGATCACCTCTATAGTTCAGTCTCCTAGATCTCAGGTGTATGTTTGTGTGTTTTTTTTAAACCCCTTTATGTGAGAGCCCCAACAAAAAAATTCATTCCGACCAAATATTTTATATTGCTTATGTTGTATATGAATATTGAATTATTTATGAATACATTTAACTGACATATATGTTGCATGTTTGGCTTGTGTTACTTTTTAGTTATTTTGTATTTGCGACGGTTAATTGAAGTCAATTATTTTTATTTGCATATGCGTTAAAAGCGAGTGCGTGTAAACTATTTGATAAAAGCGTTGGAAAATGTTTTGAGTCCAATGATTCACTTTTGGATATCGTACCTTGTATATTGAAGGTGTGGCATTGTATAAACAACCTGTGTGTTTAGGTATACACACATATGGTATGGTGATTTTGGTTATGTCTACGTGATTTACTGGATGTTAGCGGACGGTTGATGGATATATGCAGAACAATTTTATGGGCATAAACATTACAAGTAGTAAATTTATTATCCTGAAATAAGTTGTCAGTCACTGATGTTAGTGTGAAAACTATGAATAACATTACCATTTTGATTAATAGTTGTTGAAAAAATGGTACGTGTAGTAAAATAAGAATATATTAGAAGTAATCAAAACAACAAACTAACTCTAACTTTGTTTGCTTTCATAAATTGGGGAAATGATAGAGTTCATGCACGATATTAGAGCAAATTGTGTTTACTTTTTATATGCTCGTGGGTTATTAAATGTACTGGGTTTCATATTGGTTAGAAGAACTTAATTTGTCACTAATTAAATAAATGCGTATGCATTTATTTGCATTTGTGTGTTTTCTTCGATTTATGGTTTCTTTATTTTATTGCAGTTGGAACCACAAGCAGCACAATGAAAGCCACTAACTTAGGTGAAGGCAGTAAAAGAACAAACAGCTGTCGTAAGAGAAAAATAGCTCAATCAATTAGCGTGAAGAGGCCTACCGTACCGTATATTTTTTTCCTGTAGGTTTAGCATACAAGTTTTGCCTTTGTTATAATATTCTGATTTTAACAAATTAGTTGGCTTCTTTCATTAACGAATATTGAATAATTGTAGGAATTCGAAAATTGAAGAGTTTAAATTAAACAATCCAGACGACAAAGTTACTCGAGAACTACGTGCATCGATTCATCAGCAATGGGAAGTTCTTTCAGAAGATGAAAAGTTTGTGTTTAATAAGAAGGGTAAACAAACTTCTCAACGTTACAAGAAAGCAAAAAAGTATATCCATAAGATTGGGCTTGAGAAGGTAACACTATAGACCATAATATCGTATTTCATTTGCTTTTATGTAATTTAATGAGTTTATAAATTAGGAAATTTCAGTAACGTCAGCAGGGAAAACTAACTAATCCAATTTTCAAATGTCATTGCAGAAGGGCGTGGATACGCGAATGTCTTTGATCAAAATTGTTGAGTTGCATGAGCGTCTTACTGCGGAACGAAGGGAAGGTGTCAATAGCATTGGGCTTGGGGGCTTACTTCACTTGAAGTGCAACACACATAAGCATAATATATGTCGTTGGTGCATCGATAATTTTGATCCCATGACCATGACATTACACATACATGGAAAAACAATGAAGATTACAACACATGATGTAAAGCGCTTACTCGGGTTGTCAAACTGTGGGATATCTGTACCCACAAATGGTGTACACAATGAGATTGAAGGGGTGGCGCAGTTGTTTGCAGTGAAAGACAATGTTAGTCCATTGACAACTCTAACTCAGGAACTCATTTGTGGCAGCGGTCACGGCCGAGAATTCAAGGCATTATACTGTATATATGTCATTGGATACTTCTTGTGTCCCACAATAGAACATGCTGTTAAGGTAGAAATGTTACACGTGGTTTAAAATATTAATGCTATGGGGGGCTATAATTGGGCTCAATTCGTGCTGGATTCATTGGCATCTGGCGTCCATCATTTTAAGCAAAAGGGTATGACTTACGTGAGTGGATGTGTCTTCTTGTTATTGGTAATCGGACTCCATCATTTTGGTTGTCATAAGACTTTGTTTTGAAATTATTTTGTTTACTTTATATGTATTAATTATTAGTATGAACGCATATGTTATCTAAAATTTTGATATTTCGTTTAATTATTATTAATTTAATTTTGTGCAAATTTTTTTCTTGAAAAGGTGATCCCTCATGATGAATTACACCTTCCTCATTCCCTTAGGCCTTGCATTAAGTATTAGAATAACGAGACTGTTTGTCATAGGGTGTGAAGGTACAAAGCATGTGGGGGATACGACAACCTGGAGTGTTATCTCCTGCTAGAGCATAACGTCGATTCAAATGAAGGGACAAATGCGGAGGTTCCATATAGCGACAGACAAACAAGGTTGGAATACATACAGAATCAAATCGATGAACTAAAGAGTGAAATGAGGGAGGTTAAGGATGCCACAGACAGGAACACCACTAGTGTGAATAAGTTGAATTTGCTTATGAAGACATTCTTGGAGAAGTTGAAGGGCAACCAGGGCCAGACAAATGTACCTGCTAGGGAGAAATCATGGAGGGTAGATGAAGGAAAAATGCATAGGAATGTTTGTGACGATGCAGTTGAAGTTATTCGTGAATCTGGTTCACAAAATGGCATAGACCAAAATTTGGAAAAGACGAGAGGAGTGAATGTTTTAATGCGCAGTCGTATTGTTAAGCAAGCTGCTAGAAAGACGACCAAGACATCTGCAGGTGTTTGTGTTGACCTTACCACCGAAACAAAGCCTGATGTATGGCCAGATGAAGGTGTTGGGATTACTAAGCATGTGGCAATGACAATGATGGAATCAGATGATTTGTTGGCAGATTATTTGTTTTCCAAGGAAAGAGAAGCACAGTGAGCGTTGAATTACAAAACTCTATATTTGTTTTTATTACGTTCATCTAGTAAGTAACTATACTATATTATATTTTGATGTACTGAATTGTAGCGAAATTCTTGTGGATGTGGGGACGTGCCACATTACTAGGAGTGAGATGCATAATCTACTACCCAACAAGGAGATTTCATATTCTGTGAGTTGCCATATGACTAGAGTAAATGAAAGTGGTTAAGATGCACGTCAATGACCATCATTTAACTACTCTTTCATTTTTTTACCTTAGAGACACATTTGTACGCCAAAGGAGCACGGATACACGAGAGACGGACCCTTCTATGAGCAAATGGTATCTACCTACATGCTGCACGGTCAACACAGTATATTTCATAGTAATGTTAGGATGTCCACATTTTTGGCTTTTTACCAAAAAAATCTTGAAATGTAATGAATTATAGCATAAAATGCTAGGGAAGTATTTGCGGAAGACTGCCCAAACATGCTTCAATTCATTTTTCAGATTGGACAAGTACACCGGAGATTTGGCCCATTGCAAAGAAGTATGTTGTTGGTAATGTTCTGTAGTTGCTGTTTCATTGTGAAGTGATGTTTATTTATTTATTTATGTAAATTGTTCATACGTAGGTTTACTTACCTATCAATTATGACAATAAGCACTGGTTCTTATGCATCATCGATTTCACCACGTCTAGTATAAAGATTTGTGACACATCTAGAGCAGCCAAATCAAAGATATCAATTATAAATCAAGTTACAAAGCCGGTAAATTGCTTTTATCTGTTACACTTAGTTTGGATTCTTATGATACAGCGTTACTGATTGGTTTTGTAACATTGCATTACCCCAAATGGCAGATCCGATTCGTGCATGGCTTGTTGGAGGACCACACAGATCGCGATGTATATAGCGGCATGAAGAACGTGAATACTTTCGAAATATGCCATCCTCCTTAGGTCCCGACGCAACACAATGGCACCGATTGCGGCTTGTATGTGTGTATGATGATAGAAAATCCAGGGAATGTCCCAGCCCTTAACGACGAAAAATCAGAGTTTCAACGCAGACAATTGGCGTTTAAGTTATGGCGCCATCTGTCCAACGTGCAAAATCAACTAAATGTGGTCGATGGCCAAAAAAGGCAAAAACAAGTAATAGTTATTTTTCACTTGCTAACGTCTTTCCATCTGAAGTATTCACATATATGGACTCAAACTTTAAGTTTTAGTTTTTTGTTGCTGAAGTAATGCTTCGGGTGTATATTCCATGGTACTTGATTGATCAGGCATTGTGTGTTGTTTTTTATTCTTGGTATTACCATTCATGCAATTTTATTTTACTTTTGGATGTTTGTATTGTTATAAATTATATCGATAATAGTATGCTCCTAAACAAGCTAGAGTACGTTGCCAATGTGGGGAAATGCTAGGGTCGCCAACAATCCTAATATTTATTTTAGAAGCCGTATTAAGCTGGGTGTTTGTATTTTATTATTTTTTCCTTTTATCTCATTTAAATTATAAAAGAAGTTTGTAACATAAATTTATATTGTTTCACTATTTTCTTACCAACCAATTTAACTGTTTTTTTCTTTTAATAATTTAACACTATACATTAATGTTTTTGTCTTTTAATAATTTAACACTATACATTAATATCAATTTACGTTTTTTCTTTTAAGAATCTAACACTAATGTAATTCACAATTTGTATTATACATTATTGTAAATTTTAAACATATCTCGTTACAACATACAATGTCACCATTCACGATAATGCTATAATACTGATTAATAAATTTAATTAGGAATTGCATATATTTTTAATAAAATTTGCGGTAATTTGCGGTAGGTAGTAGACAATAGCCTCTAAAAAATTCACCATAATTATTCAGGTTCCATAAAAACTGTAGATTCAGTAATTTTGTATCACTTTGATAACATTGTATAAGTGATAAATGTTAATAGGATTAATTCAAACTGAAAAATTGTCTAACAAGTACTTGTTGGGGAAAATAAAGTTTGTTGTGAGTTTGGAAACCTCAAAATCTAGTAAATTGGATTTAATGTCCTCATGATACAAGGACAAATGTCCAATATGCGATTATGTCAAATTGAAAAAACAAAATAAACCTAATATTAACGAAGGGGCTTCAAATAGTTCATATCAAATAAAAAAATAAGGTTGTGTAATTACAATAAAGTTATAGAATAAAGTACATGATCAATAGGGCAAAAAATTAAGTATTTTTATCTGAATTTGTATATGTGTCATTTGTATATGGTACAAGTGTCGTACAAAAACGACACGAGTCATTGAATTAAAAAATCTGAATTATCATATTTATTTAATTAACGTTGAAACAAAAAAATAACAATTCGTAATTAAAACTACACTTGTCGTAAGTTGGTCGTCATAAACCGTAAAAGAACCCAATTGGTAAAATATAGTGTTATCTTTTTGTCATGCAAATCTAATACAAATGGCATAACGAAATAAAATTAATAATAATAATAATTCTTACAGTAACGGTATAACCAAATACGGCAACCAAAACCAAGTTAATGATACAACTTCTTCTTGAATGTTTTTAATTTAGGTTAGAACATCAAAATTAAAGAATACTCATAAAATAGAAGCCCGAAATAATATAAAATTTTATGTCCCAGAAACAAATATAACAGTTTGTAACACACCGACCTGTGCATATAATTATTTTATTGATGTGCATATATTTATATGTCTACTTTAATTATTTACGTATATTCGTTTGCATAAAATATCATATTTTTGGGTTATGTGCATCTATTTCGTTTAACATGCATTTATCTTAAACTATGTGCATACATCTAATTTAACAAGAAATTTCATCTATTAACATGTATTGCATCAATATAAATACATTCTTATGTAAGTAGGCACGTTTAATTGGTTAATGTGCATAATTCTCATTTTACATGCAATTTCGGGACTTCCCGAATACTTTGAAAAATCGTAGGAATCATAGAAAATAATTAACGTAGACAATTAGGAATTGGAGCAACTAAATTAGTTAGAATTAAACTGGAGTGGCAAACTAGTTAATATTATTTAGTTGAAGGGCATGTTGGTCATTTGAGCCTTTTTTCTTTTATTATTTACACCTACTAATATACTACAACACACACAAGCACACAAAACACACACACAAATCAGACGCACACACACATTTAAACACACACAAGCAAGATGAAGAAGAAAAAGAAGAAGAAGAAGAAGAAGAAGAAGAAGAAATGAAGGAAGAAAAGATGATTTTGAGCTTGTTTGTGGGCAAACTCTTCAACTTAAGGTGAGGATTCATCCATGCTTGCATCCTTGGCTGAATTCTTGTTGTATATACATGTATGCCATGTATAGATAAGTTATCATGAAGCTTGTAATGCATGTTTAATGAGGTATTTAGTGTATGAAATGTTGTGGTAGCTTTCTAATGCATGAATTGCTAGCCTTGGTGTTTGGTTTGGTTGTAGTTGAAGTTGGCCTCTTTGGTTAATTGTTGAAGACCAAGTGTTTGTATATATTTCAAATAGAGTGATTTACATCATATACATAGTGAGTAAGGGTGGTAGTATGCCAAGGAAGCAATAAATAGCTAACACATGAGTAGTGCAAGATTCTGAATTTTCTGGCAGGTTGCGCGATTGGATTGCAGAGGCAGTTTGACCTAGCAAATGTTGTCGAAAATGGCTGAATTTTGGATATGTTGTATCCAAGACCTGGGGGAAAATTTTCTCTTTTAGTCTTAAGATTTAATTATGTCGTTAAAGAGCAGTTATAGGGCCATTACAGTAGCATTTGGATTCTCACGCTGGTGCAGGGCAGATTGCGTGATGATTTTGTAGAGGCCATATCTTATTGAATATAACTCCAAATTGAGATCCGTTTGAGGCTAAACCTATTTACATTCGATGAACTACATTTCTGTGGAGTTTCATAATTTTTGGAAAACAATTAGGCTGGTAACCGAAGCAGCAAAATCAAGCTAATGTAGACTAGAATCTCAACTTATCTTGCTACAGGTTTAAGATGCCTTGATGATTGGTTCTAGTGAATAATGAGCAATTTTAGGTAGTAAGAAGCTTAATGGTAATGATGGTGGTTATGTGTGAATGCTTAATTGAATTGGAGATAGTTACTTGCCATCTAGTGAATCAAGAGAAAGAGTAGTTCCATGAATGCTAGTATTAGCTATGAGAGGGAGTTATTGCAAGTTAGAAAACTCAAGAATGTGGTCAAGTCTTGTAAATTAAGTTAAGTGATTTTAGTGCTTTGGATGGTTTAACTTGTAATCTTAGTTTAATGAATGTAAATAATGCTCCTAGCGAAGTTAAATGCTTTAGAACCCCGTATGTGCATAATGAGATGTTTGAGAACGAATGCAAGATTCATGAATTAAGGAGTGTCATAATAGTTATTTATGTAGTTAAAGTAGTTTAGTGCAATGTTGTTAGAAGTTTGAACATGATTTATTTGAGTTGTCATTGAGTAATTAGCATGTTATAACTTAGTAACTAAAGTGTCGTATTAAAGCATACTATCTAGTGCCTTTAATGTATTTTGTGTTAAGCTTGGTTTGAATACTATTTTCTTGAGTTTTAATTGTAGTTAAGAGTTAATGAAATGTAGATAAATTGAGTAAAGTGTAAGTTGTCAACTAAAGTGCCTTAACTTATCTTTGTACTTTATGTTAAACTAGAAAATGTTGCTTGAATATGAATGATTGTAATGCTAGAATTCTTGCTTTAACTTAGTGTAACTTGTGTTGCTTAGTGAATGTAGATAGTTGGAACCCCGTGTATGTTATGTGGAATGTTGATAGGGAATGCAAGCTAAGTGAATTAAGAAGCATTATCAAGATATGTTATCTAGCGAAGGTAATGTAGTGCATATTAAAGATCTTAGAGTAGGCTTAAAATTAACCTTAAAGAGTGTATGCTAGTTTAACTGCAATCAAATCTAACTTGTTCTTAATTATGAATTCTATTTGAATTCTAGCTATAATGCATGCAATTGGAGAAGGTATGATGGGATTCTTGGCTTAATCCAAGGTGAGGGAGTTTTCATCTCTTCTGTGCATTTTAACTTGATTTATTGTTTCTAAATTGAATTATTTAGTAATTGATAAAGTTTATATATTTTATTTTATTTGCTATCTGGAGTTTTTTTTGTGTTATTTGTGATTAATTGCGAGGGATGCCTACTTTATCGTTCCTCTTATGTGTTATTTGATATACTTGGCTCTCGTGATCTTGTCTCGGGGTTGCGCAACCTTTTCGAACATGGTAGCATCGAGAAACACGGGCAACATCAGGCTTGCCATGCTCTCTCAACTATTATGGTGCCTATTTCCTTTCTCTCGCTGAGTATACTCCACTACCCCAGAGGCGTGGTTCACCTGCTGGGAATATAGACCTACCTCAGGAGAAAGGGTCGTAGGATCGGGGTACATCCAGAGTACCCTATTTTGGAGGAATAAGGGTTTTGTCGGCACTTGCTTGAAGATCTTGGCTCGTAGCTTGTGATTGAAGACAAGTGGAACCGTATCCTTTTTATATGTGGTTAAATACTTGTCTATCTAGTCTTGTTACTTTGTGTTATATATATGGCTATCTTTGTTGCATAACATGTTGCACGCCTGGTATGCTGCATCACCTCCCTCGCTGGGTAACTTTGGTTACTTGTTCCCCATTTTAACATGTTACAGGTATAGTTAGAACAACTACCTTGAGTGCTGTGTTGCTGGTTGCTTATCTTGCTGAGGTTGAATCCCTTTGAAGATGTGTGTTATTGTATTATGTCTTATTTTGAGACCTTTGAGGTCCTGTATGTATTAATGAAAGATTTTGTGGGTTGTAATTAAAGATGTAGTCTTGAATAGTTAGTGGCTTAGTTGGCATGTAATAGCTAAAGATAGACGTTATTGTCTTTTGATTGCATACTCGTGTGGTTATGTTTTTTTTACTAAGGCCGGATGGCCTTGAGACTGGGAAAAGTAGGATGGTTGGAGTTGGGGTGTTGTATTATGGCCGTACTTGCTGCTAGCAGGTTTTTAATTAGCCTTATAAATAGGAGAGACTCCGTCTGTTTTCCCTCGAGTTTCGTGCCTTGGGTTTTAGGTTTGGGGCTCCGGTCTCGAGAGAGATCAGGGTTTTACACAGTTTGTCCTAATTGTACTTGTCCTTTCAATGTCTAAACAATAAAAAAGAGGGCCTAAATCACTTGTTATATTGGTAATATTAATCATACGCATCAAGCATGCAAGATGCGGTGCCACTATTTACAATATTATTTGATTTTACATTTAGGATTATAGCCTAGTTAACTATCTGAACAACATCATTATTTACACATGCAATGTAACTGTAAATTATAAGTAATCATTTTAGAAAAAATTAAGGTGTATTAACTAATGAACAAACCTAATCATGGTTCCCAAACCAAAAAAACAATTAAATTTAAAAATAACATAAGCATACGTAAAGCCAAACTAATAATCATCATCCACAAAAAACACCATCATTCATATATAAGATTATCATTATACACAACTTAACAATGCCATTGAACATCATCAAAAAAACCATCAAGCAGGCCATTATCCATATATTGCAGGATATCTTCCATTTAAAGGAAAATTAATATAAAAACAACATAACCCTCGTACCACCCCACAAGCATCATCACGCAGCCAGGTTTTTTAGGTTAGCTGAATGCCTCCAAAGTTCGAAGGCAATTGCTTTCCATTGAGTCCAAGAATCCGCAAGTGGGAATGCTTGAACATTCCCTAGACACTTCATCATTTGGCACACGTATAAGCCACTATCGTACATCCCTGCCTGACATGGGACCCACGGCAAGGACGTAATGCTGAAGATGTTAACCTTCTGCATACGACTGTAGACATCTATATCAGCATGATTGAAAAATCCATCTAGGTAATTCAGCTGTAAAACCAAACTCAATTAATTAGCCATTTCTTTCTAAAAATGCATGATTACCCAATATTTCATTAACTTTACCAGGAGGGACATTTCTGATACAAGCCGCAACCCATCTCTTGGAGCACAGTCACAAAGCAATACCTCATGATGCTCGAAATCAATAATATAGAGATACCAGTGCTCACGGTAGACATTAATCGGGATGAACATCTTGAGTCAAAATTTCATTTGTCAGATTTCGTCCTTCATATTCTAAAAAATCGTTATCCTATGTTCAAAGAGAAAGTGAAATACCTTATTGCTATCGGCCAACAAACTACTGTCTTTGTTGAAACCCCAAAACGCTCGTTTACAACTCTCGAATGATATGGGTTGTCCATATAAACCAATCAGGATGTGCTGCTGCAATACATAAGGAAAAACCAATATTAAACGATATAACTTTGATTAAATAAGCATTACATTTCATTGTAGTAACATGTATTTCACGTCTATGAAAATACATTACATACTGCAAAGTAGCAGGGAAGATACCAATTCTGCATTGTTACACCTCTGTCCCGTTCTACTTTCGTCAATGCATGTACCCAACAATCGACAATCTGGTGCCCATATCTCACAATTAATACAACGACCGTCGATATTAAAGTAGATAATAATAAAACGTTAATGCTAAAATCACTAACACGTGAGGCGATGTGAGAGTTTGGCAACATGCAGCGCATATGTTCCCTACTAGCATAGTATATTCCCATGTCAATTACTATCTCCCTGAATCACAAACACAATAGACTTCCTTTATTGTCAATAGTTATCATGTAAACAATCTTGAAATCGAATGTCATGTCCAAACATTTCGTCCCTCTCAAAGGAAAATAGATATTCATATAACATGGAATTGTCTTCCATCATGTGAAGAGCTACACTGAAAGGAAGAAAGTTGGTGTAACGCCCCGATCCCTCAAGAGATCAGGACTCCTATTTATCACGCTATTTTCAACTCAATTCCAAATCCCGGGCATGAAATTTAGGTAAAAACGGACGGAGTTTCCCCTATATATAGGTCTATCTAGAAACCTACCAACAGTCACATACAAGTCCTGAATCACAATCAACCATTCATGCAACCTAGTTTTCAAGATTCATAAAGCCAACCAGCTCCTCAAGGCCATCCAAGCCTTGAAACAACAAAATTTACTTATAGCACACAAGCATGCAAGACAAAATTAATTTTAACTATAAGTAGTTAGATATGACTATAACCAAGGTTTCTTATCAAGTTAACAAATACCCAAGCATGCAATAAGAAAAGTAAACTAGGATTCATTATTACATGCCATCTAACTTAGTCATCCATCACATAAGATTACAAGATACTACATTCACCAACTATACATATGACCACAAGGTCTCAAAAGTACAACAACCAAAAACTTTAAACAAACTGCACACATAATCAACCTTATCACACAGGAATCAAAAATTTTGATCCACGTATACTTCTTCTTCTTCCTCTACTGCTATCAGCTGGGGATTCTCCTCAGCTTCTTTTGAAACATGTTTAAATGAGGAGTGAGCAACAATGTTGCCCAGCGAGAGAGGTGATGCAACATACCGGGGCGTGCAAAATGATATGCAGATACAAGAAATCATATATATATATATATAACATAAACAACAAGATCAAATAGCAAATAGTTAACCACATTAAAAAGGATACGGTTCCACTTTGTCTTCAATCACGAGCCACGAACCACGAACTTCACGCAATTGCCGGCAAACCCTTACTCCAACAAGTTGGGATACTTCGGATGTATCCCAATCCTACGACCCTTTCTCCCGAGGTAGCACCATATGCCCAACAGGTGAACCACACCTCTGGGGTAGTGGAGTATACTCAACGAGAAAGAGAATAGGCACCATGGTAGTCGAGGGAGCACGGCAAGCCCAACGTCGCCTGTGTTTCTCGATGCTACCATGTCCGAAAAGGTTGCGCAACCCCGAAACAAGATCATGAGAATCAAGAATATCAAAGATCACATAAGAGGGACGACAAAGTAGGCCGCCCTGACAATTAAACACAAATAACACGAGAAAACACATGATAGGGAGTAAATAGTACATATAAACTATTTCAATTACTAATCATACTATCTATAACCAATAAAATAAGTTAAGATGTACAAAAAAAGATGAAAACTCCCTCACCTCTACCAAGCTCCAAAATGCAGGATTGGCTTCACATCACTATTAATCACCTTGAACATAAAGTCAAACATTACTTCAATTACTCTTTAACTACAACATTCATTAATTACCTAACTAGGTTAGTTAACTTATAGTTTCGCTTATTTAGTATATAAACAATATCTATTAGAATTCTATTTTTAACAAAAATGCCACTTTTATATACTTTAACTTAACATATATTCCAAGTAGTCATTTCCCACAACATAACTCATATAATTATAAGCAATACGGTATTATAAACAAGATACAAACTTATTTTAATGAAGTAGCTATACAACCTATTTCATGAAACTTCTCCAAACAACTACATATTACATACCAATGCCATTTAAACTCTTATTTAAATCATTTAAAAGTCAATTATAATAACTACATCAATTCAAATAACCAACTAAGCATCAAGCTCAACTAATTCACATAAAATCCTACTAATACCTTTCCACATGCTTAGTATTTAGGTCATAAACTTCACACAAGATAAAAAACCTCAAATCTAGCTTTACTAATCACCTATAGCCATATTATGATACACATAAATGCTGTGAAACCACATTTTAAGTCATGTTAGCACAAAAACTCCGAAATGCCCTTTAGGTGATTTAAACTACAGCTACCTAATTGAATTATCCAAACCATGCCACAATTACATTTTAAAGGCTTCCTAACATATCCAAAATTATCTACATACTCAAACAGGCCATAACTAACACTTCGTTTCAAAGACCCCTTTGTCTACTAAGGCAATTTAAGGTCCAATCGAAACATACAATACATAAAACTTAAACTAACTATACTAAATCTCTAATGACACTTTATGGCACCATTTAAAAGCAAGAAAACCCGTCTTTAACTACGCTAAGCTTAAAAGCCCCTGAAGGCCCCAAGGTCCGTTTGAAGTACAGGTGCCCAAACCAATGCCCAATTTAGCACCATAAAAGTACTTTAAGTACTACCACACCTAATAAAGACTATCTACATCATTAGATTTCACCCAAATTATCTTTTCGGATAAAACCCCTTTGAATTCTAAGCTAGTTATGCAAATTTTCCAAAGTTCCAATCAAGCCAATCACATCTAATCTCTAATCTATGCTCATTAGAACCTATAGCACCTATAGATAGCATCAAATCAATCCTAGAATCAACTTTGCACAAAACTTTAAATATCACTAAAACATTTTCCATTTTCTCCAACAGAGGCTTAAATTAATCAATTCAGTTACCTTTGCTATAGACCTCCAAACTGACTGGTTTTTATGTATAAACTTATATCTTTGAGTGTAGATGACTTTAGCCTCAAGCGGAACTCAATTCCGATCTAAATTCCACAAGTTATGACCTTTTCCGTGCAACTGCGCGAACTGCCCCCTGCACCAGCGATTTTCAGACACATTTTTGAAATGCTTAAATCAGATGATCAAAACGTTAGAATTTACCTTAGGTCTAGAAATCAACCTTTGTTATAAACTGTCTAATCTAGTTTTTGTAAAAATTTCGTTAAGTTTCGAGCACATTTACTATGTCAAAAGGCCTCTAAAAAATAGGGCCAGTGATTTGTCCAAATTTTGCACCTTATGCTCTACTTCATTTCTTAGCTACTAACTTATATCTTGTTTTAATTCTAGACTTTATTCTAACATATAAATCACTAAAGCACTTCATTGAGACTAACTATCAAGCATGTAGTCTTCACTCTTGCACTTCAACTAGCAAGACAATAATACAACCAAGTCTACTACCAACACTAAGCAAACATGCAAAAGAGGACTCCCACAACATGTATCAAGCTAGAGAATACCATTTCATGCATTTATAAGTTCATTGATTACATAACTACATCTATGCTAACATTAAAGAAACCCTAATAAGCAAAAGAAATGCAAATTAAGCATCAATCCCTCATCTAACTTGAAGAATCATGCAAGATTGGCTTGAAAATTGCTTGGATTACTCTTTTTCTTCTTCTTTCCTTGTGTGTGTGTGTATTCAACGTGTGTGTGTGTGTCTGATATGTGTGTTTGTGTTTTGTGTGCTTGTGTGTGTTGTAGTATGTAATATATGTATATAAGGTAATTAAATGGGCTTAAGTGGTTGGGCTTAAAATAAAAATGCTAATGGGCTTATAAAACTTAATAGAACTCAATTAAAATGTCAAAGGCCCTAAAACAACTAAACTATTACTATTCACTCAGGGACACTTTATATTTCTAACTCACGCTCGGGACATGCAATGCACACTCTGTCTATGAACAAATACATTATATACGAAGTATAATAAAGGAAAAATATTAAATTCAAAAAATAAAACAATTCAAAATTTACTCCGGGTTAGGAGCTCTTTAAGCAAATAATAGAATTTAAGTAAATAATGCAAGAAAATAAAGCTAATTAATGCAACTATCAAAATAATACGTTATTTATTTTTATATAAATTAATTAAATATACTTTGCACATTTTAAGAATTACGAATAGTATTCTAGCTAATAAACGTAATTTGCTAAATGAGACACATAATTGCATTCAAACACTTAAACACACATTTAAATATATGTAGACAAGTACTATTTACTACATGCTGGGTCTGGGGTTTCACACTCTCCCCTCATTCAAACAATTGTGTCCACGCAATTCTTTTTTTTTTTTTTCAAAAGAATCTTCATACGCATTTTGAACACTATGAATAAGTACTTCGATTACGAATACCTCATGAACTCCAAGGGTGAATACCGAGAAACATACCAATAGGAGTCTTCCAATAAAAGTCCCAAAGAAAACCATCAAACATGAATGCCGGTAAGAATACTCGCGAGATTCTCCATATGAAGAGCTATGGAATTACTATATGTGAAATCCAGAGAAACGAACACCAATTAAAGGCTCCAATTAGAATACCAACATGGAATCCTGAAAATGAATCCCCTTAAAGATAAATACCGTGCAGGAATTCCAAATATGATGATTGAGTAAGAAGTCCTGTCGAGAGTCTCAAATGAAAATACCAAGGATAATACCAAATAAGAATCCCAGTTCTGAATACCGAGAAAATAGTGAAGAAGAATACCCCATAAGAATCCCAAACTTGAATCTAGAAGTATTTCTTGTTGTTCACTGACATAAACTACAATTGACTCTGTTGGTTCATATCTTCAGGAGACCCGCTTCTGGCTTCCTTAATAAGGAGAGTGTTTACTTACCATTTTTAAAGGGGTAATATATGTATGCAATTGATTCTATTTAAAATAAACTCTAAATGCACATTTTTACAAATAACTAAAACAAATAGATACTTAAGGAATCAATTAAATGTTCCTACCACATAATCTTCACATATTGCGCACATAAATGTATTCATAGTCACATAGTACACATATCACATATTTTCTATTACTACATGAATAAGTCACCTAGGTACACACGAAATTACACATTTGCACATTTTGCACATTCTTCAGGTTAACACAGTGAGGCACAAAAGTACATATTTTCACACAAAGACACACACAAGGATTACATGCAAGCACATTTTTATTCAAAACACATTCCACATGCACGCACTCGAGAGTTGCTACACGACAGACCGAGGACCCTGTCCCAGCTGAGAGCTAACTAAGCTCTGATACCAATTCTGTAACGCCCCAATCCCTCACGAGACCAGGACTCCTATTTATCACACTATTTTCAACCCAATTCTAAATCCCGGGCACGAAATTTAGAGAAAAACGGATGGAGTTTCCCCTATATATAGGTCTATCTAGAAACCTACCAACAGTCACATACAAGTCCTGAATCACAATCAACCATTCATACAACCTAGTTTTCAAGATTCATAAAGCCAACCAGCTTCTCAAGGCCATCCGAGCCTTAAAACAACAAAATCTACTTATAGCACACAAGCATGCATGACAAAATTAATTTTAACTATAAGTAGTTGGATATGACTATAACCAAGGTTTCTTATCAAGTTAACAAACACCCAAGCATGCAATAAGAAAAGTAAACTAAGATTCATTATTACATGCCATCTAACTTAGTCAGCCATCACATAGGACTACAAGATACTACATTCACCAACTATACATAAGACCACAAGGTCTCAAAAGCACAACAACCAACAACTTCAATCAAACTACACACATAATCAACCTTATCACACAGGAATCAAAGATTCTGATCTACGTATATTTTTTCTTCTTCCTCTACTGCTATCAGCTGGGGATTCTCCTCAGCTTCTCCTGAAACATGTTTAAATGAGGAGTGAACAACAATGTTGCCCAACGAGGGAGGTGATGCAACATACTGGGGCGTGCAAAATGATATGCAGATACAAGAAATCATATATATATATATATATATAACATAAACAACAAGATCAAATAGCAAGTAGTTAACCACATTAAAAAGGATACGGTTCGACTTTGTCTTCAATCACGAGCCACGAACCACGAACTTCATGCAATTGTCGGCAAACCTTTACTTCAACAAGTTAGGATACTTCGGATGTATCCCGATCCTACGACCCTTTTTCTTGAAGTAACACCATATGCCCAGCAGGTGAACCACGCCTCTGGGGTAGTGGAGTATACTCAATGAGAAAGGGAATAGGCACCATGATAGTCGAGGGAGTACGGCAAGCCCGACGCCGCCTGTGTTTCTCGACGCTACCATGTCCGAAAAGGTTGCGCAAGCCCGAGACAAGATCACGGGAATCAAGAATATCAAAAATCACATAAGAGGGACGACAAAGTAGGCCGCCATCGCATTAAACACAAATAACACGAGAAAACACATGATAGGGAGTAAATAGTACATATAAACTATTTCAATTACTAATCATACAATCTATAACCAATAAAATAAGTTAAGATGTACAAAAAAGGATGAAGACTCCCTCACCTCTACCAAGCTCCAAAATGTAGGATTGACTTCACATCACTATCAATCACCTTGAACATAAAGTCAAACATTACTTCAATTACTCTTTAACTACAACATTCATTAATTACCCAACTAGGTTAGTTAACTTATAGTTTCGCTTATTTGGTATATAAACAATATCTATTAGAATTCTATTTTTAACAAAAATACCACTTTTATATACTTTAACTTAACATATATTCCAAGTAGTCATTTTCCACAACATAACTCATATAATTATAAGCAACACGGTATTATAAACAAGATACAAACTTATTTTAATGAAGTAGCTATACAACCTATTTCATGAAACTTCTCCAAACAACTACATATTACATACCAATGCCATTTAAACTCTTATTTAAATCATTTAAAAGTCAATTATAATAACTACATCAATTCAAATAACCAACTAAGTATCAAGCTCAACTAATTCACATAAAATCCTACTAATACCTTTCCACATGCTTAGTATTTAGGTCATAAACTTCACACAAGATAACAAACCTCAAATCTAACTTTACTAATCACCTATAGCCATATTATGATACACATAAATGCCGTGAAACCACATTTTAAGTCATGTTAACACAAAAACTCCGAAATGCCCTTTAGGTGATTTAAACTACAACTACGTAATTGAATTTTCCAAACCACGCCACAATTACATTTTAAAGGCTTCCTAACATATCTAAAATTATATACATACTAAAACAGGCCATAGCTAACACTTCGTTTCAAAGACCCCTTTGTCTACTAAGGCAATTTAGGTTCCAATCGAAACATACAATACATAAACCTTAAACTAACTATACTACATCTCTAATGACACTTTATGGCACCATTTAATATCAAGAAAACCCGTCTTTAACTACGCTAAGCTCAAAAGCCCCTGAAAGCCCCAAGGTCCGTTTAAAGTACAGGTACCCAAACCAATGCCCAATTTAGCGCCATAAAAGCACTTTAAGTACTACCACACCTAATAAAGACTATTTACATCATTAGATTTCACCCGGATTTACTTTTCGGATAAAGCCCCTTTGAATTCTAAGCTAGTTATGCAAATTTTCCAAAGTTCCAATTAAGCCAATCACATCTAATCACTAATCTATACTCATTAGAACCTATATCACCTATAGATAACATCAAATCAATTCTAGAATCAATTTTGCACAAAACCTTAAATATTACTAAAACATTTTCCATTTTCTCCAACAGAGGCTTAACTTAATCAATTCAGTTACCTTTGCTATAGACCTCCAAACAGACTTATTTTTATATTTAAACGTAGCTCTTTGAGTGTTGATGACTTTAGCCTCAAGCGGAACTCAATTCTGATCTAAATTCCACAAGTTATGACCTTTTCCGTACAACTGCGCGAACTGCCCCTGCACCAGCGTTTTTCAGATACATTTTTGAAATACTTAAATCAGATGATCAAAATGTTAGAATTTTCCTTAGCTCTAGTAATCAACATTTATTCTAAACTGTCTAATCTAGTTGTTGGGTAAATTTTGTTAAGTTCTGAGCTCGTTTACTATGTCAAAAAGCCTCTAAAAAATAGGGCCAGTGATCTGTCCGAATTTTGCACCTTATGCTCTACTTCATTTCTTAGCTACTAACTTACATCTTGTTTTAATTCTAGACTTTATTCTAACATATACATCTCTAAAGAACTTCATTGAGACTAACTATCAAGCATGTAATCTTCACTCTTACACTTCAACTAGCAAGACAACAATACAACCAAGTCTACTACCAACACTAAGCAAACATGCAAAAGAGGACTCCCACAACATGTATCAAGCTAGAGAATACCATTTCATGCATTTATAAGTTCATTGATTACATAACTACATCTATGCTAATATTAAAGAAACCCTAATAAGCAAAATAAATGCAAATTAAGCATCAATCTCTCACCTAGCTTGAAGAATCATGCAAGATTGGCTTGAAAATTGCTTGGATTATTCTTTTTCTTCTTCCTTCCTTGTGTGTGTGTGTGTATTCAACGTGTGTGTGTGTGTCTGATATGTGTGTGTGTGTGTGTGTTTTGTGTGCTTGTGTGTGTTGTAGTATGTAATATATGATATAAATATGTATATAAGGTAATTAAATGGGCTTAGGTGGTTGGGCTTAAGTGGTTGGGCTTAAAATAAAAATGCTAATGGGCTTATAAACTTAATAGAACTCAATTAAAATGCCAAAGGCCCTAAAACAACTAAACCATTACTATTTACTCGGGGACACTCTATATTTTCTAACTCTCACTCGGGACATGCAATGCACATTCTGTCTATGAACAAATACATCATATACGAAGTATAATAAAGGAAAAATATGAAATTCAGAAAATAAAACAGTTCAAAATTTACTCCGGGTTCGGAGCTCTTTAAGCAAATAATAGAATTTAAGTAAATAATGCAAGAAAAATAAAGCTAATTAATGCAACTATCAAAATAATATGTTATTTATTTTTATATAAATTAATTAAATATACTTTGCACATTTTAATAATTACGAATAGTATTCTAGTTAATAAACGTAATTTGCTAAAGGAGACACATAATTGCATTCAAACACTTAAACACACATTTAAATATATGTAGACAAGTACTATTTACTATATGCTGCGTATGGGGTTTCACAGTTGAGGTCCGGGCCAGAGTCACTGCTCATAACTATTTGATTTCCGACTGATGGACCTGTCTGGAATAGGCTCTTCGAACATCCGGGTACTTCGGGCTTTCGCAATCCTGTAGTTTTCTTCAAATTTGGGGAGGTAATTGATGCACTCCCATCGGACGGTGATGATGACCCTTGATTTCCATGGGATTGTACTTGTACGGGTATTTCGCCACATATTCCCCCATCATCTACACGAAGACCACCACCACCACAACCAACAGTAACCCCATCCAACCTAATATCGACTCCCCGACCATAGTTGTTAATCGGCTGGACTATATTAGTCGGAGTTAAGTCTACAGGGTGATTGAACCTACTCATGAATTGCACGAGCATAATATTAGTGTTCGTCCATGCTCTTGATGCATTTTTAAATTCTGCTTGCATTCCTAATAGACTGTCTTTTATCCGGTCAATATCCTTTTGTATACCCTTGTCAGCACATAAAATATAATATAGTCAATGTACGCGACAGAAATACACTTACTAAAAATATATTAAACATGGTATATGATAGATAACTTACGTTTAGTTGGGCTTTTGAGGAGGGCCCAAGAGAAGATATAGCCCTCCTTTTCTGTTTGTCAGTCGACCTACGATATCCAAATACATAAAATTGCGAAACGGTTTATTACTATTTATAATTAACAATACCACATCATATATAGAAAAAAATAAGGTGAAAGTCTTAAGTTCCTAATATGTACGTAATTTATATGCGATTATCACTTTACAATATCATAAACTACGCAACAACCATTGCAGCAACATTAGACACTCACAATTTCTCATAGCTGCTCATTTTCGCTCGTGTATATGCGATGTTAGTAGATACAGTACTACAAGATGGAAATACAGGTGATGGTGTGAGATACAAGGAGTACAAATGTTGATATGAAGCTGCCTGAATATTACAAGACATGAATGAATTAATATAGCCAAGTTAATAAGTCAACGGATTAGACTCATATTCAGTCATCATTAATCCCATTTTATCAGTTAAGGTGATACATTAATGTGACGGTACCATGCGAAAGAACTGTGTACCACATCTAATTCCTATCGTTTTAGGTGTGTAGGATTATAACTATGCAGAAGACGCAGTCCCATAGTAATAATATTTTCTCATTTTATCTCTTTTTCTGTATATATAAGGTGTATTATGAATTATTAAATCAAAGAAAAACAATTATGATGACCGTATATGTTATTTTAAAGATTAGAGGATCTAAATCCTCAATTTACTTTGCAAAGGAAACAATAAAATATCAAAATAATTCATGACCTCAAACAAGTCTCCGACAAAAAAAAAACAAGCAAGTCTACAATTTTTCTCATCACTTGCTTGCAACCATACTATAATGATGACACGCTACATGTCAACTTTATCTCTAATTGGTTGTCATGTTATCTCTCCCTTGCTGTATACAATAAGAATTGAAAACGACACCTTTTTATTACGCACACGTAATGTGGCAGATTAATCGCTGCTGATGCTGCTACTTGCTGCAGTGCATTCATTTGGCAGCACGGGTACATGTCATTCCAATTAAAATTCCAATTTATCCTTAACCATATATATATATTTTATAATAATGTAAATATCTGCTAATATTGTTAATTTTTTAACTTAAGTTTTTAATTAAAATACTTTCACACACAGTGCAAACTGATTACTTTTCTTTTTCTAACCTTACGCGAACAGTTCATACTTTTTTGGAGGTTTTGTGGGAACAAATTTTAATTTTCACACATCTTTCCATTAACACGTTATTCCTCATAGAATTTCAAACATATTACAATTTGAATTAGCGTAACATTAAATTTGAATTTAAGATTTGACTGTTTTAAAAATTTTATAACTTTTTACCACAAAATGTTTGTACACGAGTGAAAAAAGCTTAAAATTCAATTTTGCGAGTCACATTATTTGTTTATTGTAATGTCAAATAATTACACCAATCAATAATCTTGTAATTTTGAGCATAACAGGATTAAGCCAAGCAAACTTAAATTTTTCTTAAATACCTTGTTGTGTCAAATTGCGGCCATTTTCATTTCCTTGGGAACCAAATTTTCACATTTATTTCCTTGGGAACCAATTTTTCACATTTAATGTGATGTAGACGAAAGTACAGGCTACAACAAAATATCAACCCCTAAGCGAAGGACAGCTACGCACGAAATGAAATATGACGTGACTAAACCCTGTAGCGGTTGCCACTGCCGCAGCTGCAGGTGCTGCTTCTACTGCATTTGGCACTACAACTACAGCGTACAAGAAGCCAATAAAATACAAAAAAGTCATACTTATTTTCCGCATAGCTCCATTTGGTTGTCTTAAAATAACTTGTTCGACCAATTATTTTATTAAAAACTAAAATTTCGGAAAAGTATTTTGGTCTTTAAGTTGTCGAAAGAAAAATATTAAGATATGATATCTATTACAAATAAATATACACAACATTATTTTTACTCGTTAAGTATGGAGAATGAGCGGGCCATGGGCGAGGACTCTGTGAGTTAAGGGGTGGGGGTGGGTGTCGGGTAGGGTGTAGGTGGTAGGTTATTTTAGTCATCAAAATTTAAATTTTACTTAACACCACATAATTGGGACAAAATAACCCACCTTCCAGTATTATATCAATTTTGTGACTTTACAAAACACCTTACAAATTGATACCAAAATTTTCCCCAAACAACGGAGCCCTAATTACGAAAAGCATTCACCATATAACAATTCTTACTACAGAAGATAGCAAATTAATTTACTAAACACACAACAATCTTAACACATAATAATAATAATAAAGGGTTGTAAAAAC
The DNA here is from genome assembly GCA_037974665.1 of Ehretia macrophylla. NCBI lineage: Eukaryota > Viridiplantae > Streptophyta > Magnoliopsida > Boraginales > Ehretiaceae > Ehretia > Ehretia macrophylla. The sequence goes on along the minus strand of CM075779.1, from coordinate 24,946,958 downwards.
ACAAAAATAAAAATAAAATTGCTGTTCACATTCCGATCGTGGAAGAAATCTACCACACGATTTGTTGATTTAGGATGATAAATCCAACCACTAGTGCCACCCATACCTATTACAATCAGAACCCAATGACTACTTCAGATTGAACATCACCATCAACGAGTTGACCAACATATTCATGTCATACATAACAGCTGTTGCATTGCGCACTTCTTGTTTCAAGACTTTTATCTCTACCTTGATTCGACTTATCTGCTTCCTCATACCTTTCACAATGAATACAATATGATTACTATCAGTGCTATGTACGTATTTGAGTAAAAATATTTTAATGGTATATTAAAATAAGAATTTGTCATAGTTTAGTAGCACGGAAATTGTCTAATCCAGAGCACATTTTCCACCCCAAATCTACGTTTGTTTGGTGAAAAATGTTTTCTCACCACCGAAAAATGTTCCTGCCTTTGATAACATTGTAAAATTATGGCGAAATACAAAATGTTTCAGTCAAATAACATGGGTATTTCATTATAAAGTATAATCTTTTCAAATCCAAACCCTACCCCCCCCCCCATCACTCAATAGCCTCACAATTAACTTGTATATCATGCGTATATTTTTTTAAAACAATCTCATGTAGGAAAATATATTTTGGCTGCACAAGAAAACACCATAAAATATATAATTTTTTCCAAGTAATCATTTTCTCCCATTAGTAATGTCGAAAAATAATTTTTATTGTACATCTAAACACCAAAATAATAATTTAGGCTCTGTTTGTTTGCAGTAAATATTTTCCCGAAAATTATTTTATGGAGTTTACGGTCTTTGGTAACATCCAAATTTTTGTCAACTGTAAAATATTTTCCGATCAACATTTGCGCCTCCTTTCGCTTAAAATTACGTTGTTTTGGTAACATCAGAAAATAAATCAACTATAAAATGTTTTTTCAATCAACAATTGCGGATAGTACAAAATTTTGAAAAAATATTCATTTTCTTTAGAAAAAATAAATATTTTACGGAACTCACGATACATCCAAACACTAAAAAATATTATTTGGTATTTTATTTTTATTGAAAATAATTTTCTCCAAGTTATTTTATGGCAGACAAACAGAGCCATGTAAATTATTTTATTTTTCAATAAAAATATTTTGTCCTGAAAAGAATTGGTAGGACAAAAAAAATTCTACAAATAAGTTATTTTACGGCAAACAAAAGGATCCTTATGCTCTTGTATTTTCCAGTAAATCATTTCACTCGATAATATTTAATGTCAAAAAATATTGTTCACTGTACATCCAAACAGAAGAACATGTTTTCAAGTATTCTATTGTCAAATAAGCTTTATTATCCCCAACTAGTTATTTTACGGCAAAAAAACCAAGCGCAGGCAAATAATTTCTTATAAACTAAAATATTTTCCTTCCATATCTTCTTACACAACCTAGTTATTACATCTAACATGCGAATCCCACCCAATGAAATTATTTGAATTGTGTAAAAATTTCCTCCTTACCAGCTTAAGTTTTTTCATAAACTGTTTACTTAACATGGTATTAGAGCCTACATACCAAAAACTTCTGAGTACAATACTGACCGCCACCCATTTTAAAAATATCAAAGTTGCCCAAGTGCAATGCTTGTAAACTAACTCCCCCTGCACTTGTTGGGATGTGTTGATGATGATAAATAATAAAACAAATTTCACCCTAATTGTTTAAACTTTTAGATGAGGTTGTCACTTAACGACTTCAAACCGATGAAAAATAGTATAAGTTTTCTAGTAAAATGTTTTCAATACACGTTTTTATGCAATTTTTTGAAAAAACTTGTACGTAACCAATACCTTAATTCGGGTTGACACTGTCGGCCCTAGTATGCTAGGCCGGGGCATGGGTGTTCTTCTCGTCCGAAGATCTGTCATCATAAAAAATTTGTATGTCAAAAAATATCATTTAGATAGTGAACAGTGCCCACCAAATAATAATAATAAATTTTTTGTTACGAGTTCCACAAAACAAACCGGTACAAACTCACCTTTGGGGTTGTGAAATGCGAAAAAATTGGTGGAGGGATGAATATGTTAGGGCAAGAGTAGAAGAGAGAATGTTGTAGCCTACAACATATATAAGCGCTATATATTCCAATTATTTAAAAATTGAAATTTATGAAGGTCATTATTTCAATGATGTGACACGGTGTTGTGGTAGAATGTATTGGGTAACGTGAGATTTTAGGGGAAAATTCTTCTATTAGGCATGTGGCAAATATGTCATAATCACATGTTAAGTTGTAATTTCTTGAGGCTAATTCACGTTAGTCTGTATCGTGCATACATGCCAAGTCAAAATGTTAGATTTTCTCTTTTTACTTAATTGACGGTACAGAGTTTTAACTAAATTACTATAATGCACACACTTATAACAATTGATTGACATTTATCAAGTAATTAAAGCACTTTTTGTGTATGTGGCTGTGGCAGATTTGTCACATGTCTCATGGAAGAATAACTCGATTTTAGTATGACAACTCAGTGGAAATATCTTCATGCATCGTGTTACGTGCGGATTCCTCCTAAGTTCTAAAATCGTAAAATTACAGCTTCGTTTCTTTGGCGTAAAATAACTTGAACTTGAGAAAAATATTTTCAATACAAAATCTTTTGTTCATAAATTAAATAAATTTATTAGCTCTGTTTGTTTGCATTAAAATAACTTGTTAGGGGATATATTTTTCTTAAAAATAGAATACTAGAAAAAATATTATATTGTTTGGATATACTGTGAATTCCGTAAAATTTTTATTCTGCTAAAGGACATGAAAATATTTTTGAAAATTTTGTAATAGCCGCAATTGTTGACTATAAAATAATTTACTAAAGGACATCGTAAAATTAAGCAAAATTGTCGCATTTATTGTTAAACAATTTACATAGAGAACACTGCTTCTTTTATAATTACTGGCATTAATAATACTAAAAATTATATGTACATAAAATAAAAATATCTAATAGCATTGTAAGACAAAATAAAATTAATAAAAAGGGAATTTCCCCTGAAGGCAAAAAAAAAAAAAAAAGTTAAACGTCAGGATAACCCGATATAGGGAAGCATCAGACGTTGGTATGTCGTGTCTTTGGAAAGGCATATCACACCCCTTACTCTCCTGGAGTTGAGACCCGGTGAAGGAAACAAATTGTGAATGGCGTTAACGAATAAATAAATAATTTATCCCTCCTATTCCATTTCCTTTATAATTTTAAAAAAAACACATACTCATTTATGATCCTCTAATTATTAGAAGGGTCCTTTCCATATCGTGCTTTCAACAGGAATGATCAATTAGTTAATAAAAATTGATTATTAAATAATAAAGTTGTTGACAAATGTAATAGAGCCACATAAACCTTTGTCAATTTCTTGAATTTAAGTTATTTTTTTCCCCTCCCAATATGTAAATGGAAGATATATTTTTTTTAATATCCCAAAAGTGAACATTTAGTCAGCACCCATTATTTAAGTTTATTTTCAATTTGGTCGATATTACTTCGGCAAGTATTTCACCCAAGGTTAAATGTTTTTTCCTCTTAAATTCAATATAGACCATTCATTTCATTTTACACATCTATTACAGCTCATTTATTTTTTCTTTAAATTACAATTTGTAATGTTATGGAGTCTATATATAAAATCTTAGGGCCATAATTATACTTTCATAAAAATATAAGGGTCTGAATGTTCAACCATTTAAGAGAACAAGGAGTAATTTGACAAAGTGTGTAACCATGAATTATAAATGTTTGATCAATTAGGAGGGTTGGTGTAACGCCCCGAACCCAACCCCACGCTAAGTCAGGCTCGGACCCGTCACTCGGACAGAGTCTCCTCTGCACCAAGGACAAACTGATACCTGCAACATTCATTCAAGACATCCGAACTAAAAGCAACAACCTATCCACAATAACTCCGAAGCCAAAACACAATCACAAGGCCATCCGAGCCTTGGAGCAACAATTTTCTGCTAAAGCACACAAGCATGCAAGATAAGTTGATTTTAGTTATAAGTAGTTAATTACAATAAACTTCTAAGTTCCATAAGAAGATCTACAAACACTCCAAGCATGCAAGAGAAAAATAAAGTCTAGAATTCATTATTACAATCCAACAACTTTCTTAAACTCTTAATACACATTTACTAGACATATATATACAAGACTCTATGGTCTCAAAATACATTAACAACAAGAACTCCACGTAAGAAGCACATAAATCCACCTCAGCACACAAGATCACTGATTCTGATCTACTTGAACTTCTTCCTCTTCTTCTACCTCTAATAGCTGGGGATTCACCTCAGCTTCTCCTGAAACATTTTAGATGAGGAGTGAGGAAGAAAGTTGCCCAGCGAGGGAGGTGATGCAGCATGTAAACGTGCAATATGATATGCAACACAAGTATACATATATACAAGACACATAAACCATCAAGACAATAAATCAACTATTAATCACTTTAAAAAGGATACGGTTCCACTTCCAAGTCTTCGATCACGAGCCACGAACCACGAGTATCACGATTATGCCGGCAAAACCCAAACACCACACTTGGGATACTCCGGATGTATCCCGATCTTACGACCCTTTCTCCCGAGGTAGGTCCATGCCCAGCAGGTGAACCACGCCTCTGGGGTAGTGGAGTATGCCTCAGCGAGAAGGGAATAGGCACCATGGTAGTCGAGGGAGCACGGCAAGCCCGATGCCGCCCGTGTTTCTCGACGCTACCATGTCCGATATAGGTTGCGCAACCCAATACAAGTCACAAGCAATCAATAATATCACATAACACGTAAGAGGGACGACAAAGTAGGCCGCCCTCACATATATGCACGATAAAAGCTCATATATGCAAGATTTTAACTAATAGATGCCAAAAGAAAACAATCAACATAATTAATTCCAATAATCTATTCAATTAACTTAAATACATCCTAAATATTCTATGCAAGACACTACTAACACACAACAAGTTCCAATTGCAACTAAAAAGGCTAAAAGCTACTTTTCCCCTTTCTTTAATCGAGCTTTCTTTCTCCTAAGCATAGTTCGAGATTCTCAAACTTACCCTAGTCTTTCTATATTCCTAATTAAGCTTAAAGGTACCCTTTAAAGTCATGAAAACTCATTTTCGAAGCAAAAGTTCGGGAAGGCCCCGAACGGGTTTGAACTATAGCCATACTAACCGAACCCCAATTTCGCGAAACGAAAGCACCAAAGGTGCTTCCTTAGCTCAAGAATACCCAAATCGATGCCCAAATTTGCCCGGATTGCCTAACGTGCAAAACCCCCTTTTTAAAGTAAGCTATTTATGCACTAAAGCTTGAATTCGGGTGATTCAACCTAACGTGGCTTTTCAATTACCTTCCCTAGGGTCTAGAGCACCTAATCGAGGCATCAATTCAAGTCAATTATCAAATTTTCTCAAAACCCTAGTTTTAGGCACTATTCATCGTCTCTTTGATCAATCTCAACATTCAACCGTTTAATTTGCTATCACACCACAAAAGTTAGCTCTAGAGGCTTTAAATAACTCATAGGAAGCATTCAACACAAGATATATAGCTATAATTGACAATTCAATAAATTTGAACATATGCAAACAACTTTAAACTCAAACAAGTAAGACTCCCTCACAATTTTGAAGATGTAGAAGCTTTGTTGAAGGTCCTAAGTTGCTCAATAACCTCCCAAGATCAAACTAAGAGCTCAAAGTGCTTGGATGAAGAAGCAAAAATCTCTCTTTTCCTCCTTGAAGTGGACGGCCAGCAGGAGGACAAGGATGGAATTTCAGAATTTGTTTTGATGACTAAAATGTTATGTTCTATTTTATTTTAGGAGGTAGTTGTTTTATATGTTGTAGGCAATAAATTTCCTAAGCTTTGTAGTCTCAAATATTGACCAATTAAGGCTAATTGTAATTACAAATGTTCTATAATCAAATACTATCACTATTCTAACGTAACACTATTCAAAGCTCACGGAAAAATTATTTTTCAAACGCATACTCCTAAGCTCGAAAGTTCAAAACGAAAATTTCTTGGCTCCTTTTAAATGTCGAGTGACCTAGGAAAAATTTAAAATCAAGCTTTCGAAACAGTCAAAAATTTTATGAATAGTGACCCACAATAAAAACAATTAAGCAAGAAAAATGATGCACGTAGAAATGCACACATAAGTATGCAACGATTATAATAAATTTAAAGTAAAATTCTCGGGTGTCACAGTTGGGGTAATTTATTTGGACAAAATTCAAAGAGCTGCGGTCGTTACAAAGAGACGCATTTCATTGATTTAATAATATAAATACTGCAACTCTCAATCAAACAAATGACATTACCATACAACCTCGCAAATCTGTGTAACCATGTCCATGACCCCTAAAGCAACCACGCCGGAAAGCCATGAACTTGGAGAGGGTTCACTTCAATCATTTGAAGTGAACCAGACCCCCAGCGAAGCAAAAATAATCGTCATCGTTCTAGGACAGCAAGACGGCAAACGTAAATTGTTTGGGATCTTCCGGCATAGACCTTTACGCAGACTTATGTAGATGTATTGTTTAAAAAAAATTTAGAATTGGCAGGTGTTGAGTTTTTGTTTAACGGTAATCGAATCCGATTTGATCAAACACCGAACGATGTTAAGATGTTGGGATGGGAAGAGATTGTAGCCATGCCACGTCCCCATGGATGGGGTGTAGGTTCTAGTTCGTCATTTTGCAATTTTTTCATTTAATTAAATTATGTATGAATTTTTTCCCCTTCTGTAATAATAAACTTATCCATTACGTCTTCTTAATGCAGGAATGCATAACGACTAGTTGGTTGAGAGGAGAATATGGGGATGATATGTATGTATTTTGATGCTCATGTATTAACTCCTAATTCCAATATCATATGTGCTCTCTCTATATATATATACATATATATTTAGTTAATATATGTTTTTTTTTAAAATTTAAACGTCAATAATTTAAATGTACACTGATGCATCTTCAAGTTGTTTTAGGATTAGCATACGTAGTTTGCATGAAAGTATACACCTTCATAATAATGATCGAAATACCATGCGCGGAAGCAGTAAAGCATTAGGCCTCGGTGAATTTTTTTTTATTTTTCCCAAAATATATTTAAGTAAAAAATATAAAGTCATATGGAAAAACATTTGGTGGAATAAATGTAGCACACGTGTTGTCTTAACGTATGCCTTGTTGTGTGATTTCTAACGCAAGTGCACGTGTCGCAACAAGTAATAAAATGATGAATAAAGATCGTTCCCACGAGGACTGAGATTATTAACTACCGAAATTGGTTCAGCTTTAATTTTATTTAGATGACCAAAACTTGAGAATTTGTAATTAAAAACTAAAGAGATAACAAAACTAACAAAAATAACAACTAAGCAAATGCGAATTTGATGGAAAATTTGATTCAATAATTGGAGAGTTCTAGGGATTACGATTTCACCAAGATTTATCCTATTCGAATCTGTTGATTAAATCTCATTGATGACTATTCCTTATGCTGCCAACAATTTCACTAAGGTAGATACTAATCTTTCTCAAGCATTAATACCCTACCCCAATAAGCAAGCTACCTACCTCTGTGATAACTTATGGAATGTATTAAGCCCTAGAAATTTAAACGTTGTACTAGATCTCATAACTATCTCTAGCTTATGACAATTTAATGATACTCCACACATGGTCTAGTTTAGTTATCACTTCTCAGTCTCAAACAAAACCACAAAACAAGCAATTATTGGCCAGATAATCACAAGCATTACGTATAGTGTGAAATATTCAGCATAAAAATAGAATAATCAATTCAACATAATCCGAGTGATCAAAATCTGGCTACATCGTAGCCCTAGAAAAGTAATCTAGCAACTCATAATCAATGTAAATGAAATCCAAAGTCTGTTAAAATTCATGATGAGAGAAAAAGAAAACTCTGAAAATCTCAAAAAAGTCGTGGCTAATCTTGTCTCTGATCTGTCCTTTCTCATTAATCTTGTGTTTTCTCCTCTCCAAACTTTTGCTTTTCTCCCCAAGAACTAGCAACCAGCCAAGAACACCATTTCCAACATCTGATGTCTTATTTTTATTGTAGAGTTTTCTTATTTTTGCGCCTTTTTACCAAATTGTCCTTAAAAATCCTGCGACACTGCGCAGCTGCGCTATGACTGCGCTACTTCTATTTTCGCTTTAATTTCTTCACGAACTGCATAAAAGATTGCCCATAGTCATTTTTCCTCAATCTTGGCCTCAAAATCAATGTTTTCACATAAAATTCACCTACATAGCAAAACAAACATGGAACCAATCAATTTGCTCCTATATTACTCAAGAACTAACAAAATTAAAGTAAAAAGGCGCTGAAATAATATATCAATATTACACCAACAAACACCCCCAAACTTAAACTTTGCTTGTTCTCAAGCAAAAGACACAACTAAAGAAAGAAACAAATTAAAAACTAAAGACTCGACACAAAATAACTCATGAAAGCAATACTGTAAGATAGTAAGTTTTCACGGCCTCAGTAGCTTTATCCCAATTCAGGAGGTAACTTTCAATCACAAGTATGAGAAATAATAACTTCACATAAGTTCCATTTTACTTCAAATCCCCCATATGAGTGTGTGAATAGCCTCTATCCTAATCAATTGTACCCGGATGAGTTTATACAAGTTAAGTGAATTATCAATATGGATCCTTTATTTTCAATCACTTAGGACTTCATAAGCTCACTTTTCATGCCACTCTCCACTAATGTAGGTTAATCATAGCATAAAAGATCAGTAGGTCTTTACATTTGGTTGTAACGTGTGGCTAGGGTCAAGGTAGGATAATAGATATAACATAAGGCTAAACTACCTGTAAGCACACAACTATTCGAGGATATTTAATAGAGCACATGCCAACTCTACTTCGTACCACCAAAACTATTCAACATATCTCTTTTCTTTCATCTTTCATTTCACTTCCTCAACAATCATTCACAACATTTGAAGACACATAAAGAGTCCACACTCCCCCAAACTTGTATTTTGATATTAATTACAAGGAGTGTGGCTCTTCTCGTTTCTTTTCATTCTCTTCTTTTTCTTTTGTTTTTCTTAATATTTCATTTTTTTTTAATTTTGAAACAAAACAACACATCACCAAATCATCAAACCTCCCATCATTCGATACAAAACATGGCTCCATATAATCATCCTAGAACAATTATATGTTACAAGTAGAAAGGTCATTAATCGAGGGAATCAACTTGACAAGTTAAGGAAGAATTTATAAGTTGCACATGAAAGAAAAGGCTAATTAGGCTCAAATTGGTGGACTAGGGATATTCAATTATTACAAGGGTTGGCTTGAAAGGCTCAAACGATCCAAAGATGGCCTAAATCATTTCCCTAATGCTATGCAACCTAGGATTTCGCCTCGAGTGACAATCAAACAAGTTCTAAAGTCCTATACTCATTCATTTTCATTTTTTCTTCACTTAAACTCACATAAACCTTCTCTAAGCGACAACATACTAGGCGAGGCTAAGTGCACAAAATGTGGGGATTTTCCGTAAAACAAAACTATGCTTCAATCAAGTATCCTCATTACTATCATGTCATTCGTACGCTAATCATTATCGGCCTATTTCTTATCTTTTCAGCATTACTTTCAATCTTTTTTTTTTAGTTTTTTAGCTTTTTTTTTGTTTTTTGTTTTTTGAATTTAAACAATGAAAACACATAATGAAAATAACTAAAACATGTAACATGAACACCAAAAATAACACACAACTCAGAACAAGCAAAGAGACGCTACCCCAAACTTAAAAGGAAAACATTGTCCTCAATGTGAAAACACTAAAAAAAAAACAAAGGAGTAGCAACTTCCCTAAAAAGCTGGAGTCATTCGTCATCTGAAGGGAAATAGTGACTAGCCGGCAGAAAGGGGCGTAAAGCAGGTGCTGGCGGAACACCCAATTTCTTCCCTATCTTTGCCATGTATTTGAAACTCTGCTCTTGCCTGGCAGCCAACTCATCTTGCTGTTGGATAATCAGGAACAATCTTTCCCTAAGGCGGTCTTCCTGCTCTAACCTCTCTTGTTGCCCCTTATCCATGTCCTGGCGCAACTGCGCTATTTCCTGACGCAAGGCCTGAATATCGGTGGTAGAGGCCTCTCCCTGATCTATCTGTTCAGTCTCCTATTGCGCCATACGAGTCCCCAAAGTTTCTATGGTGATATGCGTTAAGGGCACCTGGGGATGTATCATTTCCTCAGTCTCAGAAAATGGCACTCCAGCTGCTAGACATAACCCAATAATCAAGGCAGGGTGCGGGAGTCCTCCAGTCGTGTGCCCTTTCAAGTATTGCAAAATAGACCTCTTGATCACTCTTTCCACATCAATGCTCAACTGATTTCCTATGGCGTAATTCAAGATGACTCTTTCTCGCGAGACTTCATATGTGTTCCCCGTTGGTAAGAGTGTGGCACAGATGAACAAATGCCACGCTTTAATCTCCTTACGCATTCTAGATGAGGGGAAACTAATCACTTTTTCACCTTTCTGTTTCCAAGCAACTCTGTTATCTGTTAAGTACGTGAGGATGGCAGTTGGATCAAGCTCATCTCCATGGGTATTGTAAAAGTCCTCATTAATATCTAGTACTTGGTAAAATCTATTTATAGTAGTCCGATCAAATGAAACAGGCTTCCCAGGAACCATAACTTGCTTGTCTTGGTGCTCTTGTGCATTAGCATAAAATTCCCTGACCAACAACACATAACACGGCCTAGGAGATTTGATGAAATGAGTCCATTGCCGTGATTCAACCTGTTGTGCAATAATAGGTCCAGGGTCCTCAAAACCATGCTCGACGACCAAAGATTTTTTGATGATAGTCTCAGTATAGCGAGCTTTAGCCGCCTCACTAACAAATATGTGCGTATTCAAAGCAGGCCTAGATGTGGATGTAGATGTACCCGAAGTTGAACCTCGTTTTCTTTTAGGAGCAATAGCTATCTAGAATAATCAATCAAAGTCAACTGTGCACTCACACCCAACTGTTCAATCACAACTTTCAACACAACAGTCCCATGCATCACTACGTAACTAAGAATCACCCAACAAACTTGATAAAGCTATAACGATCACAATCAGTTCCAAAATACACCCAGCATCAAAAACATACGAACAACAAGCAGTGCCCAGCCAACAACAACACAGTTACCAAGTTCCCAATCAATGCAAAACTCCAAAGGATTTCAAGTCACAAGGCAGACAACAAAATGCACCAATAATAGCACCAAGGACGCACGCAAAAGTTCAATGCTCACAACACCAAGAAACCAACCGTTCAAAGGCCCAAAAGATGTAGAACACACACTCCACACAACTGATGTGCACGACCCCTGTTCATACTCGATTTTTAAAAGTTTTTTTTTTTATCAAATCCTTCTACCACTGAATAAAGAAGAACACCAAGGAGAATGAAACACTCACCAAAGCAAAAGGGACAATGTGAGCAGACAGAAGGGGCTTGCGCTATCGTGTCGCCGTTGCGGTGGAGTCCAGTGAGGTCGACGGCGAAGGTACAATGAAAGGTGGTTCGGGTGTGTGTTAGAGGGCACCGGCACGTGAGAAAGAGATTGGTAGGTGCGTTGAGTGCGGTGTAGAGGATCGGGGCTGCCGGGTGCTGTGAAGAAACGACGGCGCCGTCACTACCGTGGAGTACCTCCTCGGCAGTACTCGCGAAGACTAGGAGGCGTTGTTATTACCGGCGTCGTGAAAAGGCTCTGTCGGTGACGATTGTAAGGTGGCTTGGCACTCGGGTGATGATGTTAGAGTTGAAGAGTTTAGTGTTAGAGTGTTGAGAGAGAGAATGTTTGAAGGGTCTGATTTGAGCTAGGTATTTGGGTAGGAGATTTGAATGGAGTTTATTGTGGTTATGGGTCGATTTTGGGTTCTAGAATGTGGGTGGGTGTGATTGTGGATTGGGTAAGTGTGAAGTGTGGTTTTGATATGGTGTGGGTTGGGTCTAGTGGATATGGGTTGTGGGTAGGGTAGAGAGTTTGGTCAACGACACTGATGATGATTTTTTTTTTTTTTGTCGAATGTCAATGCAAAGGACACCAGCGCAATAGCGTTATTTTGTAGCGCAGCAGTGCTACTGTTTCTTTTGCATAGCTCTAAAACAAACGTAACTTCTGATGACGCCTGCGTAGCTGCGCTAGAATTTAGCGCAATAGCGCTACTGCACAACTTTATTTCTTCTTGTTTTCCTCTTCCATGCATGTAACCTCTTTACTCTAAACACAAATTTCTCCAAATTTTCTCTTCTAAATGACTTGATAAAACCTCTCATTGCCTCGACCTCCCCCAAACTTATCCTTGAACCTACCATGACAATAAAAAAAAAAAAAAACACACACACAAATTAGCCACGACAACTTTAACTTGAAACAAAATTAAAAACAATTGAAACTATCAAAGCAAGAAAAGTAAGAAACTTCGGGTTGCCTCCCGAAAAGCGCTTGTTTTAACGTTAATAGCCCGACGGAGCAATTTCTCAGACGAAGTTGAGGTGGACAATGGACTTGTGCTTTTCAAACTCCTCATCCCAATAACCCTTCAACCGTTGTCCGTTAACCTTGAACGTTCCCTTCTCTGGATGATTTACTTTAACAGCTCCGTAGGGAAACACCTTTGTCATAACGAAAGGGCCAGACCATCTTGATTTAAGCTTTCCAGGAAACAAGCGAAGCCTTGAGTTGTATAAAAGAACTTTCTGACCAGGCAAGAACTCTTTTCGTGAGATGTGCTTATCATGCCATGCTTTTGTTCTCTCCTTGTAAATTTTTGCATTCTCATAAGCTTCATTTCGGAATTCTTCCAACTCATTCAATTGCAAAAGTCTCTTTTCTCCTGCAGCTTGCATAATCCAGATTCAACTGCTTCATTGCCCAATATGCCTTGTGCTCAAGCTCCACTGGTAAATGGCAAGCTTTTCCATAGACCAATCTGTATGGCGACATCCTACTTGGTGTTTTAAATGTAGTACGATACGCCCACAGCGCATTATTAATCTTCTTGGCCCAATCTTCTCGCGAATTGCCCACTGTCTTCTCAAGAATCTTCTTTATCTCTCGATTTGAAACTTCTACTTGCCCATTGGTTTGGGGATGGTAGGCAAGGGCTTTCGGATGTTTGACACCATATTTGAGTAAAAGGGCTTCAAACTGCTTGTTACAAAAGTGGGTACCCTCATCACTAATTATTGCCCGAGGTGTGCCAAACCTTGTAAAGATGTTCTTCTTCAGAAAATTCAACACTACCGTACCATCATTTGTTGGAGTCGCCACTGCTTCCACCTATTTAGATACATAATCAACTGCCAACAAAATGAATTTGTTATTATAGGAGGAAATGACAGGCCCCATGAAATCGATTCCCCATACATCAAAAAGTTCAACTTCAAGAATGTTCTGCAATGGCATCTCATTCTTTCTCGAAATATTCCCCAATCTCTGGCATCTGTCACATGCAACAACAAAAGTGTGAACATCTTTAAACAAGCTAGGCCAATAGAAACCTGATTGGAGCACTTTCGCCGTTGTTCTATTGCCTCCAAAGTGACCTCCACACTCAAGTGTGTGGCAATGCCGCAAAATATCTTCCATTTCCTCTTTTGGAACACACCTTCTGATAACTTGATCTGCACAATGCTTGTAGAGTATAAGATCTTCCCAATAACAGTGTTTCACATTAGATAAAAATTTCTTCCTTTGCTGATAATTAATATCTGCTGGAATTATCTTCGCCGCTAGAAAATTCACAAAGTCAGCATACCAAGGAAGAGTTTGAGCAGACTGTATCGCAAGGATCTTTTCATCTGGAAAGTCATCTTCAATAGGCGGCTTCACCATCTCGATCTCTACTGGTAACTCAAGTCTAGAAAGGTGATTTGCTACCAAATTTTATGTGCCTTTTTTATCTCTAATCTCCAAGTCGAACTCTTGTAACAACAACACCCAACGAATGAGCCTTGGCTTCGTATCCTTTTTGGCCATAAGGTATTTAATAGCTGAATGATTAGTGTAAACGATTACCTTATTTCCAATCAGATAAGGACGAAACTTGTCAAAAGTGAATACTATTGGGAGCAACTCTTTCTCTGTTGTTGCATAATTAAGTTGTGCATCATTAAGAGTGTGACTTGCATAGTTAATAGCATGGAAAACTTTGTTCTTTCGCTGCCCCAAAACTGCTCATACTGCGTAGTCACTTGCATCACACATCAACTCAAAGGGTAATTCCCAATCAGGTGCTACGATAATAGGCGCTGACACAAGTTTCTCCTTGATTGTTACAAATGCACGTTCACAATCTTCATCCCACACAAATGGAGCATTCTGCACCAAAAGATTTGAAAGCGCCTTAGCAATCTTTGAAAAATCCTTGATGAATCTCCTATAGAACCCTGCATGTCCCAAAAAACTTCTAACCCCTTTCACAATTGTTGGTGCAGGCAACTTTTCTATGGTTTCAATCTTCGTACGATCAACTTCAATGCGTTTAGCTGAGATGCGATGCCCCAAGACAATACCTTCACGCACCATGAAGTGATACTTTTCCCAGTTTAACACCAAATTTGTCTCCTCACATCTTTTCAACACTAACTCCAAATTGTAAAGACAATTGTCAAATGACGTGCCCACCACAGAAAAGTCATCCATAAACACCTCAATTCCACGTTCTACCAAATCTGAGAAGATAGCCATCATACATCTCTGAAAAGTACCTGGTGCGTTACATAATCCAAATGGCATTCTTCGAAAAGCAAATGTACCATAAGGACATGTAAACGTGGTTTTCTCTTGATCTTCTATGCAATAACTATTTGATTGTAGCCAGAGTACCCATCCAAGAAACAATAGTACTCATGTCCTACCAACTTATCAAGCATTTGATCAACAAAAGGCAAGGGAAAGTGGTCCTTTCTTGTAGCCTTGTTCAACTTCCTATAGTCGATACATACTCTCCACCCAGTGATAGTTCTTGTAAGAATAAGTTCATTGTTTTCATTTTTCACAACTGTCATGCCGCCCTTCTTGGGTACAACTTGCACTGGACTTATCCAAGAACTATCTGAGATTGGGTAAATTATTCATGCATCTAATCACTCCAGAACTTCCATTCTCACCACTTCTTTCATTGTCGGATTGAGTCGCCTTTGTGCGTCAATAGGTGGTTTGCTATCATCCTCCATAAGAATACGATGTATGCATATGGAGGGACGAATTCCCTTAATATCTTCCAAAGACCAACCAATTGCTGATTTGTGACTTTTAAGCACTCTCAATAATTTATCTTCCTCTTCGTTAGAGAGCGACGAAGAGATAATTACTGGAAGTGTGTCTGACTCGCCCAAATATATGTAGCGCAAGTGTGCTGGTAGAGGTTTCAACTCTAACACAGGTAGTTGCTTAACTGATGGTTTAGAACGTGCAGAACCTTCTCCCAATTCTTCAAAATATTTTCGCCTATTTGGTTCAAACGAGTCCATCCAATTTAAATATGGTTGCATCTCTTCATCCTCTAAATCAATAAGATCATTTTGTATTAAGCTAGCCTCCAAGGGATCCAGCTGACCCACATGGCTAGGTACTATAGCTTGTACATCATCAATGCGGAAACAACTGTCCCTAGCTTCAGGGTACCTGATAGCTTTGAGCACATTAAATATCACTTCTTCTTCTTGCACCCTTAGTAGCAGCTCTCCCTTTTGAACATCAATGAGTGCTCTTCCAATTGCAAGGAATGGTTTCCCAAGAATAATAGGAATCTCCTTGTCTTCTTCCATGTCCAGCCCTATAAAATCTGCAGGGAATATGAAATTATCAACTTTGACTAGTACATCTTCAATAACTCCTCTAGGATGCTTTAGCGAGCGATCAGCTAACACCAATGTAACAGTTGTAGGTCTCGCCTCACCCAATCCAAGTTTCCTGAAAATAGATAAAGGCATTAAATTAATGCTAGCACCTAAATCACACAAAGCTCGCTCAAAAACAACATTGCCAATTTCACAAGGAATAGTAAAACTCCCTGGATCCTTAAGCTTTTGTGGTAGCTTCTTTTGTAGAATAGCGCTGCACTCCTCAGTAAGTGCGACTGTCTCGTAATCTCCAAGCCTCCTCTTATTTGAAAGAATGTCTTTCATGAACTTCACACAACTCGGCATCTATTCAAGTGCATCTGCAAATGGAATATTAATGTGAAGCTTCTTAAAGACCTCAAGAAATTTTGCAAATTGTTTGTCAAGCTTGTTCTTCTACAGTCGTTGAGGGAATGGCACCACCATAGGTGGTTCCTGTGTAGGCTGTGGTTGAGTTTTTACTTTTTCTTCATCTTTCGCCTCATTCTTTGCTTCAGCTTTCTCAACCTTCTTTGGTTTCACTGGCTCCTCTAACTCCTTGCTGCTTCTCAATGTGACAGCTTTACAATGTTCTTTACCCTCTCTTCTAGGATTTACCTCTGAAGTGCTAGGTAAATTCCCTTGTTGTCTTTCTGAAAACATGGTAGCCATTTGGCTAAACTGTGCCTCTAAATTTTTGATTTGTGCAGATTGGTTCTGGAGACTTGTCCTAGTTTCGTTCATAAATTGAGTCTGGGAATTAGCCAACTGTGTTTGCGAATTCGCCAATTGAGCAATTACCTCCTCCAAGTTCACCTTCTTCTCTGGTGGTGGGTTATTCTGCTCAGGCTGCAACACATTCTGAGTATTCCTCCAGGAAAAATTCGGATGATTACGCCATGCTGGATTATATCTGTTAGCGTACTGATTGTGCTGTTGCCCATTAAAATTCCCTACATATTGTGCTTGTTCCGCTGTGCCTTGCGCAAATGGATTTTCAACCTGACATTCTACACTATGATGTGGACCACAACAAAACTCACACCACACTGTCGCCTGAACAATATTAGCAGTTGTCTGACTATTCTGCAACTATTTCGCGAGATTGTCAATTTTCGCTGTCAAGGCAGTTATGGCATCAATCTCATGGATCTCAACTGCCTTCTTTGGTATGACTCTCTCACTTGACCACTGTTGGTGGTTCAAAAGAATATCCTCTAGCAATGCATAAGCTTCATCTGCTGTCTTGTTCATTAAAGCTCTTCCTGCTGATGCATCTATCAAAGTTCTTGTGGAGCTAATTAACCCATTGTAAAAATTATGAACTTGTATCCACCTAGGCACTCTATGATTAGGACACTTCCTCAACAATGCTTTATACCTCTCCCATGCTTCACATAGAGTTTCTCCTTCATGTTGCGCAAAATTATTAATTTCTAAACGCAACTTCGCTGTCTTTCCAGGTGGGAAAAATCTTGACAAAAACTTGTGCACCAAATCCTCCCAAGAAGTGATTGAATATGAAGGCAGCGAGTTCAATCATTCCTTAGCTTGATCCCTTAAAGATAAAGGAAACAAGCAAAGGCGCAGAGCTTCATCAGTGACTCTATTGTACTTAACTGTTCCATAGACTTCTAGAAAATTCACAATGTGCTGGTTAGGATCTTCAGAAGGTAATCCATGGAACTGAATATTCTGAATCAACTGTAACGTCACTGTCTTCAAGTCAAAATCATGCGCCTGAATTGCTGGCCTTCTTATCACAGGTTGAATTCCAGTGGGTGGCAAAGCATACTCTTGCAGTGTTCTAGGTAGATTTTCTTGATTATTTCCTTCTTGTGCTACCACAATGTCAGCCATATTTCCTTGCAAATGATGGGTAGTTGTAGTCGCTCTTTTCTCCTTTCTATTCTTTCGACAGGTTCGTTCTATCTCAGGATCGAAAGGCAACAAGTTACTACCTCCTGACTTTTGCATGCACTTAAAGGAATATGTTCCTGAAACACACGTAACAAAAATAAGAGACAAAAACAAAATAAAATAAAATTCAAAGTAAAATTAAATCTATTTGGTATCGATATTAATAATTGACACAGTCCCTGGCAACGGCGCCAAAAACTTGTTGTGCGATTTCTAACGCAAGTGCACATGTCACAACAAGTAATAAAATGATGAATAAAGATCGTTCCCACGAGGACTGAGATTATTAACTACCGAAATTGGTTTAGCTTTAATTTTATTTAGATGACCAAAACTTGAGAATTTGTAATTAAAAACTAAAGAGATAACAAAACTAACGAAAATAACAACAAAGCAAATGCGAATTTGATGCAAAATTTGATTCAATAATTGGAGAGTTCTAGGGATTACGATTTCACCAAGATTTATCCTACTCGAATCTGTTGATTAAATCTCATTGATGACTATTCCTTATGCTACCAACAATTTCACTAAGGTAGATATTAATCTTTCTCAAGCATTAATACCCTATCCCAATAAGCAAGCTACATACATCTCTGTGATAACTGTGAACTTATGGAATGCATTAAGCCCTAGAAATTTAAACGTTGTACTAGATCTCATAACTATCTCTAGCATATGACAATTTAATTATACTCCACACATGGTCTAGTTTAGTTATCACTTCTCAGTCTCAAACTAAACCACAAAACAAGCAATTATTGGCCAGATAATCACAAGCATTACGTATAGTGTGAAATATTCAGCATAAAAATAGAATAATCAATCAAGCAATCAATTCAACATAATCCGAGTGATCAAAATCTGGCTACATCGTAGCCCTAGAAAAGCAATCTAGCAACTCATAATCAATGTAAATGAAATCCAAAGTCTATTAAAATTCATGATGAGAGAGAAAGAAAACTCTGAAAATCTCAAGAAAGTCGTGGCTAATCTTGTCTCTGATTCGTCCTTCCTCGTCAATCTTGTGTTTTCTTGCATTTTCTCCTCTCCAAACTTTTGCTTTTCTCCCCAAGAACTAGCAGCCAGCCAAGAACACCCTTTTCCAACGTCTGATGTCTTATTTTTATTGTAGGGTTTTTTTCTTTTCATACCTTTTTACCAAATTGTCCTTAAAAATCCTGCGACACTGCGCAGCTGCGCTATGACTGTGCTACTTCTATTTTCGCTTTAATTTCTTCACGAACTGCATAAAAGACTGCCCTTAGTCATTTTCCCTCAATCTTGACCTCAAAATCCATGTTTTCACATAAAATTCACCTACATAGCAAAACAAACATGGAACTAATCAATTTACTCCTATATTACTCAAGAACTAACAAAATTAAAGTAAAAAGGCGCTGAAATAATATATCAATATTACACCCAACATGCCTCACGAAACGAAAGGACATTTTTTTTTGTGTTGTGTATATGTCGCTGCAAATTATAAATATGTGACAAAATAAGTCAAAAAATGAAACAACTTAAGTTATAGGAAAGAGTCCATCCCAAAATACTATTATATTATGTGGGATGTCTTTATATATTTAACAACCACCATATGGGTAAGATGAGATTTCGATACAAGACCATTACATAAACACAAGGATTATATTAAAGAAAATTTATTTAATCATAAAGTAGCACATCAAAGTAGTAAGAAATACATCGCATTAATAAGTTTTAAACGTACAAATAAAAGAGACTGTTCTAACAGCTAACACAAGATAATAGACAAACTAAGATTATCTATTTACACCCTCAAGCAAGTGGTTTGATTTTTCCCAGCCACGAGGTCAACAACGTTTTCATATTATTCATAGCAGTTGTAGCGTTGTGAACCTCAACTTTCAGGACTTCAATCTCTGCCTTTATTCCCTTTATCTGTTTCTTTATATCCTTCACAACGAATATAAAATATCATTTAGGTTATGTGCGTTGCATATATGACCTAGAGCATGAGTGGAAAATCCTTTTGAAAAAAAGTGTATTTTGCCAATGATACCTTAAAACGGATTATAACGTCCCGAACCCAACCCTACGCTGTAACACCTCGAAACAAACACTCTCACGCCTGCAGGATACTCCCTGGCCTTAACGGTCCAATCGAGCACCGAGGCCATGGCGAGTGGGCCTGAAAATGCACTATGCACGAATTGTCCGCTTTGGGGCCTATACCCTACACGGTTTTGTCGCCTCCTAGCCACTGCCAGGAAAATGGCCGTGCACGAATATACGAGACTTCTCTATATATTCAATAGCCCAGAGACCTCTGCGTCCGATGTGGGATATTTTACCCGCCCCCCTTGGGGACCCAGCGTCCTCGCTGGCCATGCGAACGTATCGGCTCTGATACCATTTTGTAACACCCCGAAACCAACACTCCCACGCCTGCAGGATACTCTCTGGCCTTAACGGTCCAATTAAGCACCGAGGCCATGGCGAGTGGGCCCGAAAATGTACTATGCACGAATTATCTGCTTTGGGGCCCATACCCCTCACGGTTTTGTCACTCTCACGTCAGCTAAGCGAATACCCAAATGGCAGAGGCGTACTGCACGTGGAATGGCCGTGCACGAATATACGAGACTTCTCTATATATTCAATAGCCCAGAGACCTCCGCGTCCGATGTGGGATATTTCACACGCTATCGGTCAAGTCCGGATCCGTCACTCGGACAGAGTCTCCTCTGTACTGCGGACTAAACTGTTATCTACGAATTGTCACTTATAACATTTGAACCACAAGTAATAACACATACAATCTATCTTTTAATACTGTCATAGCCAACCCAAAGTCACAAGGCCATCCAAGCCTTGGAGCAACAAAATCTACTTATAGCACACAAGCATGAAAGACAATGTTAACTTTAACTATAAATAGTTGGATACATCTATAACCAAGTTCTTCTATCAAGTTAGTAAACACACAAACATACAATAAAAGAAGTAAACTAGAATCCATTATTATATGCCATCTAATTTCATATCCATATACATGATTACAACTTCCAAGCATCTATACAAGACCTCAAGGTCTCAAAACACAACAACTAACAACAACTTCAAGCAAACTGCACATATGATCAACCTTATCACACAAGAATCAATGAATCTGATCTACATGCACTTCTTCTTCTTCCTCTACTGCTATCAGCTGGGGATTCACCTCAACTTCTCCTGAAACATGTTAAATGAGGAGTGAGCAACAATGTTGGCAAGCGAGGGAGGTAATGCAACAAACTGGGATGATTTGCAAACACAAGAAATCATATATATATAACATAAACAACAATATTAAATAGCCAAATAATTAGCCACATTAAAAAGGATACGGTTCCACTTCAAGTCTTCAATCTCGAACCACGAGCCACGAACTTCACGCAAGTGCCGGTAAACCCTTACTCCAACAAGTTGGGATACTCCGGATGTATCCCGATCCTACGACCCTTTCTCCTGAGGTAGGTCTATATGCCCAGCAAGTGAACCATGCCTCTGGGATAGTAAAGTATACTCAGCGAGAAAGAGAATAGGCACCATGGTAGTCGAGGAAACACGACAAGCCCGACGTCGCCCGTGTTTCTCGACGCTACCATGTCCGAAAAGGTTGCGCAACCCCAAAACATGATCACAAGAACCAAGTATATCAAGTATCATATATGAGGGACGACAAAGTAGACCGCCCTCGCAATTATTCACAACAGGGCTAAAACATACAATAAATAACTACATAGTCACAAAGAGATATCTATCATATTTTTCTCTCAAACTCTATAAGTAGCTTATGAAATCCATTCATCATGCATATGTTTAAACACTTACTAAGTATTTACAAGCTCAATTGAACATAAAGGCAACCAAAATCACATTTTTTCCCTTTGTTAACTTCCGTTTTATTCTCCCACGCAAAGTTCAATGTTCCAAATCAACAAGCCAATCATTCCACGTTCCTAGGTAGGTCAAAAGACACCTATCTAAGCCTTGAAAACCTGATTTGAAAACAAAAGCTCGGGAAGGCCCCGAGCGGGTTTTAACTATAACTGCCCTATGTGAATCCTAAATTCACTCAACGAAAGCACCAAAAGTGCTTCCATGCCCCAAGGATACCTAATCCAAAGCCCAATTGTGCCTGGATTGCTTAACGTGGAAAATCCCATTTTTAAAGTTAACTAATTTTGCAATTTCGCATAGTTTCGGATGGTTCAACTTCAAGTGGCCTTCCAACTAGCTTCCCTAGAGTCTAGAGCACCTATAGGAAGCGTCAATTTGATCTAATTAGCAAAACTTATCAAAACCCTAAATTGAGGTACTATTCATCATCTCTTTCGTGTCAATTAAGCTTCCAACCATGGAATATGCTATCAAGCTATATAAGTTAGTTATATAGGCTCTAAAGAACATATATCTAGCATCTATAACAAGTAATATAGATATTTCTAACAATTCAAGAATTTCAACATATATGTAACAAACTTTAAAAACAAGAAATATGCAACTCCCTCACATTCAAGTGTTGAAGACAAGTTGTAGATGTTGTATAAGCTCCAAAGACCCCTCAAGATCAAGCCTAGAAGCCAACTTGCAAGATTTGTTGAAGAAATTTTTTCTCTTTTCCTCCTATAGGGCCACGGTTTTGGGGAGGGACATATGGGGTATTTTGCAAATTGTTTTTGTGTAATAAGCTTGTATGTCTGTTATAACATGTATATAATTTATTTTTGCTAAGTTGTACTAAGTCAATTACTAACAAAACCTAGTCAAACAAAGTTAAAAGCTCCTTTGATTGTTAACTAGCTAGAATTAATGTTGTTACATACGTAACACTATTCAAATGAAGCAGAAAATATTTTCTAATTGTATGTTCCCGAGCTCAAAAGTCCAAAATGACAAGTTTCCGATTCCTATTATGTGTTATATGACCTAGGAAAAATATTAAATCGCACATTCGAGACAGTCAAAAATCTTATGAATAGTGCCTAATAGTAACATAATTAAAGAAGACAAGAAATGCACATAAAATGCACAAGTAGTTTATGCAACAGTTATTTTGAAATATGGGATGAAATCCTAGGCGTCACACAGATAGACGGTGCTAAACCAACCAGGGATGGTTGCGTGCATATTCTTCTCCCCTGACGGTACATCATACTACAGCATGATTGGAAATTACGATATAGGGAAAAATTGAGAACGCAAAGAATATAACTTGTGGTAAATAATATTTCAGTATCCGGGAACACTCACAAATTTTTTTTGCGAACAAAGGACGATTTTTTCTTACGAGGATAAAGATGTTGGCCTTCGCTGCGTTGGGGTATGTTGTTGTCTACAACGTACCTTAATAAAATGGCGGAGTAGTAGCGAGAAATGGAAACTAAATGATGGCCGTTGGATGTCTTGATTTGATGTCATAGGGAGGGAGTTGTGTGAAGCGTGTCCAAGTTTATAATTGACAACAAACACATTAATTTCATTTTCATTTTCATTTGTCGTGACATGTGTGGAAAATTTGGAAATTTCCCAACCAACCTCCCAAAATTTTTGAATGATTAAGTTAACTTAACTTCAAAAGCGGTCCCATAAATAAGCAATATTACACAAACCAATTCAAATAACCACAATATTTAAGAAATACAAAAATCAGTACATTGCATTACTAGGCTCTGTTTGTTTGCCGTCAAATAACTTACTTGTGCAAAATATTTACTGTGGAAAATAAAATATTTGACATAGCTCTGTTTGTTTACCGTAAAATAACTTGGTAGGGTAAAATATTTTTATGTAAAATAGATTACTGGAAAATATTTTCTGGTGTTTGGATGTACCGTGAGTTCCGTAAAATGTTTTATTCTCCCAAAATCTCGTAAAACATTCTATAAAATTTTGTACTAGCCGCAATTGTTGACCGAAAAATATTTTACGATTGACTAATTGTACGGTGCTACCAAACACAGTAAAATTAAGAAAAAACAGTCGCAATTGATGACCGAAAAATATTTTACGATTGACTAATTTTCTGGTGTTACCAAATACCGTAAAATCTGTAAAATATTTTTTGGGAAAATATTTTACGTCAAACAAACGGAGCCTAGATTACAGATAGGTACACCAAAGACAAAATGTGGTAATCAAAAAATTGAAAACCCGAACATAAGAAAACAATCAAATAAACTAAGTTCAACTAACAATTATAAAGAAATTAGAACTAATTAGATGACATATTACAACGCTTACAATAGGGCAACGAAAAATTACAAATGGGTTCGAAATTGTGACATGTTAAATGATGAGCTACATGATCCAACGTCATGTTGTGACCCGAAAGTGTTTTAGGATGAAATAATATTATTGGGATCCCTATGTTGCACCGTTGTACATCTGAGCAAATAACCCATCACACTTGAGTTAATATCCTCTTAACTGGGACGTGGGACCCGAAAGCTAATATTTTTTTGCAGAAATGCCAGATTCGATCTGATTTGGCTTGGAATCTCATGCAAACTCTGATCATCAGTGTCTTCGGAGCCATTATTCCTTCGTTTCGGATAAGTATTTGCTTGGTGTCCTCTATTCCTGAGATAAAATAAATTGTAACTGAATATATAATTACAATAGTACCAAAAAAAAACAAGCCACCAATGGTATAATTAACGAGTTAGAATGCAACATCCATAATTAAACTTTTATAAAATCATACCGGCATTTTCTACACCGCTTAGGCATTATTTTTTCTCCGGACCTTTTCCCTTTGTACCTTTTGGCTTAGCTTTGTTCGGATCCAATACGTCAATAACAAAGGGCTCTGCTAGATCATCCTCGGTAACCTGGTTCCCTGCATGATCTTCCATCAACCAGTATTGCATTGCTCGAGCTATCAAGTACTTCATGGCGTCCACTACCTCCTTAAATCCCTCGCTAGTCTTTTTGGCATAAAAACCCATTTCGGAAGCCCTAGTCATTATGTACCCATGTCTTGTTACCTTAATTTCATCGATATTGGCAGAGGACAGATTCTTATCAGAAAAAATCCTTACTAACCTCGGCTGTCCAATGTCGATTGACATAGTAGGGTGGGATCTCTTTTAGCCCTTCGCACTTGAGAACAAAAAAAACGTGCTTACACGGCAACCCTGTTAGAGATATGCCCTAATGCTACATATTTGGATGACATATATTGGGGTATTTTGACAATAACTTGTACATTATGGCATATATGTCTATATATGTGTGTTTTCATATTGACGTAATTAGCACATTCATATTCTCATTCTTTACGTGTATGAATGAGTCCCTAGTATTTTCATTAGAAGAATGTATTCTAAAAGCATTTAGAATATGTTGGCATATTTCCTTAATATGATAAATACTTAAAGTATTCATAATCCTTAGATTATTTGATCGGGACTTCAATAATCTATTACGGACTATCACATGTGTTGTTATCTTTGATTAACATATGGATGTTAATGATAAAGGATGGTTAGCCACGTGCCATAACAGCATAGGGATGCGACTAACAAACATGTGTGTGACTATTAGTTGAATAGTTCTCTGAGTGTGACGTGAATAACAAATTACATGACTTTGGATTAATAATTTGTTATCCGTTGCGATTGTGCATGTAATCCTTAGACTTGAGACATTACGGATGTCATCTATATTAGGGTTTGATTCTAGCGTTTGGACAATGATTGTTTCGACAAACGAGATGAGATGCGTCCTCTCGCAGTTTCATTCGTTCGGTATAGTGATTGACAGGTAGTGGTCAAGATAGGATCCATTAACCTCCAGCGTAAGGCGATGTCCTATGCGATCTAAGATTGGTTGTTTAATGAGGAAATCCTTGGCCAAAGTATGAATGATGGATAAAGGGTTTTTCATGTGTCATCTCTCATTACACCAATTAGATCTATGCATGGTATCGAGTTTATGAACTTAATTAAATCATGGTTCTTGCTCGACGGGACAATTAATGGAAGAATTGGATTGCACGGTAATCGATGACTATTAGTAGGTTCATTACATGATTACTTCATTGCCTCATAAATTTTCTTGATATGTTGCTAGACGTCACTCAAGACCTTAAGGGTGTTTCAAGAATTGAAGGAAAAATTCTCGAAACAAATCAAGAACCTGATTGACATTAAAGATGTTTAATGTTTCCTTAGTGCTATTTGGCTATGAACCTAGAAAGTCACACAATATTAGCAATGAGATTAAGTCTTGCTTGGACTTGAATCATCTTCTCTAATAAATTATTAAGAGTTAATAATTGTAGTCTCAACCATTAAAAGTTAATGGGGCAAATTTGTAAGATTGGCAAAGATTTGGGTGCTTAGTGCAAATAGGTAAAATATGATTTATTCCTATTGGTTGTCAACATGTTGATGTGGAAAAGTATTAGCCAATAAACTCAAAGCACCAAGATTAAAATCCTAGCCATCCATCTTTTAATCCAAGGGTTGAAATTGGTCAACAATTGTAGGCTACATTTAAATGTTAAATAATGCCAACTTGTCTTTGGAAGGCTAAAGAAATACAAATATATTTGTGTGTGTTTGGTCTTTCACGGTCAAGACTAGCAAGAAAAGACAAAGTTGTATGTCTTTTATGTCTTGTGTATTGCATGAAAGAATAAAGAAAGAAAAACAAGACAAAGCTTTGTTTCTTGTGTCTTGTGTCTTCTCGGTCAAAGCAAGAAATTGAAGACAAAGACTTCTTCATTCCTTGTATGTGATACGCAGCCAATTGAAGCAAAAATGTGAGAACAAATTCTGCTCATTTTTCTCATGCTCATATACACGACCAAGTGAAGATGAGAGTGCTTGAGAAGTCTTCTTTTTCTGGAAAAATACAGCCACACATACATACACAAAGTGAGTTGCAAGACCACAAGTGTTTGTTCTTCATTTTGCTTTGTCATCTTGGATTAAATTGAGACTTGGAAAGACAACTAAACTAAGAGTAGTTTTAAGTAATCTTTCAAAAAGATAGAAGTGTTCTTGTCCATGAATCTTCCAAGGAGTTTGCTAGCACTACAACTCAAGGAGGAGGAAAGACTTCTTCAAATTGCTAGGTGGACAATCTAGGACTTCTACACTTGTGAAAGGTTTAAGGAGTTCTCAAAGCTTCACCAAATGATTCCAACAT
Organism: Ehretia macrophylla; assembly: GCA_037974665.1. Taxonomy (NCBI): domain Eukaryota; kingdom Viridiplantae; phylum Streptophyta; class Magnoliopsida; order Boraginales; family Ehretiaceae; genus Ehretia; species Ehretia macrophylla. The sequence goes on along the minus strand of CM075779.1, from coordinate 24,919,869 downwards.
TTGGTCTTCAAGAGGTATTATTCTCTTCTTGTATTACCTTTGGTTTGAGATGTATATTGCATAAATATCAAGTATTGAGATTGACTACACATATGAATGTTATATATGTTATGAAAAATTATATTTCATGCTGTCTTCCGCTAAAAAAAAGAATTTTATTCTATATGTGCAATCGCGGATATTGTTCCTTCAATTGGTATCAGAGCCATGACTTGATATTCATGCAATTACATGTTTGTTTGCATTTAGTTTCGTGAGTTTTGAGCACTAAAAAGAACTTGGAAAGAGTTTCATAGTCTATGCATGTTTGATGTTTAGATTTGGTAAGCAAATATTCTGCGCACTGAAATTGCAACACTGATTTTACATAGTAAATCTTGTTGTTTGATGCTGATTTTTGGATATGTTATGATATAAAGATAGTAGAATATTTCATCCTCTAATAGGGATCTCCAAATTTCGTGGTTAAGGGTCTCATTTAGACCCATTACAGTAGCATTGCTGATTCTCGCGCTCACTGGACAGACTGGACAGTGTCTGTTCCGAGGGGCATAACTCAGTCAATTTAAATCCGAATTGAGTTCCGTTTGATTCTAAAACTATCTACACTTGAAGAGATACATCTCTGTAAAATTTTGGAATTTTTGAAGAACTGTGGATAGGTAAAATGAATCAAAATAGTTGGTATATGTGCAGCAGGTTTGTAATAGTAAGATTACAAGTTGAAAGTCATGACTAATTAATTGGATTTTGGTAAATCCAAATGACCCAAATATTCATGGGCTTAAATTTGATAGGATTAGATTAATTTTTCTTGGAGAAGATTAATTCAAGCCTAGGAACTCAAATTGGACCACGAAATGGACTAAGGATTTGCATTGGGCCTTATTCAACAAGTAGAATTATTTTATTTAACATAAGATGTTAAAAGCTCAAGATATGAAACTTATTACAACCATGTTTTTAATTTCTTTTATGGATGTGATTCATAATTATATTATTCATATCTTGGCATGATGGATGGATCATGGACTTATAGATGAATGGTTGAATGGTTGTAAATTCATTTGATGACTTTGTGATTATATTCTTTCATTCATTTGATTTCTAATTGAGACATAAGTCTCATTTTTACATATATTGTAAGAGAGCCAATTGTAGTGAGACATATGATATAATTATTCTACAAATCAAGCTTGCCAAGGAGTTTAAGATCAATTAAGGAGTTGATGGACTTGGAAGTGTTGAAGAGTTCAAGGTGCCAAGACCCTTTGAAGACATGAGATGTGCTTGCTTAGGTTTTGTGATTGATCAAATTTATATGGCTCAAATTTGATTAACACTAAGTCCATGATCCACCATATTTATATTATTGCATATATGTTTATTTAGTTATTTTGTATGAGATGCATGCTAAATGGACTAATGTGCAAAGTGAGACCTAATTAAATTTGAAATCTTCCTATGTGCAAACAATATTAGATTGTAAAACGGTAAAAGTGTTTATCGTTGCCCTCCACTATCCTAGGTTATATTTGCTCGATTGGGTATGTCTTGGCTAACCCAAAGGTAGGAAGACATATTCCATGAAAGTATTATATTTACCTAACAAGCATAGTGATGTTGTGTTGTTCTAATATCACGATGCCAATAACGCACCAAAGTTGAGGTCCGGGATTCAAATTGTCGCAACACTGTGACGGTGGGTGTAATCTAACTAGATCACGTTTCCAATAATGCACCAAAGCTGAGGTTATGGTGATTTAGGGGCAAAATGGTCATATCCTATATAGTGATATAGATAGTAATCGTTGTTAACTCTTTGTATGTATATTCCAATAATTTACCAAAGCTGAGGGGCATTCATTTTAAAGAGAACCATGGTCACCTACTAATAAGTCTTTAATTAGATTCACGATCTCATTTAGGAAGTGTGGGATTCGATAAAAATTAGTGGAAGGTATCATTTAATTAAAGGCCAAATTAAATGTTTTAACAAGTTTTATGTCAACTTGCGATCTTATTTTTTGCATACATTTATGGCTACAACAATGAACTCGTTTTTAATTAACTAGACTATATATCGCGTAACCGGACCAAACTTTTTGAATTAACGATTTTGTCTAAGAATGGTTCTTAGAAACATAATCAAGTCTTAGAATTAAATGCCCCGTTATTTTTCATCTTGATAATGTATCAAAACGAAAAATTGTAGTACTTATGGTTGATAAGTAAAATAAGTTAAATATGCTAAATAGTTGTATTCTTTCATAGTTTGCATATGGGAATGCAAGATGTAAAGAATATGATTCTAAACTAGCAAATGGTTGTATTGTAAGTATATTTCATAGCATGATATTAGATATAAATGGAATTCATTTTCATAATTGTATTTCATCTTTGATTAGTGGTAATGCAAAGAAGAAAAACAAAGAAATATGATTTCTATTAGCTAGTAGGAGCATGTCTAAAGAGAAAATTAAGGATCGTATAAGCATATGTGAAAGATGTTTTCATAGCCTAGAACCGGACATTAAAAGAGGTTTTAATCCAAAATATCTTTATAGCTTGAATGTCAAGGTTGTAAAGCTACCATGAATTATAAATCTTCTTTGATTGTGATTGGTACTACTTTATGGATTCTAGTGAAACATTAGTGAATGTGTTCGAGAATAGAATCTTAATCACAGTAGTGCGCTTGCGGAAGCGTGGAATATTTTCAGTGTTAGCAAATAAAATAAAGGTTGTTGCGTCAGCTAAAGACAATTTGTTTGGATACCTTCTGGACATATTTTGTATTTTAAGGATTATACCTAAATAATGTTAGGAATAAAATGTATATTCCTAAAGCTTGTAAAAGTACATTATCGTATAGTCTTTATTATCTTGATATGGACGAAAGAATGTATTGCAAATATATTGTCAACCATTATAACCATCCACCAAATTTTAAGATTACTCAAATAATCCAAATCAATTGTAGTTTCTACATGATTAGGTTTTTCTAATAATAAGATGATGATTAGGTTGGTTTGATCAACTAATACATCTTATTTATTGGAATGGTAACCAAGTCATCCTTTGTTTGATAAATGACTGAAACTACTAGGCTATTTGTGTAACACCCCGGCTAAGCGAATACCTGGCCACAAGGGTCCAAGGCAGAGGCACACCAGCGATGCACACCAACAATATATTGTCCGCTTTGGGTTATCCCACTGGGCCCCTCACGGTTTTGTTCTCCTCGTGTTACCACGGGAAAAGGCCTATTGTCGAATATAAGGCGGAACCCCGCTTTATATATTCAATGGTCCCAGCTCAAAGACTTCCGATGTGGGATTGTGTTACCACATTCCACCCCCCTTAAGGGGCCCCGCGCCCTCGTGGGACACGAGCACAAGGGAAGACCCGCTCTGATACCACTTAATGTAACACCCCGGCTAAGCGAATACCTGGCCACAAGGGTCCAAGGCAGAGGCACACCAGCGATGCACACCAACAATATATTGTCCGCTTTGGGTTACCCCACTGGGCCCCTCAATTTTGATATAGTATTGAAATTAACAATGCCTGGTGTACCACAATTAAATAGGATTTTCTTAGTGAAGAAACCGTGCTTTGTTGGACAAAGTACAGTTGTTGATTAGTTTGATTAATCATTATATTTATTTGTGGGTCATACTTTTCTCAATTTAATTTTATGCTGAATAGTAAATTCCTACTATTGCTGGAACTTTATATTTGATATAAGTTGGATAGCAACCAAGGATTAAATGTGTTAATTTTGCTTTGTCCTACTTTTGTTGAAAAGTTTTTAAAGGACTAGTGGGAGGTTTGGTTAAAGGTAATTTTATAATATATCCTAGTTTTGTAGGATATAATTTCTATTTAATGATCAATGTCTATTGATCTATTATATTGTAATCTTTCTTGAAGAAAATGTTTTGTTCAAGAAGATGTTACTTTATAATAAAATAGAAATTGAAGAAGTGTCCTCTAAAGCTATAAAATCGCCTAGACGAAAGTAGTGAATCTATTCAATTCGGTCCGGAATGTATCATCATACAAGATCTTTACAAATCTAGTAGTATATCTCATCCTTAAAAAGAATATATGGATATCTTTTTGGGATGCACGAAAGTTGTTTGTCTCTTTGAGATAGTGATCACTTAGTTGATCTTATGATTTACAAAGAAACGATATATGTGATATCGACTCCAAGAAACTATATAATGTAAAGCATATTGATTAGACTCCATATACTTTAACTTAATCTGGATATTGATTTCCGAGATAAAGGTTGAAGTTAATGAAAAAGGTAATGACCTTTTATAGTTATATTGGTTTCTGAAAGATATCATCAAAGCCAATGTGTTGACTACGATAAAGTTTTTTTACCAATAATTGTACTTAAGTCTCTTTATATTATGCTAGACATTATAGCACATTGTGTTACTATATTAATGATTTGGATTAATGAATATGAGTAATATGTGCGTACTTGATAAATCCACTTGTGGATTTTTAAGTAAATTTCTTGGAATTGTTTCGTCTAATTCAAATGAGATTAAAGAGTTAGATTTCATTTAAAATGTGGATGAACCTTGTGATTGCAAAAGAATAGTAGGAACGCATCCACTTTTCTATGACTGCAATAATGATGACTTGGATATCATGGATGATGATATGTGTGTTATGATATTAATTAAAGTCTAGGCATATTAAATGTTCTCCATATGGAACATGTCGTTCGTATCTTATGAATTCGTTGCTATGGTAATAATACGAAGAGATTACTCGACATATTCATTAGATTGTATATAGAGTATTTTTGAAGATGTTCAAAAAACTCTAGATGCATAGCAAATTTATGTTCAAGTTATAGTAACTTCATATTTGCTATACTATGTACAAAGCCTGATATTGTGTAAATTATAAAGTGTTACGAGTAGATATCAGTCTAATCCAGGTTTGGGAATGTTGGATAGAATTGAAGTATATTCTTAAGTACTTGGGAAGCACTAAAGATATATTTTAGTTCATGGAAGAGGTAAATTCCGTAGTGACGGATTTACTAGTTCAGATTCTTAATCTAAATCTTATAATATAAAGTCTATGTTAGGGTTCATGTTTTTTTGTAGTGGGAGCTTAGTAAGTTAGAAAGGTTCTAAACAAACTGTAGATTCCATTACATAACTCATGTCTTTTGTGATATGTAATATTACGAAAGAAGTTGTTTGGATCAAGGAAATCATACGAGTTGGTTATGGTTCCTACTGTTAAGTTGTGATGTTTTTGTGTTACAACTATACGGAGCTACTGCACAAGTTTGTGGAACTTGGGTCTCACTGTATGTCCAAACATTTAGGAAAGGTATTTCCATCTTCATGCGTTGTATCTGTTGCCAATAATCATATTATGATATGTCTTTGCGAAAAACGACCACATCACATGATGTAGCTGACCCACTAACCGTAGCTATGAATCGGTCACAGCTAAGTCCTCTTTTTGAGAAGATGGATATGAGATATCATTGTTTGTTGTACTAATACTATGTTATATAGTATTAGTGCAAGTGGGAGATTGTTAGCGATATGCCTTAGTACTACATATTTGGATGACATATATTGGGGTATTTTGACAATAACTTGTACATTATGGCATATATGTCTATATATGTATGTTTTCATATTGACATAATTAGCACATTCATATTCTCCTTCTTTACGTGTATAAATGAGTCCCTAGTATTTTCATTAGAGGAATGTATTTTAAAAACGTTTAAAATATGTTGGCGTATTTTCTTAATATGATAAATACTTAAAGTATTCATAGTCCTTAGATTATTTGATCGGGACTTCAATAATCTAATACGGACTATCACATGTGTTGTTATCTTTGATTAATATATGGATGTTAATGATAAAGGATGGTGAGCCACATGCCATAACAACATAGGGATGCGTTTAACAAACATGTGGGTGGCTATTAGTTGAATAGTTCACTGAATGTGACTTGAATAACAAATTACATGACTTTGGATTAATAATTTGTTATCTATTGTGATTGTGCATGTAATCCTTAGACTTGAGACATTACAACTGTCATCTATATTGGGGTTTGATTTTAGCGTTGGACAATGATTATTTCGACAAACGAGATGAGATGTGTCATCTCGCAGTTTTATTCGTTCGGTATAGTGATTGACAGGTAGTGGTCAAGATAGGATCCATTAACCTCCGGCGTGAGGCGATGTCCTATGCGATCTAAGATTGGTTGTTTAATGAGAAAATCCTTGGCCAAGGTATGAATGATGGAGAAAGGGTTTTTCATGTGTCATCTCTCATTACACCAATTAGATCTATGCATGGTATCGAGTTTATGAACTTAATTAAATCATGGTTCTTGCTCGACGGGACAATTAATGGAAAGATTGCATTGCACGGTAATTGGCGACTATTAATAGGTTCATTACGTGATTACTTAATTGCCTTATAAATTGTCTTGATATGTTGCTAGACGTCACTCAAGACCTTAAGGGTATTTCAAGAATTGAAGGAGAAATTCTCGAAACAAATTAAGAACCTGATTGACATTAAAGGTGTTTAATGTTTCCTTAGTGCTATTTGGCTATGAACCTAGAAAGTCACACCATATTAGCAATGAGATTAAGTCTTGCTTGGACTTGAATCATCTTCTCTAATAAATTATTAAGAGTTAATAATTGTAGTCTCAACCATTAAAAGTTAATGGGGCAAATTTGTAAGATTGGCAAAGATTTGGGTGCTTAGTGCAAATAGGTAAAATATGATTTATTCCTATTGGTTGTCAACATGTTGATGTGGAAAAGTATTAGCCAATAAACTCAAAGCACCAAGATTAAAATCCTAGCCATCCATCTTTTAATCCAAGGGTTGAAATTGGTCAACAATTGTAGGCTACATTTAAATGTTAAATAATGCCAACTTGTCTTTGGAAGGCTAAACAAATACAAATATATTTCTGTGTGTTTGGTCTTTCACCGTCAAGACTAGCAAGAAAAGACAAAGTTGTATGTCTTTTATGTCTTCTGTATTCCATGAAAGAATAAACAAAGAAAAACAAGACAAAGCTTTGTTTCTTGTGTCTTGTGTCTTCTCGGTCAAAGCAAGAAATTGAAAACAAACACTTCTTCATTCCTTGTATGTGATACGCAGCCAATTGAAGCAAAAATGTGAGAACAAATTCTGCTCATTTTTCTCATGCTCATATACACGACCAAGTGAAGATGAGAGTGCTTGAGAAGTCTTCTTTTTCTGGAAAAATACAGCCACACATACATACACAAAGTGAGTTGCAAGAACACAAGTGTTTGTTCTTCATTTTGCTTTGTCATCTTGGATTAAATTGAGACTTGGAAAGACAACTAAACTAAGAGTAGTTTTAAGTAATCTTTCAAAAAGAAAGAAGTGTTCTTGTCCATGAATCTTCCAAGGAGTTTGCTAGCACTACAACTCAAGGAGGAGGAAAGACTTCTTCAAATTGCTAGGTGGACAATCTAGGACTTCTACACTTGTGGAAGGTTTAAGGAGTTCTCAAAGCTTCACCAAATGATTCCAACATTTGGTCTTCAAGAGGTATTCTTCTCTTCTTGTATTACCTTTGGTTTGAGATGTATATTGTATAAATATCAAGTATTGGGATTGACTACACATATGAATGTTATATATGTTATGAAAAATTGTATTTCACGCTGTTTTCCGCTAAAAAAAAAAAATTATTCTATATGTGCAATCCCGGATATCGTTCCTTCAAACCCAACCGACTCAAGCCTCTTGCATTCACAAATGATTGTTAGGCTATCTGAATTGAAAAGGACATTACGTATCAAACCTTCGTTGTTGTAGTCCGCGACAGCATACGTGCGGGAACTAGTGTTGTGTCGAATTACGCCGTCGTGCCATAGATTTTCTTGTAGCTCAATGTGCCTTTTAACCTTCCAAAATACAACTTTACTGTAAACTTTTCAAGCATGACGCTCGATATCAACGAGTGACTTTGTCAATACTAGCTTTGTGTGGTTCGTCTTAACTTCTTCTGCCACAACATTAACCCTTAAACGCTCTAAACCTCGGTGGTAGTCCCTCATAAATTCTATAAGACTTCGATCAGTACCTAGTGTACTTTTCAAGAATGCATTCATACCTTCGCACCGTTGAGTACTCTTGACGCCGGCGAAGAAATGACCTCGTAGATAGGCCTCCGCCCACATGTGCCTATGTTCGTAAGCTCAAACGATCCATTTGTGGTTCTGAACTCCCATTTTGACGACCATGTCCCGCCACCAATTCTCGAACTCATCTATAGAACACCTGAGTGTTATACGACTGAATGCCATATTGAAACCCTCGACAATGACATTTTTCACCGCATTACGCTCTATATGCTAGTTGCAAAGCCTGTGTGTAGCAGATGGTAGCACTTGCGCAACTGCTGCTATCATTGCCTTGTCTCCGTCAGTTACTACAGAGATAGGCCTTTTACCGTCCATCGCAGCAAGGAACGTGTCTAGAACCCATACGTATGAATCAATGATCTCAGATTCCACTAATGCAGCACCAAAAATACAAGTGTTCCTGTGATTGTTCGACCCAGCTAGGATGATAAGAAGTAATCTATAGGCATTACTCTTGTAGGTTGCATCAAAAATTAGAACGTCACCAAATGCATCAACTTGTCCCTAGATCTCCCGTTTGTCCAAAATATCTTGTCTAACTATTTTGTTTCGTCCATTGTGTAATGAAAAAAGTAATTCGAATCGCCTTCTGACTTACCGTACAAATAAGCCATTGCAACTTTGGCGTCCCCATCAGCAATTTCATCCAATCGATCACGGTTCATGAAGTTGTACAAATCTTTTCTAGTGAACCCAACATTACTATATCCTCCCGCCTACCATTCAAATGAATCCATAATTCTAGCCTTAGGCCTCGATGAAAATTGTTTTTATTTATTCCAAAATATATTTAAGTAAAAAATATAAAGTCGTATGGAAAAACATTTGGTGGAATAAATGTAGCACACGTGTTATATTAATGTATGCCTCACGAAACGAAATGACATTTTTTTTCGTGTTGTGTATATGTCGCTGCAAATTATAAATATGTGACAAAATAAGTCAAAAAATGAAACAACTTAAGTTATAGGAAAGAGTCCATCCCAAAATACTATTATATTAGGTGGGATGTCTTTACATACTTAACAACCACTATGGGTAAGATGAGATTTCAATACAAGACCATTACATAAACACAAGGATTATATTACAGAAAATTTATTTAATCATAAAGTAGCAGATCAAAGTAGTAAGAAATACATCACATTAATAAGTTTGTAACGTACAAATAAAAGAGACTGTTGTAACAGCCAACACATGATAATAGACAAACTAAGATTATCAATTTACACCCTCAACCAGGCGGTTTGATTTTTCCCAGCCACGAGGTCAACAACGTTTTCATATCATTCATAACAGTTGTAGTGTTGCGAATCTCAACTTTTAGGACTTCAATCTCTGCCTTTATTCCCTTTATCTGTTTCTTCACATCTTTCACAGCGAATATAAAATATCATTTAGCTTATATGCGTTGCATATATAACCTACAACGTGAGTGGAAAATCCTTTTGAAATAAAGTGTATTTTGCCAATGATACCTTAAAATGGATTATAACGCCCCGAACCCAACCCCACGCTGTAACGCCCCGAAGCCAACACTCCCATGCCTGCAGGGTACTCCTTGGCCTTAACGGTCCAATCGAGCACCAAGGCTATGGCGAGTGGGCCCGAAAACGCACTATGCACGAATTGTCCGCTTTGGGGCCCATACCCCTCACGGTTTTGTCGTCTCCTAGCCATTGCCAGGAAATGGCTGTGCAAGAATAAACGAGACTTCTCTATATATTCAATAGCCCAGAGACCTCCACGTCCAGTGCAAGCGAAGATAAGAGGCTGCATATGCCGGTACCATATCGTGGTTGTGATCATTGATAAAGGTTGACATGTAATAACAATTAGTTACTTTATTCAGCCTAATGCTAAGTCTAGCTTTACAGCCGCATCTGGTCAAGCATTGATGTTCCCGTTGTCTGTTGGGCCTTTGTAAATACACCTGTCTTCGATGGCCCTCACGGTAACATACAAATAGCCGATCTATACTGTGGCCCGTATCCTTATCTTTATGAATGCCTTCTTTTCTGATGCTAAATCCCATTGCACGTGCATAACCATTGTAAAATGTAAATGCATCTTTTTCGGTGGGAAATGTCATGTTACAAATTTCTTCTGTGGTGATCTCCGCAGGGTTTGTCGAATTGTCATCGTCATTGGATGAAACATCAGCGGCACTCATAGTTCATAACACTGCCAGGTGTGTATCCGAAACAAATAAATTAAGTTTTGGTAAGTCACTTTATTATCGTGTACGCGAAAAGAACATTTATGAGTGTTGCCACTGGACAAGAAATGTAACATGAGTCTTATGTCATGCAGATACAACGTGGGGTGGAATTTTAAGTGCTTTTGGGGTAGGTATTAAATTACAATCTATTTGAAACGTAGAATTTGTTGTAAATATATTTAGTATAGGCTAACACTGCAATATCATCGGTATTAATTATACAATTTTTTTAAATAATACCCGAAAGAGAATATATAAAAAACAAATTAGCGCAATAAAAAACTATTACATTAAATTCAATTTTTACTGAAACAAACTGAAGAAAATATCATTTATATCATGCTTATAATGTTTGTGACCAAAGGAAATGCACATAGTATATGTTTTTCAACTATTTAAATGCATTTATTGAATTACAAATATTGGAACACTCACTTGGAAGCACACATCATATACCTAATGCCAATTTATATATACATTGACAAAATTATCGGCATTTGCTAATATTTCTATATGGAAGCATGGAAATAAATACTTTTATTTTATGTAATTTATTCGGGGATAAACAAAACTGGTACAAATTCAAATGTGTACATTAATAATTAAATTACCTTATATGATCAGTTACGAAAAATAAAATAAACACCACATACATACCTGATGATTAATTTCCCCTCTGACACTCTTACCAAATTTTTCTGTTACTTAAGAAACATAATTTTTATTTTCAAAATATAGGGAACACCCACCACTCTTAAGCAAACAGCAAGCAAGCAAACACCACAGACGATGATGGTCTTGTTCTTGTCTAGATTAACGTGTAATTAACTATGCTTTCACGTGCATTTCATTTCACTCGCAGAGTTGACTTCATCATCGGCCATGATATTTGATTTGACCGTACGAAGGTTAGGGTAGGCATGGTGTTAAACCCTAGGGCTCAGAATAGAGGTAGGGTGAGGGTTAGAGGTAGGGTTAGGATTAGGGTTAGATATAGTATTAGTGTTAGGATTAGGGTTAGGGATCATGTTAGGGAAAACATTGGGTACTGTGGGCAACTGTACAATGTTTTACAAACAAACGCCCTTTGTAAATTCGTGATTTAACTAATAAGAATGGCGAATGTGGGCAACGTATAAAAAAAATGAAATCATTTCCTGTTGTGGAAAAAAAAGGGGAAGAAATAAAGTCCAATTTATATTCCTCCTATTCCTATTCAAAATGAAGTTAGTACGGCAATATGGGAATAAGATTATACAATTGCCTAATTTGGAATTACGTTATATATAATCTTGTATAATACTTATTAAGAAAAATGACACATTACACCAAATAATAGATATGGACTAGAGTAATCGTACAAAACTAAGTTTTCAAGCATAGTTACAAAACATTAAATGTCAAATATAAACAATCATATTTAACTAAAAACAAATATGATATGGATCTAAAATTCCGTACGTACAAGATATTAAAAATACGTTATATATGGCTATTTATCTATATCAAATTTTCTTGTTCTTTTAATTTTAATTACCGATTACAAAAATGTGATTTGATGGGCACAGGCGTAGAAAGTTGGCGTAGGTAGATTACTTCAACAACATGAAAAGGTATGTGAAATGTGAACACTCAGCAATAACATTGTATTTTGGAAACATAATATAAATCTAAAATAAAATTAAACCCTCGATCATTATTTGGGTCTCAAAATAACAACAGATTTGGTAAGTTCAGTTGTAACGCCTCAACTTGACCCCTCCTACGATCAGTCAGGACGCAATGGAATTTCGACAGTATAACGATAGTAACTTGAATACCGAGGCTCTAAATCAGCCTCTTTGCAACTCATACATCCAACTTCACAAACAATTCAACAATTAAACAACACAACCACAATATACATTAAACATTCTTTTACCATTGCATCCATAAGTTATACGTCTCCGTTCCATCATCATACATTTACTATATAACATACATCTCCCAAAATAGATTATAACCAATCTAGTAGCCTAATCATATTCCAAAACAAGACCACTAAACTAGCAACATTTACTCCATTATCTTTACAACAACTTATAAATCATAAACTTCTAAGTAAATACAAACCAACTAGTTTTAATATACAAGATAACAAAAAGTACAACATCATATATCAATGACAAGACTCTGGCACATAGGACTCGTCCACATATGGCATATTATTCTCTTCTGGAGGCACGTACCCGTAATCTAGATCGATAACACCTGTATGCATGCAATAATTGAGAGTGAGCTTATATAAAACAAGCCCAGTGAGGATTTGATAAATCTCTAACAGTATGTACTATACTCCTTGGAAATCATCCTTTGAGCAGTAAACACATAATAATCATCAAAAACAATATAAGCACATTAATTATATTGACCAATCAATAAAGGATACTCTAGTTGATGTAGCTTCAAATACCATCACGATCTCAACCGTTCTTCTTATAACTCCCCATTACTCACGCACCCGAGGTACCTCCCTAGCCCCTCCCTCCATGGCACCTCCGCCCTTGCGAGCTGGGGGTAGCCTATGATAGTTATGCCATTTTCAACCCGACAGCCCAACGCTGCCCGAGAGGTGGCACACACATATCAAAACTCATGACAATAATAATAATCATTCAAATCTCAGGAGGACAACCTTTCACGTTGACTATTTTTCGGCTCATCAATAATCAATTATCATAGGAGGACAACAAATTAGGTTGTCTATCTCCCGGTTCATCAATAATCAACCAATAATCATCATTTCAACAACATATCATCAAAAAAATAATTAACAACTCAACGACTAAGTTAGATGACAAAGTAGGTCATCCAACTTAACATGCAATAACCACACATTCAAACCCTAGTATAACCATCAACAACTCACAATTCATTCACTCAAACACCACCCAAACATCCAAAGGCATAATTTATGATTTTAAAGCAAGACAACCCAAACTTCTAAATGTCATAACTTACATTCTACTAATCCGATAACCTCCAAACCAGTTTCTATCACTCACCCACTCAATCAATTACATTAGCTCTCCTCGGAAACCAACCATAATCTATCCAAATCAAGCCCAACAACCCTAAAACCTCAATGCACCTAGGCTGAATTTTCCGGACTTTCACTACGACATTACAATCAAAATTTCGGCATTACAACATTACTACAACGTATTTAACAAACTTTTAAAAACTAGCAGCAAGCAATTCCAACAACCACAACAATATTTATTCAACAAATAGCCAAATTCTCAATTTTAATACCCGAAAAATAGAAATGCATACTACAACGATTCAAAACAGCTATAAACCCATATAATCAATCCTTAGCACCTACTGAGCAAGAATATAATATCAATTTAACATTTCAACAGCTAAAAATTCGATTATATGAATTAACATAAAAATGACATTTTGAGATATAGATTTTTTCTCTCACCTTTGATCCGAAACAAGGCTATGAATGCATGCAATGCGTGCCCAACAAGCGGAATCCAACTCAGTTCGAAAAACTACTGACAAAAACTAGGTTTTTCAAGTGAATTTTGCTTTGAAAACCTTTGAAATTCTTTCTCTTTTTCTCCCTATAGTGTCACGGCAATGTGTGTGTTTGTGAGTATGTTTTGTGAGCTTTTTAGTATGTGTTGTTGATATAAAGCCAAGGTCAACACAAAATAATAAAAGTCAAAGGTGGAAACTAGTTTATTTTTAGTGTTTTTAGTCTTTTAATTCTATTTTTGACTATTTCTTGCTCAAAACATTTATGCAACACTTAGACTATTTTAAGTAGTTTATTTTTAGGTGACAGGAATTTTCTCATGCAAAGACTTTCACCTGACTCGGCTAAAAACGCGATTTTTGTAAAAAAAAGTGTAAAAACCTTTAAAATTTCAAAGCTGATTTGAAATTCGTTTTAATCAAACACGGTTCTATTAATATCCGAGGACTAGGTTTTAAAATGTTTAAAACACCTCCGTAAAAATTTTATTAGACGTTCATCCAAAATACTATTCACAAAAACCACCGATAAAATTTCTGATGCCGATTTTGATGAAAATTTCATGAATGCACACATAGCATGTATTAGGAATATAAATCACATATTTAGCACATTCTAATTCATATAACACATAAACAGGTCAAATCACGCAAATCAAGGTAAAGATAAAAACTGGGATTTCACATTCTCCCCCTTTAAAGAAATTTCATCCTCGAAATTCTTACTTACTGAATGGAAAAGATCTGGATACTGCTACAGCATCTGATTTCTCCTCTCCTAAGTAGCCTCCTCAATCCTGTGATGCTTCCGCAATACTTTGACCATCGAAATCTTCTTTGATCTCATCTCCCGTTCTATCTGATCAAGAATGCAAATCGGTCGCTCATCATAAGTCAGATTCTCACGAAGCTGTAATGGCTCTAGCTCCAGAATATGAGAAGGATCCGGATTATAGTTCCGCAAATTAGACACGTGAAAGACATCATGGACATTAGAGAAGTCCTCCGATAAAGCCAACTGATATGCTAACTTACCAAACCTGCCGATAATCTCAAACGACTCTGTAAACCTCGGACTCAACTTACCACTTTTGCCATAACGAGTAAACCCCTTTCAAGGAGACAATTTCAAGAAAACCCGATCCCTGACTGCAAACTCCAAATCCCGATGACGTTTATCAGCATAACTCTTGTATCTGTTCTGCGCTGTATGTATTCTCTGCCTGATCAACTGAACATTCTCAATCTTCTCTAGAAGTTCTGGCATCATAATCAGATCAATAGTCTTCATCTCCCCCTTCTTCATCCCAATACAAAGGTGATCGACACTTACGGCCGTAGAAAGCTGCAAAAGGTGCCATCCCAATAGTCGCTTGATAACTATTATTATAGGAAAACTCGGCAAGTGGTAGATGTTTCTCCCTATTCTTCCCGAAGTCCAGAACACAAGCCTTGAGCATATCCTCCAGAATTTGAACAGTCCTCTCAGACTGATCGTCGGTCTGAGGATGATACGCTGTGCTGAAGTCTAACTGAGTACCTAAAGTCTCCTGAAGTTTCTAGCACAAACGAGAAGTAAACCGAGGATCTAGATCTGAGATAATACTAGATGGAATCCCGTGTAGTCTAATAATCTAATCCACATAAAGATCCGCTAACTTTGCAACCTCATCTCCCGACCTCATCAGAATAAAATGAGCTATCTTCGTCAAACGGTCTACAACAACCCAAACTGCGTCGTTGCCTCTCAGTGTTCTAGGCAAACTAGAGACGAAGTCTATCGTAATATGCTCCCATTTCCACTCTGGTATTGCCAACGGCTGAAGTAACCCTGCGGGTCATTGATGCTCGGTCTTCACTCACTGACAAGTCAAACATCTAGATACAAACTAAGCAACCTCTATTTTTATGTTATTCTACAAATAATGTTTCTTCAAATCCTGATACATCTTGTTTCCACAGAAATGAATGGTGTACCTAGAATTATGAGCCTCCTCTAGAATACCTCGCCTCAAACCCAGTTCATCAGGAACACAAACTCTGTTCCGAAACCGAAGAATACCATCTTCATGTAATTTGAAGTTAGACTGATCATCCGTGATCTGATCCCTGATCTTCTGAAGTTTCGCATCAAGTTGCTGAGCTTCTCTGATTTGAGACAGCAATAAAGATTGAATACGGAGATGTGAACACATCATCCCAACCTAAGTCAATTCCGGTCTCCAAATAAGTGAATTCCTCAAGAACCTCCCACTTTTTAACAGCCAAACAAGAAATATTCGTCTTACGGCTAAGAGCATCTGCTACTACATTTGTCTTCCCAGGCAGATAACTGATAGAACAATTATAATCTCCAAGAAGTTCCATCCACCTCCGTTGTTGCATATTCAACTCCTTCTGTGAGAACAAATACTTCAGACTCTTATGATCAATGAAAATCTCGAACTTACTACCCCACGGATAATGACGCCACTTTTTCAGTGCGAATACAACGGCTGCCAACTCAAGATCATGAGTCGGATAATTCACCTCATATGATTTCAACTTCCTAGAAGCATAGGCAACAACCCAACCATTCTGCATAAGTACACAACCCAAGCCCTCCTTGGATGCATCACTGTAGATAACCATATTATCGGTCCCCTTTGGTAGAGCAAGTACTGGAGCGATAGTCAACCTCTTTTTCAACTCCTGAAACCCACTCTCACATTTCTCATCCCAATAAAGCTGGTTCGTTTCTGAGTTAACTTAGAAAGTGGCCTTGCAATCTTAGAAAAGTTTTTGACAAACCTACGGTAATAACCCGCCAAGCCAAGGAAGCTACGAACCTCTGAAACATTCTCTGACCGCTTCCAAGACATCACTACTTCAATCTTAGTAGGATCTACAGAAATACCGCTCTGTGTAATAACATGGCCAAGAAAAGATATATGTTGCAGCCAACATTCACATTTGCTGAACTTCGCAAACAACTGATGCTCATGCAGCTTCTATAAGACAAGCCGTAGATGTTACTCGTGCTCCGATTCAGACTTAGAATAAATTAAAGATATCATCAATAAAGATTACCACGAACTGGTCCAACTACGGCCGAAAAACCCGATGCATAAGATCCATGAATGCTGCCAGTGCATTCGTCAGTCCAAAGGGTATAACAACAAATTCATAATGCCCGTACCGAGTCCTAAAAGAAAACTTTGGAACATCCTCTGTATGAATCCGAAGCTGATAATACCTCTGTCTCAAGTCAAATTTAGAATAGACTTTGGTTCCCTGAAGTTGATCAAACAACTCGTCAATCAGTGGTAAAGGATACTTGTTCTTGATGGTCACCTGATTCAAACCACGATAGTCGATACATAATCTCAAGGTACCTTCCTTATTTTTCACAAATAAAACCGATGCTTCCCATGGTGAAGAACTCTGCTGAATGAAACCCTTCTCTAATAACTCCTGCAACTGTGTTTTCATCTCCTTAAGTTCAGTTGGTGCCATCCGGTATGCTGATTTAGAAATAGGTTGAGTACCGAGAATAAGATTGATCACAAACTCCACATCTCTCTCTGGCGGTAAGCCTGGCAACTCCTCGGGAAATACATTGGGATATTCCCAAATAATAGGAACTTCCTCTAGCTTTAGCTTATCAGATGGCTTGTTGATCAAATAAGCTAGATAACCCGAACACCCCTTACTCACCAGCTTAACAGCTTTAGTTGATGAGATAATAAAACTCATCTTAGCATCCCAGTTCATCGCTACCTCAACCACTGGCTGATCTGGCAAACGAAATCGTACTACTTTGTTCTACAGTTTAGCTAAGCATCGTACTTAGAAAGCCAGTCCATACCCAAGATAACATCATACCCCCCGGATAGGAAATAAAATAAGGTCCGATGGAAAATCCTGACCCTTAACATGTATTTTACAGTCTTTACATACTAAGCCAGTCACATACTTATCAGTTAAAGAAGTACTAATCTCAACCATATAAGGCAGTCTTTCAGGTTGCATGTTAACACGTTGTACACAAGTAGGCGTAATGAAAGAATGCGTAGCACCAAAATCAATCAACACTTTAACAAGTTGATTGAGTATAAGGAAGTTACCTTCCACAACTGTCGTATCCTCAAGTGCCTCCTCTAAATCGACTGTGTAGGCCCGATCCTGAACCCACTGCTGCTAAGGTGCACCACTAGTAGGCAGGCCCTGATATCCCTGGGTCACTGCCCGACCCTCAGTCCTCTGAAATCTAGGGCAATCATTCACCCTATGCTGATTGCTACCACAACCCAAACACGTTCCTGTCTTCGCCCTACAGTCGGCTTCCACATGGCCCTGATGTTTGCAGTAAGTACACTGTAGTGACGAAGCACTGCCACTGCCCCTAAAAGAACCAGAAGCCGAGAAAGCAGTTGTACCAGCCTGCTGCTGAGGTCTCGCAACACTAGGCCTATATTGACCCTGAGACTGGGCCGGCCTGTACTGTGACTGAGCATGGAAGGAGCCCTGTTGAAACTGGGGCCTGTAGAAACTCTGTTGCCCCTGTGGTCTGAAAGAACTATACTGCACCGAAGGCCTATAACCACCTTGCTGTACTAAAGGTCTATACATAACCTACTGGCCCTACGGCTGAAATGGCCTTTTGCTAGGCTGACTAGGTCCAATCTGATCCCCTTTCCTCTTTTCCAGTCTGGATGCTGCATCAAAAGCCTCAGAAAATATATCATACTGATTCAGGGCCATTGCATCCTGAATCTCTGACCTCAAACCCAACATAAACCTCTGGGTCTTGTGCTCCTCATTTGCTACAAACTCCGGTGCATACCGGGACAGTCTAGTAAAAGTGGTCTTATACTGAGCCACCGTAGCATCCCCCTGAACCAAGGACAGGAACTCCGCCTCCCTCATTTCCCGTGCAATCCTCGGGATATTTCTCGCCCGAAACGCTCTAAGAAAGGTATCCCAAACATGCGGGGTACCTCTTGCCTCCCAACTGACTCTCACTGTGCGCCACCATTCCTCTGCCTTATCATCAAACATATAAACTGTATAACTGACTTTCCTCTCATCCGTGTAGTCTTGAGGATCGAATATCTTCTCTATCTTATTAATCCAAGCTTCCGCCTTCCTATCATCTGACTCTCCCTGAAATCTCGGCGGATAATACTCCAAGAATTCCTTCAGCGTACCACGCCCGTGGTAACCACCCTGAACGTTCAACAACTGAGTCTGTAATGCATGTGCTTGGGCAGCCTACCCTGCTAGTAACTGTGATTACCCTGCCATAATCTCTGTCATCCTATCCATGGCAGCAACTATACGGTCATCACCCCTATCTCGGCCCGGTGCCACATTACCCGGTGCCTCGTCAACTACCTTAGGCCTACCTCTGGTTCTTGGTCTACCAACCATTCTACTAATCAAAGAGTTAGCACAGGTTATAACACATAGACAGACTATAGACAATTATTAGTACATAAACAACAAACTCACATAAAGCACATAATCAATTAAGTATCAATCACATAAACAAATTGATCACATAGTCACTAAATCACGTAATCATTTAATCACTTAATCATATTAATACATATTTCACTTTTCTTTCACTTCATACATACTTTCATGCTAAGACCATTACCCACATTCCGAGAATACCCCGGTTAACAACTAAACATTAGCTCTGATACCACTTAATGTAACGCCCTAACTCAACCCCTCATACGATCAGTCACGACGCAACGGAATTTCGATTGTATAACGTCAGTAACTTGGATACCGAGACTCTAAACCAGCCTCTTTGCAACTCATACATCCAACTCCACAAACAATTCAACAATTAAACAACACAACCACAATATACATTAAACATTCTTTTACCATTGCATCCATAAGTTATACGCCTCCGTTCTAACATCATACATTTACTATATAATATACATCTCCCAAAATAGATTATAACCAATCTAGTAGCCTAATCATATTCCAAAACAAGACGACTAAACTAGTAATATTTACTCCATTATCTTTACAACAACTTATACATCATAAACTTCTAAATAAATACAAACCAACTAGTTTTAATATACAAGATAACAAAAAGTACAACATCAGATATCAAGGACAAGACTCTGGCATATAGGACTTATCCACATATGGCACATTATCCTCTTTTGGAGGCATGTACCTATAATCTGGATCGGTAACACCTGTATGCATGCAATAATTGAGAGTGAGCTTATATAAAACAAGCCCAGTGAGGATTAGATAGATCTCTAACAGTATTTACTATACTCCTTGTAAATCATCCTTTGAGCAATAAACACATAATAATCATCAATAACAATATAAACACATTAATAATAATGACCAATCAATAAAGGATACTATAGTTAGTGTAACTTCAAACGCCATCACGATCTGAACCGTTCTTCGTATAACTCCCCATTA
This sequence comes from Ehretia macrophylla, assembly GCA_037974665.1. Taxonomy (NCBI): domain Eukaryota; kingdom Viridiplantae; phylum Streptophyta; class Magnoliopsida; order Boraginales; family Ehretiaceae; genus Ehretia; species Ehretia macrophylla. The sequence continues at coordinate 24,899,455 of CM075779.1, read as the reverse complement.
TTCACGCACCCGAGGTACCTCTCTAACCCCTCCCTCCATGGCACTTCCTCCCATGCTAGCTGGGGGTAGCCTATGATAGTTATGCTGTTTTCAACCCGACAGCCCGACGTTGCCCGAGATATGGCACACACATATCAAGACTCATGACAATAATAATAATCATTCAAATCTCAGGAGGACAACCTTTCACGTTGACTATTTTTTGGCTCATCAATAATCAATTATCACAGGAGGACAACAAAGTAGGTTGCCTATCTCCCGGTTCATCAATAATCAATCAATAATCATCATTTCAACAACATATCATCAAATAAACAATTAACAACTCAACGACTGAGTTAGATGACAAAGTAGGTCATCCAACTTAACATGCAATAACCACATATTCAAACCCTAGTCCAACCATCAACAACTCACAATTCATTCACTCAAACACCACCCAAACATCCAAAGACATAATTCAAGATTTTAAAGAAAGACAACCCAAACTTCTAAATGTCATAACTTACATTCTACTAATCCGATAATCTCCAAACCAGTTTCTATCACTCACCCACTCCATCAACAACATTAGCCCCCCTCGAAAACCAACCATAATCCATCCAAATCAAGCCCAACAACCCTAAAACCTCAATGCACCTAGGCTGAATTTTTTGGACTTTCACCATGACATCACAATCAAAATTTCGGCATTACAACATTACTACCACGTATTTAACAACTTTTAGAAACTAACAGCAAGCAATTCCAACAACCACAACAACATTTATTCAACAAATAGCCAAATTCTCAATTTTAATACCTGAAAAATAGAAATACATACTACAACGGTTCAGAACAGCTATAAACCCATATAATCAATCCTTAGCACCTACTGAGCAATAATATAACATCAATTTAACATTTTAATGGCTAAAAATTCGATTATATGAATTAACATAAAAATGACATTTTGAGTTCTGAAATTTTTCTATCACCTTTGATCCGAAACAAGGCTATGAATGCGTGCAATACATGCCCAAAAAGCGAAATCCAACTGGGTTCGAAACTAGGTTTTTCAAGTGAATTTTGCTTTGAAAACCTTTGAAATTCTCTCTTTTTCTCCCTATGGTGTCACAGCAACGTGTGTGTTTGTGAGTATGTTTTGTGAGCTTTTTAGTGTGTGTTGATGCATCATATACTCAAGGCCAACTAAAATAAAAGAAAGTCTAAGGTGGAAACTAGTTTATTTTTAGTGTTTTTAGTGTTTTAATTTAGTTTTAGACTATTTCTTGCTCAACACAAGTATGCAACACTTAAACTATTTTAAGTAACTTATTTTTAGGTGACAAGAAGTTTCTCATGCAAAGACTTTCACCTGACTCGGCTAAAAACGCGATTTTTGCAAAAGAAAGTGTAAAAACCTTTAAAATTCCAAAGCTGATTTGAAATCCGTTTTAATCAAACACGGGTCTATTAATATCCGAGGACTAGGTTTTAAAACTTTTAAAATACCCCCGTAAAAAATTTAGCGGACATGCGTCCAAACTACTATTCACAAAAACCGTCAATAAAATTTCTGATGCCGATTTTGATAAAAATTTCATGAATGCACACATAGCATGTATTATGAATATAAATCACATATTTAGCACATTCTAATTCATATAACACATAAACAGGTCAAATCACGCAAATCGAGATAAAGACAAAAACTAGGATTTCACATCAGCTTACTTTGACGACATACAAATATTATTATGACTTTATACATTTTATTATAATTATTTAAAGTTAAATAAAATACGAATTTAATGGAAAATTTCAAAGGTGTAAAGAATTTAATATTTGTTCTTTTATTGATTAGGTAAAAAAAAATTATAAATATTTTTGTAAAAAAAAAAAATTGTGAGATTTATGAGTTAAAAATTATGAGTCTTTAAAATAAAAAAGCTGATGCCGTAGAAATATTATTTAGGAAATATGTTGGTATTAAAATACACAAATAAAATGAATATCTTGCACACCCCCCGAAACAAAACGTGTCAATTAGATGCAACTAATCTATGCTGCTATTGGGACCCCGAGAAACCGACATCACAGCTTTATGGCGGAAACACGGAAAGGCGACTCTTGGATTTCCATGTGGGATTCAATTCAACATTACTCTCCCACTCCCTCTCCCACCCGATGTACATCATTTGAAAACCGCATACGATGTCTTCGCTACAACCTGGAGATAACAATGGCCCCAGGGAAGAGGCCAGGGAAAAGGAACAATGTCACAACCCAGCCCGAGCATATAATTATTTTATTAATAGGCATGTATTCATATGTCTACTTTAAGTATTTACATATACTTGTTTGCATAAAATATCATATTTATTGATTTATGTGCATTTATTTGCATTCACGAGCATTTCGGTGATTTAGGAATAGTAGTAAATAAATAAACGTTACCGGTAAACAATAGAGCAATTAACTTAGTTAGATTTCAATGGAATGACAAACTAGTAGATAACATTTAGCTATGAGGGCCTTTTGGTCAATAACTTGTCTTAAAATCCTACCTACCAAAATATAAAACAAATAACACACAAACATACACACACAATCAGATCTCTGCACACACACTAACACACGGTTGAAACACACACACACAAGAGAAGAAGAAAGAGAGAAAAAAAAAAGAAGAAAGAAGAGAAGAAGAAGGAGTTTGAGCTTGTTCTAACCAAGAATAGGTGAGGGATTTCATTCTCCTATGCATTTCTAGTGTTAATTCTTGTTTATAAAATGTTGGCTAGTTGTAGTTGAATGATTCATGGATGTAGGAATGCAAATAGAAATGATATATGGCATGAAACAAGTTCTAGAAATGATTTTGTGTGTGAATATCAAGCTTTGCTAGTTGATCATGTTGTAGATATTGCATTGCTAGCTTGCTCAACTAGATGAAGATCATGTGTTTGCTAAAAGTTCTAAGTGAGGAATGAAAATGCTTTGTATGCTAGTATATTGCTTGTAGTTAGCTTAGTGCATGAAATATCAAAATAGAACAAAGAGTGCAAAATGTGATTTTCGGACAAATTTGAGCAACTGAGGTTCAGAGCAGATTTGAGGTAGCAAACGGTGTTGGAATGAGTTGAGTTTTTTACACAATATGCCCAAGACCTTAAGGAACAACTTCTCTTTTATGTGGAATGTTAAATTCTATCGTTTAAGTGCATTTCTAGAGCCAAAACAGTTGGGTCAGATTCACCCGTTGATGTAGGGGCAGTTTTGCGTACTGATTTTCTAAAGGGCATAACTCGATGAGTTTAACTCCGAATTGGGAACCATTTGAGGCTAAACCCATCTACACTTAACGAACTACGTATCTGTGAAATTTCAGAAGTTTTAGAGGTCATTAAGGCTGCTAATTGAACCTATAAAATTAAGCAAATGCAGCCAGAAATTTCAGTTTATATAGCTAAGTGATTAATGTTGCACTAAAGGCTAATTTGAGCTGAATAATGGTAGATTATAGGTAGTTGAAAGCTTGAGGGTAACAATTACATGTTTGGAGAGAGTGCTTAAGTGGAGTGAGGGTTAAATAAATATTAGGTGCATTGAATGTTAAATGTTTAATATGTGACTAACGTGAACTATGTGCATTGAATGTTTAAATAAGTTGAGCGTTGAGTGAATGTTTAATGTGATGAATTATGTATAGTGACTTGTCATTTAGATAATCAAGAGTAATTAGACTTATGTACATGCTAAAGTGATGCCTAAGTAAAGGTTGAAGTTATCCTTCTTGGATTCTTGAAATAGTTATTGGTACTACTTAAATTTCTACCTTGTCTTGCTTTTATGAAAAGAATTGATGGATAAGAATTTAGTTGGTGTTTAATGAAGTGTACATAACATGTTATATGTTAGATTTTCCTTGTCTTAAATGTTATATATGAGTATATATGATGATTCCTGTGTAGTGGAGCTTTAAAATTAGTTTTATAGTGAAGTAATTGCAAAAACATGAGTTACGAAAAATCTGAAAAAATTGGACAGATTTGTATGCCTGAGTTGTAGGACCAATTTCACCTAGAAAATGTTGACGAAATTATCTGAATTTTGGCTATGTTGTAGTAGACTCATAGTTGAACGAAAGTGTATTTCTAAGGTTTGGCCAAATTCTAGCTCTAAGTACTCTTTTTTGGATGATTTCTGAGAAGCATGTGAATAGGCGTGAGTTGGACAGTTCCTACCAGCATTTTTTTTTTCCTTTCCCTTGTCCTCGTGTGTATTGGTTGCAAGTTAGTCTAGATAATATGGGACTAGACTAGACTAAAATGTACTACTATATGTCTTTGTGTAATGAGAGTTTAGAATTAGTCTGAACTATGACTAAGCTAAAGTTATTAGGTAGTGAATAAAGATAGGCGTGTTAGTAAGGCCTTCGGTAAGGTCTTGTTTGGAAATGAATTAATAATGAAGTTGAAGTGTAGGAATGATAACTAGGGAGTTTAAGGAAGGCTAGATAATATGGTACATGTTGGTTAGTATAACTAAATCGTAGCCTGAATAGACAACCTAATTTAGTGCTTGAGACTAGCATACTTATGGAGAGTAGTAAACTAGGAAACCATAAGAAATATCTTGGCATGTTACGTAACATTGAATTAAAGAAAGTATGTCTCGACTTTAATGTGAAATAATGCAAGGGAAATTTAATTATCAAATAGTTGTAGTCAGCTTATTATGAGCTGTTAGTTATACTCATTTCTATGTGCTAATGGTTAGATTATCAATAGTTGATTAACTGTATGAATAATTGAGCTTTAGTGAGCTTATAGTTTATTTGCAAAGCTAGCTTGGTCATTGAAGAGAATTAGTTGCCAATAGTTATAGCTAAACTTTTGCTACTAGTTGCTAACTTTAGTCATTTTATATGTGCCACTGTTTCACCTACTAATGTTTGGTTACTTGTATGACTACTTGGGCTATGTGATAATATGAAATATATAAGTGATTATGGAACTTTTATTGTTGTGTGTTGAATTTGCATAAGAGTCAAGTTGGAGTTGGTATAATCAATTGTTAAGGTATTATGTTAATTTACTTGTATAATATTATACTAGTTTTGATGTCTACGTATTATACTTATATGAATAAGCTAGGGATGCACTTTGAGCTAATTCGAGGAGGATGGAATAAATCTAAGCTATTCTCTTGCATACTTAGCCTAAACCGAGGTAAGGGAGATTTCATCCTTATATGTATCTTAGTTATTTTATGGTTCTTAAATTATGATAATTAAAATAATTGCTTGAATTTATGTGTGCTTATTGACTGTGACATTTTGTGCGAGGGCAACCTACATTGTTGTCCTTCCTATGTGTTATTGTTTTATACTATTGTTATATTATCATTGGATTTAAGTGCATTGCATAGTGGTTGCACAACCATAGTGTCAGGGGCAGATGTATTGGATATCGGCTGGGCAGCAGCGGGCTTGCCAGTGGATATTCGATTTCTGTGCTTGAGTCCCTCACTCGCCTGGTCCAGAGATTGCCATGGGGTATTGGGTCATAGGATATTCGGGGTACATCCAGAGTACACCCATTGGAGTGTTTGGGGTTTATGTAGGCACAATGATCAAAGTTTGTGGTTCATGATTGAAGACCAAGTGAAGACTGGAGTGTTGGGATTAAAGTGAATCGTATCCTTTTTAATATGTGGTAACTTGTTATTTCGATTGATCCTTAGTTGTTTTAAATGCCTATTGAGTTATCTGCTGCATTGCACGTCCCCGGTAGACTTTACCCTTCATTGGGCAATTATGATTGCTCATTCCTTGCTAAACATGTTTCAGGTGGTGCAATTGGAGGAGTTGCCTTGATTGTTGTGTGCTATTGCTTGAGATTGGAATGTTTGCCTGCTAAACTGTGGAAGACTTTGTTTCTATTTTGTGCCTATGGGCTTGTACATATTTGGAGTTGTTGAAGAATTATAATAGCTAAATTAATGTATTGCTTGAATGGTAGTAGATTGTAATAGTTTATCTTTACTTTTCTTTATGTTGCTTGCTTGTGTGTTAATGACAGTTAATAGTTGTTTGGCTTTAGTTTATTAGAAAGTCTAATGGTTAATATAGAGTGGTATGATAAACGGATTAAAAGAGATAAAGTTTCAAGGATTGTTAAATGCATGCTTGGGTGTGGTTTCTATGTCTTGCTTAAGGCTCGATCGACCTTGAAGCTGGGATATAGTTAAAAGCTGGAGTTGTTGGAGTTAGAGTTTAGTTGTATTGTGGCTTATATTATTTTTACAGGGTTCCAGAATGTCCACGGTACAGGGGAGACTCAGTTCGTTTTTGTTAAAATCTGTGCCCGGGTCTGGGATTGGGTTGAGAATAGCATAGTTCTTAGAGCCTCCAGTCTCGGGAGGGATCGGGGCGTTACAAACAAAACCCCTGATCCACTCACATTGTTATAGCTATCAGATCACAGCAGGATGATAAAAAGACATACTATAAGATCAAGCGTGGTATCAAGTTAAGCAGACTATTTGATAAGTTTTGTGAAAGGGAGTCAATAAATTACGATACAGTGCAGTTCCTGTATGATGGCAGGCGGCTCAAATGAAGTCAGATACCAAACAAGGCTGAGTTAGAGGATGAAGAGACGATAGAGTTCATGAATCATCATTTTGGGGGTGGCCTATCCTTTATCTAATTCATAAAGTGTTATTTCAATTATGCGATGTATTTCTGTTATTAATATTATGTAATTTTCTTATTGCAAACATTTATGCGTACAATAATATGAACACATGATTCGGTATTTTGCTTGAATTCCAAATTACAATGAAATTGTATTGGATGGTTATCCCTTTTATTACATGTTTCCTCTGAGGTTGAAACAAAAATATTTAATCGACTATATTGTAGGTACTGAAAAACTTTATTTACAATCCAAAACAAATAACAGGAACTGATGATCTATATGAGTATATGTTTATGAATGCAATTAATGGAAATATATATGGTTTATTTACAGTTCCTTTTATTGCCGCCTTAATTGAACGTGGTATTTTTTTGTTAAACAAAATTCCCTAATTCGTATATTGTATAATATAAATTTGTTCTCCTTAGGCATTTTGGCAAAATGTAACTTAACCTACACGGAATATCACGTTATCAAAATGTGCCTTCAATTTTGTTTCTAAACTGTTCAATTTCGCTAACTCATGTATTTGAATAATTTTAATTTCTGCTTCATTCACATTAAAGCGGGAAATGAATTTTTTGTTACCGTTTGATCTTCATTTTAACGGGATATTAAAAATTGAATTGTATTTCAACAGTATACATGCAAGATATTCAATTTTGGATTTATTACGCTATGAAATTAGTCAATTTTCGCATATTGGCTTAAAGTTGACAAATTTTCAAATCCGCTTATTTTTTGTTAGATGGGAAAATTAAATTTTTTATGATGATTTAAAGTTAATTTATCAGTAAATTAAAATTTTAATTGTATATTGAAATTGAAATCGGGAGTTCCTAAAATGTTGAAAATCTATTCTAATCTTTATTATAAGAAAAAATACTAAAAGACTGTTGGAGATATCCTTAGTGCGGATTATTAAATAGTTTCCCATACATGTGCGGTAACCGCACAGAAGTGCAACCCGCATAACAGTTGATGGTAGACATCTGAAGGAGAATGGGAAAAAAAAAATTCAGAAACTATTATGATAAATGCACGCGTCCCCATACATTGGAAACAAAAGAAATGTCTTGTCATACCTTTTATGCGACATGACAACACGAAGCTATACTCTACCTATTATATTTTCTCTTTGTATTATTATTTTTTCTCACCTGTGTAACATTTTCCTCATGCACAAACATATTTATGCGCATAAATTTTTTAACTTATTTAATTTAATTAACAACTAAAAATAACGTAAAAATTCTGTTTTAATAAAATATGAATTTTTGTTCTTGTTATTTGTTATTTGGTGAATTGTAAAATATGAAATATTATTTATTGTTTACTACCAATGAATAGGAGAGTTTTGAATATCATATTAATTACGCATGCGCACCATGAGTTAATATGAACATTGTTGGAAATGAACTAGAAGTCAATTTGACAACAAAAATATAAAATTTAAATAGAAAAGTAGTCACAATCTCATAAATGCATCTAGTAAATACATCTATCCTAGACCGACTAGAAAAAAGAGCACGTATGCTAGACATCATCATATAACAATAGTACTACTCTCACCAAAAATTATTTAATTAATTACCAATGTGCGCTCATGAAACGATCAATGGCAAATAAATACATGCTTACGGTATCATATCAATGTCCATGTCACATAAATAAAGCTAAACCAACATAAATAGAGACTAAATTGGAATGTTATGTAAATAATCGTGTGTCAAATGTGAACTGATATGAGATACCCCAAATCGTGTAGAAAAAAAAAACAAAAAATACTTTGTTACGTGAAGATAAATTTTATTTATCAGGTTAGTAAAACTCAAGTACCAAGTACTTTTTTTGTTTGAAATGTTTAACATATCTAAATTGTGGATGGTAAGAGAAAATTTTTAAATTTTGTTTGATACTCATATGTTATTATATATTTAGTTGAAAATGTATCGTGTATGTCAACTGTGGATCAAGCCTCGTAAAAAGTTAATATATACATCATATGGTTTTTTTTCCAAAGATTCATTTATGCACTATATGAGTTTTGTCTTAAAAAATATATTTGTATACACCATATGCCTTTTGTAATAATCACTAATAGCATTTACTTCAAATTTCAGGATACAGTAATTTGCTGGGATATATCATATGTATTTTATTAATTCACACCATGCGTATAAGTACAAATTTGTTAATCATATTTTAATGTTACATATAATGCTGCTAGGAATTGGTTGCACATCTTCAATATAAATATGAATTTCACGTTTCATATTTACTTAATATAATAATTTACATTGCAGGTTTATAAAGATGACCGACAACACAGCTCCCACTAACGTGGACATGAATGTACCATCAAATTTGCGATATTTAACTAGGGACAAAATATTTGAAATGACATTTTCGTCTGAAGTCGACGCATATAAGTTATACAATAACTACGCACATGCAGTTGGGTTTAGTATTAGGAAAGACACGGTCCATAAAAATAAAGATACCGGTGAAGTTTTAAATCGTCAATATATATGTTATCGTCAGGCCGCTCAAGACGAGAGGCACGTGGAGATGCCTAACAGACAAAAAGAACAGCGCGCGTTAACAAGATGCGGTTGTAATGCACGATTTCGTATTAAACTTAACAGATTGACAATGGTCTATGTTGTGACTACATTCATCGAAGAACGTAATCACGAGTTAGTGCCGCGTACGGCGTCTCACATCTCCGTTGACACAGACACGTAGATGACAGACGCATGAAAGAAGCGCATGCAATGATGAGATCAGGCATAAATTACAACAGAGTTGTGGATTACTTTCACCTCGTATCAGAAGGACATGAACTCGTTGGGTTTTTAAGGAGGGATTTGTACAATCAAATCAATGGCGACCGATCTGGTGAAGTCACTGATGGGGACGCTAAAGTTGCTTTGGCATATCTTCAAATGAAGTTGGAAGCCGATCCTAGGTTCTTTTTCCATTACACAGTCAATAGCAAAAATCAGCTAGATAAGTTATTCTGGACAAACGAGAGGTCAAGGGATGACCTACAAACGAATGCCTACAAATTTCCCATCATAATCCTAACTGGGACGAATAACCATCGTAACACATGTACCTTTGGAGCCGCTCTTGTAGAAAATGAGACCACGGATTCATATATCTGGGTGCTTAGCACATTTTTGACTGGGATGATAGGCAAGACTCCGACCTCAGTGGTAACCGATGGGGACAGGTTGATGCAAGCAGCTATTTCGATAGTTTTTCCTAATGTTATCCACAAACTAAGCCCAAAGGGTCAAGGGCGAAAAGTTAAGACACAGAGAAAGCACCTCGGCGATGTAGACGATGCCGCTTAATAATCAAATATGCAATTTTTATATTTTAAACCAGAATAAGGTATTTATTTATTTTTTGTAATGTCTTTTCCGGCATGTACTCTTTACCATGGCAATTAATGGCTTAATTAAGTTTGAAATAATTTTAGTCCACATTTCTTTTCTGTAATGTAAGACTGAACATAAATTATAATTTTTTTTTTTAATGTTATTTTACAGTTTCATTTGTATTCAATAATTTTAGATCACTATATTTGATAAAATTGTTATTTTAATTAGTTTTATAGTTTTTTATTGTGTGCTTTAATTATTTTCGTTATAGTATTGTCCACCTGAAAGTGCATTCATGATATGTTTTCTTACAAAAATATTGGACAGCAAGCGAATAATTGTCCGAAAATGCGCCGTGGCGATGGATCTGATGAGGGGGCAGAAAAAACTAGACTTGGGATTGCAAGTGGTTCATTACGGTTTGGAAATCCTAACAATACTATTAGTCAACAGATATTTGGATCCCAATATGACTATGTTGGAGCGATCTCTTCACTGTATTGTGATAATTCCTGGTCATAGTAATTAAACCGAAGGTACGTTAAGCTTTTGCTTTTTCTAACCAAAAATACTTTCGAGACTAGAAACATGATGGTCGAAGGACACTTATAATACTAATTTTAAAAATTAATATTATAAAACTACATCATATAATTTCAATTTAATTGGTATTTATTTTGGACATATAAGTTAATAATTAAAAAATGACAATTTAAATTTGAAACAACTAATTAATGTTTAAGGGTTATTAATATTAAATAAATACCTTTATATTTCAAGGATACAAAATTAAAATCTTAGTTAAACTTGATACAGATTAAAGTAATAATAATAAAATAATTATTTCTAATTTCAGTTTAATTCATATACAACTTATAAAAATTATAACCATTTGCAAAAAGGCGCACATTATGTTAAAATTTTCAACATTGTGTACACACAACATCATATGCATACATAAAGCCTAACACACATTGCACTCATTGCCACTTCTCTCTCTCTATCCCCTCTCATATCTACCTCTCTCTCTTGTTCTTGTTTTCGAAGAAATCAGTTTTGTGGCATCTAGTTTCACAAAGTTGCATGTTGTTTTTTTATTAAAAAATCTGAAAATGTCTACATCAACCACTCGATCCCGAACTCGAAGAAGCGACGATCTGGCTCTGGATCTGCTATACGTGAACCGGCCGTGTCGATGCAATTACAAGGCTGATATTCAGGTTGTGACCGATCCAATGAAAAGAAACATCGGGCGTTTATTCTACACTTGCGACAGATGCAAGTTTTTTCAATGGTGCGAGCCATATTCCGCGACGTGGTTTGACACTGAGCTCGATGTTAAAAAATGCATATTGGATAATGATAATGATGAAGGATTTGGCGAAGTAACATCGACAATGAGGAGGGCAACATCTAATGATGATGCTTCAAAGGTGAACAATTTGTTTCTTGGTGTGGGTGTTACTTGTTGTATTTTGTTGTTAGAACTCGTTATTGTACTCATATATAAATGAGTTGTTACTTTCAAAATATACTACTATTATTATCGTATGGAGGTAAAATTTAGTATTTAGTATTTAGTATTTAGTTTGCGATAAATATAATTTCCCTATTGTAGAAAGTTCTATTTGACTGATATAAATATTATGATTTGCTTATGGAAAAATTTCACATGCGTATTCTTCGCATAATATAGACCTCAAGGTGTTAATTTGGAAATAAACCGCGTTTTGTATACGCAAGCGTATGCTACACGCTGGTTTATAACAAGCAAATGTCACGACCTAAAGTTTAAGAGCATGAGAAGGAAAAAAAATCAAATAAATTATATTGCTACCTAACCAGGAGGGTACGACATTCTATGTTGTATTGGAAATGAAACAAAGTCCAATCCATGGACATTAGTTGTACCTAAGCTATATGAAAAAAAAATTATATTGCTACCTAACCAGGATAGGGACACTGGACACGAGAATGGTTCCCGATCACCGTTAACATCCCCGGAAACCCAGGTTTAAATTAAAATATACAATATCGTAATATAAAATTTTAGACTTCATTGTTTCCTTTATTATATTGGTAGGTGCGTATGTTAAAAGAATATTTGAATTTGGATGTGTAGGAAATCAATGAAATTGTTGCTAAACTCAGTTTAGAAGTTGAGAAAGTCTAGAGTAAGTTCATGCAATTCACTACCACTGAGTGGATTGACATGAAAATGCAAATGGAGGAGTTCATTAAAAATGTTTCCCAACCATGCAAGTGTTCATCTAGATACAAGCTTTGGTATATTATAATATTTTTTTTACTTCATAATTTCGGAAATCATAGTCCACTCTATGCACAGGTTCATTTTTAGGCCAAAAGAGTGCACAGTTCTTATATGACCGAAACACCCTTATTTGTTCTCTCTTTCTTTCCCACTCTCTTCGTAAAGCCAAACCAACCCTAACACCCCCACGGAACCCCATCGAACACCCCTTAGGCAGCATCATCTAGGCTTTATAAACTATAAACTATGGTAAGTATTATTTTTGTTTTCATTAGGATTTGGTATAAAGACGGGATTAGGGCAGAAATCGTAATTGTCAAATTGGATTCGGATTATGTATTATACTTTTTGATTCGATTGGGATTCGGTAACACTAAACATAAAATTGATTTGGGATTAGGTATTATTAATTTCTTTTTTCATTGTGACTAGTTATAAACCCTAATTTTTTGAATGTAAAAAACCAGGGCATTATTTGATTTGGGTCCTTCTATTTTTTAGGTTTAATTTAATCCTGTTAAGGAGAAGTTTCATTTTAACTTAATATTGTTTATTATGTTTAAATATTAGGGTTTTCTAACAGAAGCTTATAAACTTTGGTATGGATAAACCTAATGTAGATACAGAAGTTTATTCCAATGAAGATTATGCTTCCATGTTAGAAGGATTCCTTTCATACATGGATTTCAGTAAGTATAAGTTGTTACAGATAAGAACAATATTCGTTTCAATAAGTTGCCTGGTGATGTTTCATTTTTTTCCATTTATCCTGCCTTAGCTGCCAACCTGTTTCTCAAATCACTTGCTCATTTAATTAGTTGTCTTTTTTTAAATATGAAGTTGCGAGGGATTATGCATTGTGGAGGGGTCAATACAGTTATGAGATAAGAGTGATTTTTATTGGTTTTAGATATGAATTGTTGCTTGTCCCTGCAATGAAAGACATGGAATTGTATGGCATGATATATCAGTCTATTTTCATGTTGTACAACTAACTACATTGTCGATAACAAATTTATTGGAATATGTAGCATCCGAACAAGTGATTGACAAGAGTGAAATTATTATTTTTATTTGTAACAATTATAACACGAGTCCAATAAAAAACTCCAATGAGATTTTTGAGCCTGAGGAAACGCATAGAGAAGTCCTCATATTTAAGAGATTTAAAGCTCATAAAACTCTTCAATTAGCGGAAGAAATTTTAAGAAAGGCAGTAGATTGTGAATCCAACGTGAGCTGGTAGAATCCCTTGGCTACAATTTTCCCACCTTTATCATAATGTACCAGTGAAACAAACAAAGAAAGAGAGTAACAAAGACAGAAATAATGGTTGATGACACCGACATTTATGTTTGCGCAGAAGACACATCAATGAAGTCTCATTTATTCAATGTGGTAGAATTGAAACTTGTAACAGCTCTGCCGAAAATTGACTGTATGAAGAAGCTATATGCATTAACAAAAAAAAGGAACCTCTATCCCTCAAACACTTTCATTGATTTCATGACTTCAAAGTGATGTTCTATATGTTGATCGACTTACATGATTTATTATCGATCATAGCATGTATTCTCTTTTTCTTTTGCTTTATCTCTTATCTTCTATCCACATTCCATTGTGTACAACTTTAAATCATTTATATTCTTGTTATGAAGTTCTGTTAGTACCTATGGCTAAATACAATGACACAGATAATGGAACAACATTGTATACACGCAATTTAATGTTGTCCATTGCAGCAGCTCATGATACATATTAATTCGTTTGTCTTTTATCTTGAAATTGCACTTAATAGTACTTTATTCTTGTATATTAGTTCATAAATTGAATATAAAATGCAAAACATAACAATACTTTATTCATAACTTGTATATTACTACATAAATTGAACAGGCCAAGCCTACTAGTAGATAAGTATAAAACTCTATAACAATACTTATTACATTTGTTCATTATGATTATAATTTATCCACTTCAATGATACTATCACAGAAACAAGCATTACAATCTATGTCTTCATCTCATTGTAACACCCCGGCCCCTCACGAGACCGGGAATTCTATTAAACAATCTATTCACAACCCAATTCCAACCCGGTCACAAAATTTAGGAAAAACGGACAAAGTTTTCCCTATTTATAGGACAAACAGTTTACCAGCACACAACATATAAATGGACCAGTACCATGTCCAAACATACAACAACTCTATACATGTATTGAACTCAAACCTTATTAAGCTATTACATAAACTAGGTTATCAAAACACTCTATGACCAAGTTAAGCTTAAATACATTTCTCTCCTACATTGAGTATATACAATTCATGAAAGTAAAACTTCACAACTTTTACAACTCAAGCCACATAACATGTAAGACCACTCTTCAAGCACAAACTATCACGTGATCTCGAACTACACTTCCTTTGGCTATAACTTGAAAAATTCATGATGAGGAGTGAGTATACAAATAATGTATACTCAGTGAAGGAGGGGGAAACGGGAACAGTATACCGGGGTTCTTGCAATGCAGCAATTTAACACAATTAACACAATAAATAAACAATGAATAACAATTCTAATACCATACTTTAAAAGGATACGATCGATAACCCTTATCACACCAAATCTTTGATTCACGAGCCTCGATCCACGAATCACGAACCCAGTCTCGATATGGCGGCATCCCTTACACCAATGGGTACTCCGGATGTACCCAATACCTACGACCCAACACCCCCTAGCAATCTCTAGACCAGGCGAGTGAGGGAATAGGGTACGGAGCTAGAGCAACCAACCCTGGCAAGCCCGCTGGGGCCCAGAGAGGCCCATCGCATCCGCCCCGACAATAAGGTTGCGCAACCATTATTTTGATGACACGAAAAACATTAATAAAAGAAATATAACAAGGTAAGCCGATAAACACATAATCGAGGTACAACAAAAGAGGTTGTCCTCACACATTAAACAGTTGACAACAATAGAAGTGAAATAACAAGCATTAACCATTAGACTCATTCTACTAACTATAAAATTGATAAATCTTGTTAAAATATGCTAAATCACATTAATATCATGAAAACTATTTAACATATTCAATATACAATAGAGAAATGCAAATAAGATGCAACTCCCTCACCTTTACCGAGCTCCAAGATACGAGAAACAGCTCAATGGATCAACCCTATCATATAATAGAATATATATTTATCACAAGGATTCACATAGTTAACATTTATAATCGATATAACCAAGTTCACATTATATAAGCATTTAACAATGTTCGGTCTATATATAATTCAACTAAGCAATATAGCCATGAAATGCAATGACAATCAATATAGGAAGCATATGATGCGACATTTCAAGCTAACACAAGTCTAATTCTCAATTTCAACTATTATGCTTAAAGTCAATAGAAATTATGTGCCTATGAACTCATATGATAACCAAACTTGAAACCGACTTCACACCCCCATTCAATGACATTTTATGAGCCACTTAAAAGCTACGAAACCCCGGTTCCGTCCACGTTTACCCAAAAACCCTGATTTTCCTTTTACGATTTTACAAAGGAGCTATATCACCCAAAATCCCAACCGACGCCATAAATGCACGGAAAGTGTCTCCATGACCTACTAAGACAAAACCCTAAATAAAAAGGAGCAAATGGACAACTCCGTTTTTTGGCCCCGACTTAAATTAGGTCCGTTTTCATGATTTTCTCAAAGAGCACCTCAATTTTATTCCACATTATGTCAATCTAACATGCCAAGGACCTACACAAGCGAGGAATTCAAAATCCGAGACAAAAATATTTTCTAGGTCATTTTCATGGCAAAAATACTATTCAATCATCTTCTCCAAGTGTCATTTTCATTTTCAAGCTTTCAACAAGCATTTTAAACCATCAAATATATTCTATGAAGTCATTAGAGCATATAAGAAGCAACGGAACAAGCATTAAACCACTACAATATTAGATCACAAAAATAATAGCAAAAATTTTAATTGAATTTAATACAAGAATGGAATGTGTGATAACCCGAACCCGGCATGCATTTAATAGCACTTGACTGCATTTGATTAAATGTTTAATTAGTTAAATCAACCAATTTGCGCTAATTTAATATTTCTCTTGGAAGCATTTAGTAGTTGTAAATTGAATAATTAAAAAATTATTATCTATTTCTAATAATTATAGTAATTGAATTTATTCTCTTGTGATTAATTAAGTGTCATCTTAAATGTTAGGCTTTAATTGTATTTGACTACGTGTTTATATTAACTTTCATTTGTAACTTAATATTAACTTCATAATTCTTTAGAATATTCTAGAAATAGTTAAATTAATTATTTTAAATGAATATTGATTACCTTGATTGTTCTGATTATTTTAATAATCGGTTTTGGTTGTGTTGTATTAAAATCACTCCGTTTTCAAATAAATAGGGAAAGTAGCTCCGAGCCGGAGTAAATTTTAAACTATGATGCTTTTGAAAAATGATATATTTTCTTAAATTCTTTGAGATTTAATTGTTATTCTTCTATTGACGCAAAGTGCATAGCATTTCGAGAGCGATAGTTAGGAAATGAATTCTAGTCCTCAGCAAATAGTGAAAACTAGCATTTAGTGTTTAAATTTTAGTGTTTTAAGTTGTATTTAACTAGAATTGGATTTATGTTATTTGTTTTAGCTTTAAAATGCATGAAATAAGCTAGTTTGACCAATTTTTAAGTGGTTTGACCAAGGGGACCTTTGACCTTTGTCATCTTTTATAATATCCTAAATAGCACAAAACAAAAAAAAATAGAGCTGAAAGAGAAACTAGAAGGGCCGAAAAAATAAGAGAAGAAAAAAAAAGATTTCAAGCCAAATCATCAAATCTTCAAGTGAGCTTGCACGGGGTGGTTTCCGAGGCATCCTACGAGGTTTCCTAGCGTCTAGGAGCGTCTAAGGTGAGGGTTTCATTGTTATTTGCGTATTTGAATATTTTGTGTATTAACTTTGATTTTTGAGTTTTATCCGTATATTGTTGTTTTAATTGATTTGAGGCTTAAAGTATGTTCCCTAGCAATCGTAGAACACGTATTTATAGCTTTTTAACATTTTCTGCGGTTGAATATTGAAATTGAAATATAAATTGTTAGTTGAATAGTATTTTATGAATAGTAAACCCTTGAAACGATAAAGTTACGCTGTTATGCTTTCCGTTGATGTGAAAAGGTGCTAGGTATGCTAGAATGTCTAAATGCATGGTTTGTTTAGGTTGCGTAATGGAAAAAATGAGAAAAACGCCTTGGTGAAAGTCGGGGTCGTTTAGGTCGAGTTTAGCATTTTCTCGTTTTGCGTGATGGCATTGTTTCGGGAGGCCATGGAAGCACTTTTGGTGTGATTATGTCATTGGTTGGGTGATCGGTTGAGGTAGTTGTAGTTCAAACGAGCAAAGGGAAAAATCGGGCCTTTGCGTGAATTCTAGGGTTAAGTAGGGTTTCGGGGTCTTTAGACGTGCCTTATAGTGACCTAGGAGGATTGGTGAAGTCGGTTTCCAAAACTCGTGGCTCGTTTGAAAGTAATAGCGTTTTGAAAGTTAGGGTCATTTTTGGGATTTTGTGTGTTTTTATAGTATAATGCCTATAGAATGCTTATAATGTCTATAGAATACTTATTATTGCTTGATAATGTTGTTGGTGCTGTTCTTGTTACATATTTGATTGTAAATTCTTGTTAATGCTTATTACGCTTGTAGAGTTGATTGTTGATTGAAATGTTTATCAATTGTTGATAATGCTTGATATCTTGTTTATCACCTCTAATCTGTGTTGTTGTGCTATCGCTTGTTTATCGTCTTGTATCGAGTCTTGCATTGCATAGTGTCCGGCGCGTGAGTGATGGGCCTCTCTGGGTAGCCTCGGGTTGCCAGTGTTGGTTGCTCTAGCTCCGTGACTATTCCCTTTTCTCGCTTGGGTTGCCTCCCAGGGAGATTTGGGTCGTAGAATTGATGGATACTTCCAGGGTATTCCAAACTGGTGTTATAAGGTGATTGCGCGCTTATTGTTATCGTTGTCAACATCAAGCTCGAGATTGATGTATCGCTCGTGAAATTGTACATTGCTCGTATGAGTGAACCATAGCCTTCAGAGTGTGGTATAGCTTTGAATGGTTGTGTTAATGCTTTCAGTAATTGCTTATTGTATTGATTGTTTGTCTTGATTGCTTATTTATCAGTTATATTGTTTAACTATCTTATTTGCATTGCACGACTTTCTTTCTCTCCAACTCGATATCTGTCTCGCCCTCACTGAGTATACGTGTTGTGTATACTCACTCCTCACCACCACATTTCAGGAAATGTCATGTTAGCTGAAAAGTTCGTGATTTCATGAAAGTTCGTGCCTGAAGAGTTGTCTTGCATGCCTATGTGGCTTGAGTGTCAAAGTGTAAAGATATATGCTTTCATATGTTGTATGTATTTATTGTTAAAAGAAATGTAATTTAAATCTAGCTAAGTAGTTAAAGTAAATTGATAAGCTAGTTTATGCAATCAGTTAGCATAGCTTAACTTCAATGCATGTTTGTAATGTCCAAAGGAAAAGAATTAGAATGGCATGATAATTTATTTTATGCAGTAGATTTGTATGGTTTAATTGTCTAGTTGAATGTACTTGTCAAGAATGAACAGAGATAGGTTAGTTTTTTTTTTAATTAGAAATGTATGTATACTTGCTGAGTTTAATTGTTGAGAACCGAGGCTCGGATGGCCTTGAGGTAGTTGAATGTTTGGACATGGTATTGGTCCTCATGTATGTTGTCGCAGGTTTATTGTTTTTGCCTAGAAACAGGGGAGACTCCGTCCGTTTTCCCTAAAATTATGCCCGGGTTTGGATTTGGGTTGTGATTAGATTGATTGATAGAACTCCCGATCTCGAGAGGGATCGGGGTGTTACAGAATGCACTCTCACCTCTTTTGAAGATCAAAGAATAGTTTTAAGGTCCTAAGGATGAAGCACAACCAATTTGGAAGCAATGGAAGCAAGAATGAAGTAAGGAGCAATTTTTTTTTTTGAAAAAGTTACTTCTCCCATAACTCTTTTTTGGCCATTTTTTTACCCTTTTTTTTATTTCTTGGCTTATAATGTTCTCATGAGATGGTCTAAAAGTGGGTCAAACAATTAGGGCATTTTAGTAAGGGTAAATGGGTCACTTGGATAATTAAATTTCAGCAAAACAAAATGCCAAAAATTTGAAAAATCTGGAAAAAAATCCCATTGGTACTATTCATCAAACATTTTGCAAATTTTTTTCCGTTGATCCCGATATGAAATGCACGCATGGTCAGAGGCTATAATCCCCTAACAATATGTAGTATTTTATAAAAATATAAAATGCATGAAAAGAAATAGCTGAATTTATGGAAATATGAAAAAAATGAAGTAATTAGCTAAGTTACATTTAAGTTAACCATTTAATGAATGCAATTAATGAAGTGCTGAGTTCAGGGTGTCACACTTATCATCTTCGGGCTTAAGCCAAGCCGATTTGTTTATCCTGTGTCCTTTGGTACAACATCTCGGTCTCGGCATTTCTTCGGAGAAATATGATTTTCGTATGAGTCTTGAATTTAAAACCGAATTCAGTATCATGCGATACTGTCGTACTTCTCGCCTTATTTCGCACAACATCTCCATCCCTGTTTCCTTGCATGGAGAATCCAGACTGATTAGGATAACTGAAACCACATAGTATGCCCCAATATGTCTAGATTCAGCAGCTTCCATTAGAGAATCAGCTGCAAATTCTTTTGACCCAAAGCGGAAATACTCCATCTGCAATACATTTATACATGCATTATAAAATTGAGTCTTCCAACTTTAATAACGTGTAGACATTTTTTACATTATATATTACAAAGCGTTAGTATAGTTTTACCATTATATAAAAAATAACATACAATTATACTCTTATTACTCGTAAACTTCTTTGACTAATATGTGACCAAAAAGGTTACAAACAGCTGTAATAAATTTATAACAACGCTTTGGCATGCAAGGAACGAGCCTAAATCCCTTCACTATGCCAACACTAATATCTGAGAGTAAAAACAATAGATCAGTAATAATTTAAAATAAATGCGCTTTGCCATGCCACGGAGTATGCTAAATCCCTTCACTATAACACCACTAATATCAAAGCACGAGAATAAGAAAAAAATTAAAAACAAAACAGCAGTAATAATTTTATTAAAAGGAGACTCGGCATACAACAATCGGTGCTAAATTCTATTTGTATCACAGCAATAATATTAGATCAAAATTACAAAACACCACTAATTATTTCAAATATTTATTGTTTCTTAAAAATTAAATAATCATATTAGTACTTTTCTAATGCTTTCCATTCCTTTTCGGTACAAGGCATCTAGATTTCCATTCTCAAAGCACTTATCCATGAATGAAACGAGATTGGGATGTAACGGAAACCACGAGACGACTGGAAACTCTTTCAGTGTGGCATGCTTGTATACGTTGTTCTCATCGCTGATTTTTGTGAACAACTTACAACTATATAATGAGTTGTTGGGTTAGTAATAAAAAAATAAATAAATATATCTTAATTCGAACAAAACTATATTACAAACCTCATTTTTGGCACGAATAAGGTTTTTAGCAGATTGTGAACCAACCCGGACTAGAATTTCACCGATTAGTTCTTCAGGAAAGGTATCAAAGATTGAAGCCATTTTAAGCTTTTTGTTTGAAGCCATAATTTTTTTTCTATCTCATGGCCTTATAAAAATAAGTGGACGACTTCTTCCACTACCATATACCCCCTATTTATGTAACCTGCAAAGATATCCTTCAAGGGGTGCACTCTTTCATATTCCAATCAATGTCTTTAATGAACAAACACGATTATTCATGAAATGGTGATGTTTCAAAATCCTTACGCTCTATTTTATTTTTTAAGATTGAGGGAACATAACTAAGAAACAGCATTTGGTTTAGTGGTAGAGTGTCTTCTCTGTACCCTTGATTTCTCGGGATCGAAACATGTTATCAGCAAGTTTACTGGATTACTACCTTTTGCCTCTCAAAAACGTTGTGTAATTCAAATTGTATTTTTTTTTTAATAACAATAATAAACAATGCTGAAAATGCAACTCGTTTTAATTGTTTCCATAACAATTAATAAACAATCTCGTAACCTATTCATCATTGCTACTAAATTTTTATATCTTCAATCATTAAAAAATAAAACAAATACACATGCATTATTGATAATCAAACTGAAAATATGGCATATTTGCACAAATTTTAAACCTCAACCGTTTTATACAAGCTATACTAAATACAATTAGACTTCTTCCTTGGGCCAAGCATTAAAGTAGGTCATGGGATTTCATTATGTTCCTAGCATATACAAAAATCGGCCCAATAGGTAAGTAACCAGACTAGATCCCTTATGAACTAAACTTTTATTTTTTGTTTTCACAAGGATGCTTAAACACTAATATTATATCACTTAGGATGTTCACTCCAAAAATCGATCTCGGGTCCTCATGCATTAAAAGTGAGAATGATACCAACGTATCCCAATTGCCTAGTGGCGGGGTCTAAGGTTTCTTTTGCAATAATTGTCTAGAGTAGGTTTACCCACTTACGAATAAAGTATCAATAAGACTGTTATTTGGAGTATAACGATTTAGTTGCATTTGATAAAATTATCTCCTATATTTCTTACATCATGATATTATGAGAACCTTTAAATCTCTATCATATTGGTTAATCATCACGTGTTGTTTCCGTGTATGTAAATACACAAATTTAAACATCTTTATTTCAACATATAATAGTAGTCAATTAGCTTTTTATATTCCTCCTACGTATGTAAAATATGTCCCATGTATCTTAATTGCAATTAAAATGATTATTAAGCTTCATTCCGATATTAATTAATGTACAATTGTGTGATATGTAAGGGATATATCCAATCTTTACTATTATATAAAGTCGTGACATAGTATGGCAAAGGAGACTCGCCTCCTGGAAGGTCATAAAATCTAGTATGTCCGAATCATGAATCCTTTAGTCATTATATGAATTAAGGCCTTTATAAATTTCAATGTAAAACAAAATTAAGAGATTGTGTAGGATAACTATCTCTCCATTATTTCTTTTTATGAATATAATTTTAATAATACAAATTCCATAAATTATCTACAAATATCTTTACACTTATATTAGTTGAGTGATTTGTTACAAAAAAAAAAACTTATAAACTAGCATATTTGTAATATAAATTACAAAATTTAAATTCTTTGATTAATTGTTCAATGTTATTTTCTTTCATTCTAATTTATCCTACTATATCATATATTATGTTTTAATATCTTCTCCCTTTCCGTAATTTCCCATCCATGTTTCGTCCTTTTTTGTCATTTGGCAGCTATTACGTCATTAGTCATATATGTCCAGCTTGGTAAATTTGCCAACTCTTTTGTCTTTACTAAGAATATTAGATATATCAAATAGAAGGATAATATTGTCATTTTTTCAACAACAATGAGGGCACAATAGACATATCGCCGGCTTTACTCGAATTTACCGCAAATTATTATACCCGATCCTACTGCCACGTCTATATGGGTAAAGATGCCATTTCACCTTCATTTTACTGTATCCCACTTGCGCCTACTTTTTACTCAAATGGTCCCACAGGGCACGTGTCGTGATGCTTTTGAGGCCCAGTTCCCGTAGCCCGATTAGTAGAATTCTCCTTCATAGTGCTGCGACTGCGATTTGTATTTCATCTGCTGCCTTCTTCTCTCCTTCATCTACCACCCTTTCGTCTGCTGCAACTTGTACTCGTATACAAGCCATTGTCCTATAGGAAGATTTTTTTTATATATATAATTTCTCACTACTAAGCAAATTCTACAGTTACAAATTATTCAAATCATTGTCGGAGCCACATTAGGTATTTTACTAGAAATGGCACCAAGATGGGTGTAGAGGTAGTCAAGTATTTGCAGTAATCCAAGTGATATAGTGATGTTCTATATGTGTATAGATATATATATAAAATCTATATAGTATTATTAGAAAAATCTTTTGGCCCCCAGTATTAAATTTCTAACTCCGCCTCTATATTCAATTGATCGAGATCAAGCATATAATGTTATAACATTTTGAGAGAGATTTTTTAATTATATGTTTAAATAATTTTTTCTAACTATATGGATAGTTTACTACCCTAGATCTAAAACTATAAGGGAATCTAAGTCCCTCACACAATTAGCAACAATTTGTTTAAGTCACTTAGATTAAATGCTAGAAAAAGCATTTAAGCAAAAGGGACAACTCATTATCTAATGACTTGGATTCGATTGTCCTGTCAATATATTAAACTTATAAATGGGTTTAATTCTTGAATTAGGTGCGACATATTTTGAATCTTTTGAATCACAAATTAAATAAACTGACCCAAAACATTTAAATCTAGTGAATACAAATTCTTTACCGAATTAATAAGTAAAGGGAGATTATATGATACAAGTATTGGCAAACTTGAACGGTTGAACCTTCACATTACAAGGCAGTGCCTCCTCCATAATAGATGAGCCTATCCAATGCTAATATACGTGTACACACAATAATTTCGGTAATTTGGACGCACTCTTCTCTGTACTTAGTGTGTGCTCTAGTATGTTTACAAACAGTTATGTAACTTGTTGTCTAATGCATAGTGGACCTTTTTGAATTATGAGAAGCAAAAAACAGAGCTTGCTTAGTATGTAGGATTCCGTTAGCAGCATGTATAACCCGTAGCAAAACGTTCTTCTCTTTTTTTCAATTTTGAGGTATTTATTCTAGGCACGATTACATTAAATCCATTTTATAAATTATAAATTTTGTGATACAACGTTATGTTCAAATGTATATTCTAAGTCAATAAAGAAGCTAGTAATATTTGTGATGGAAGGATATTGATTCAAATCTATGATTTTTTATTATAACTAAATCACTATTTAACTTAAACGGGGCACCATATGCAATACATATTTTGCTCCAAAGAATATTCCTTGTCAGGTATTTTAGTTGGTATTTCTGGTAGGTTTTGTTGGTTGGCAGTTAGTTTCTTTGGTCATGTTAGCTGCCTTATGAACCACAAATTAGTGGAGAGTAACATGGGCTCTATTATCCTTTTTGGTTGATGGATTTCTAAATGAAGCATCATTAGAAAAAAAGATTTAAGGATATTTTGCAGACTTACACTACTGACTTTAAGGATATTTTGCAGACTTACACTAGAGGTAGGCATATAGGCGAACTTGGATCTCCTCCATAACATTATATGTTATAAGGGGATTTAAATCCCATATAGGCCAGTGTTCGTTGAGGGAGCAATGTGGTAGGGAAGAAATTAAGAGGATTTATATACAACTGGCCTTTGATAGTTTTGTGTCCTTGATGAGCTCGCACGACTAGTATCCAATATTCTTTCATGTCTTCATGGAGGTGTAAACCGAAACCTTTTCTTCACATATATACAAAGGATCAAAGTTGTCTTTGTTCAGCATCACTCACCAATCAGGCCTATAAGTTCACTGGAGGATTTCCCTGAGAACCAGAAAATAAGGGAGAAAATATTTCAAGTGTGAGCCTCTCAGATCAAAGAATCCACTGCTGTTATTCAATCCTGATCCTCATGAAAGAACGATTACGTGTCTCCAGTCAGAAAGATTAGTTATGACAGATGATCAGCATGTACAGCAGAATTCGGACAAAAAACTAGGTCCAGTATAATTTATATTAATACAAGTATCATATGCTCCCTTGAGAAGGGTCCCTGTTATCAAATTATTCTTTCTTCGGTTTGGACCCTCTTTGGCCTTTCTTTTTTTGGTACAATGGAGGCTGAAGCCATGGTTCATGACCATTCTACCCAACTGTTTGGCCTTTTCTAACAAAATCTTTTATTTGGAGCAGGAAACGAGAAGAACTAGTCAGAACTCTTACCTTAAAGAGAAGATCATGAGCGATGTGCTCCCAAGGTAATGATACGGACATTAAGCAGCATTTAAGGGGAAGCATCCCTTCATCAGAACTCCAGGTGGCTGCAGCAGCTGCATATGCATGCTTTGCGGCCACTGATGCAACAGATGCTGCTTTACGAACAATTGTGCTAATTTCAAGTCCTTGTTTGGTTGGAGAAAGATTATCTAAATCCAGCTTGCTTTGATCTGATACATAAACACCAAGGTCAAAAGAAAAGAACAAACAAATGACAAGCTCTACTCTCGTGATTGCACCCGATAATAGTCAAGATCTCAAATCCAGCTTCAATGAAAATTAGGAGACAAGTTATGATCGAACCATTTTATTAGACTCATTTAGTCTACAGCATAAAAGTAACAAGTGAGAAAATGAAATGAAATAGTCTTTGAATTACCTATAATACCGGAAACAGCTACTTCAACTTCCCCGCGTCCTCCAGGACCTTTCATGTATAATCTGTCAGTCTTACCAGAAGAATGACCAAGTGACAGAAGGCTCCCAAATCCAGACCTCCCAGCTGTAAAGAGGAAGGAAAAAGATGAGAAGTGAGGTTAGTTTAAGTACAAGGGCACCGCAAATTCTTAAATTGGCAAACAAAATGTAAACAGTTGTTCAAATAACTACTAGACTTCTTTCAGAAACATCAGAAAAATGCTCGAGGGATTTACATAGTCATACTACTGGGAGTTCGCACAAACTTTAGACTTGCCACAGGCTCGGGAGTACTTCCAAAGATTATCGACCTCATATCATACTTGTATGTAGACATCAAATATTGTTGCCGTAAATCATGTAAAGGCATGAAAACAATCATAAACATCACTAATTAAATTGACAGTGGAATGGATAATGTATGAGAGGCATAAGATTGGGATTATAAGATTCATGCAACTTTTACAGATAGCTGGAAAACTGACACAGCAACAACATTACCATCATATGCATCCCGAACCATTTGGTAGCTGACAAATCCTGAGAAAAGAGTGATCTGCAATCACAAAATACCAAACTATCAAGTCGTTCTCTTAGTTCATAGCTTCTGAAGGTTTTTATCGAAAGAAAAAGGGTTGACACTTATGAAATCTGCTGGAAGATACGATAAGATGCACTGTACGGGTGATTGGTAAAAGTCTTCATTTTAAAATTATCCTCTATAAGTGGACTAGTATTCTTCACATTGAGAATAATAAAATGCAAATTCAGAGTAACAAGCAGCAGGAGCTATATGAATGGTAAGAGGCACTATTCGTACCTTAGAGCCCTTCATCTTCCCTGGGATGGTGTCACTCTTTCGAGAAGAACTATCACTGGAACTGCAATCCTGTGGTATTTTCTCATGGACAAAAGCTGCGCCATCATGAGCATTTAGAAGTACACAATAACACTGGTCTACATCTGTCAAGACCTGTGGGATGAAAGTGCCGGGATGATAAATTAAGAGCTTCTTGCCCAAGTAATTCCTTTTTAAATACAAGTGCTTGATCTGAAATAATCAGACAATAATGCTTTATCTTAAACTTGTTGTCTTAATCACTTCAAAAATCACGAGAAAAGTACAATACAGTGGAACCTCAATTTGCTGTAGTCTATAGTGAAATTCGCAATACCATGGGGAAAGGGAAAAAAAGAGATAAACTGCGAAAGGGAAAAAGCATTATCCGGAATCTCCACTGAATTGACCAGGACCAAATTTTATAGAGCCGAATCAAGATGACGAGAAAGAAATCAGAAACATCAAGATTCCCCTTCTGACATACTACCTCAAATGTACAACTGCACATACAAAGACTGTATACATATATAAACATGATAGATGAATGTTTCAAAAATATTTGAAGTACCAATCCATAAAATTTTGTATGCAAAATATTTCTCAACAGTGATGACTTCGCTATAACTATCTGAAACCAGAAATTAGTATAATCCAAATATAGGCTTTTAAACTAAAAATATCTTACATATACATCAAAATTTAGAACTATATTACTTTTGTTTTTCATTTCCCACAGTAGCTGAAACAAAATTTTCCATAGAAGTTGCCGTCAATAGAATCAAGAAAGGGAAAATCTTTTCTGCACAATTATTGTTTTCAGACCAGATACTACACTTGATTTTATATATGCAATTATCTTTTCTTTCGTTTGCTTTATATGGCACAATCATGTCAAACTAAGTGGACGGATGGAAGTCAACGGAAGAACTATTTATGACAGAAGCCACTGCTCTGCTTTCCAAGTCTTCCTCTACCTGAATAAGAGGGGTAGAAGAGATGGGAAGCTTTTGATCGTATGTTTCTTGGGCAAGTGCTACCATCATCATAACATGCGGTATTTTTCATTTGACAGGTACTAAAAAGAGATAGGACGTAGTTTTTCAAAAATAACAAAATCCTACTAGTTAATTACTTTGAAGTATTGTATTTACAGAAGTGTAAAGATAAGAACTTCGTAATGTTCTCAACATCATTGCAAGATGAATCCCTAGTAGACAACCTAAAAGCAGAAAAATGTCCTCACAAGATTTAACAAGATATCAGCTAAATTTTAACGATAAAGATTAGCAAAAAATCCAATTACCACTGCATCAAAAGTCGAATCGAAGTCATCAACTGCAAAACAGATATCTGGATAGGCAGGTTTTGTTTCTACTTCCTGATGCAATGCAGGAACGAAGTCAGATCCAATTGTGGAAAAAATTAGGCATAATAAAGCAGGGATCCAAATAACTTTCACGGCAGAAAGACTTGCCTTCCTTGAGTCTAAATGAAAACTGATACGGCTTGGAGATGCATAGACAGTTTTAACAACCTGCATGCAGGCCATTATAAGCGCTGCATTAGGATTTTCTACCAAGTTAACCACAATCCTCCAGAGGAGGGGGAAATTTTCCACACAGGCGTGAGAGCACAGGTGAGGATTAACGAAAGGCATATAACTGCGACATTATCAGTTTAGAACAGGTTATTTCTTACTAGGTATGTGTTTTAACTTCCTCATGCTGTGGAAGAACCATTTTTCGTTAAATGCCATTTGTTTTTCTAATTCTTTCAGTTTGTGATATTTTTTTTACATAACAATATGAACTGTATTTTGTCTTCAATATAATATGCTTAGGTCACTCAACGATCATATTATGAACAGAGAGAAACAGATGGATTCGATTTCCCATATACTTCAGATACCTTATATATAGGAGACAATGGTCTGCCCTGGGCACTCTGATAATTTCGAAGGTCCTGATGACTGAAATCATGGAACCGGACAATTTCATCATTGAATGATTGATTAACTAGCTATCATACTAGTTATTCAAAAGTAACCAGTAAAATAATCTTAAATATATCGCTCCGGATACAGGTGAATAAGAGAAGCCAATAATATTGATAAATTAAAGAGAAAATTGTAAAGGTAAACTAAACAATAACCGGGTTACCTGCATATTGCCACCGTCACACTGTAGGTGGTATGAGCTATCAGATTCAAGTAAAATGAACGCCTCCAATCCACATCTATTAACTTTTCACCAATTAAATCATCCAACTGCTAGACAAGAACAAAAGGTTATCACATTGTTCTAATTTTTTTCAAAAAAAAAATCTCTGTGCTTACATGTTTCAGTCTGTAAGGTATAAATTACAGAAAATTTAAAATGGTTCAATGCCCAACTCACTGATTACACACCTGAGAGAAGTAAAGAACTGAATGCTAAACTTAAGTGTTTCTTAAATGTTTTATAAATTGACAACCACACTTGTACACATCATTATTAATGCAAAGTTTAAAACCGACATATATGTCATCTATTTTTTCAGCATCTACGCACATACCGTGATGATGTATCATACATTTTTTCGTCATAAAGCACAAAAATGATTCAAATTTATAAACTGATGGAAACATGTCTGGTGGAATATGAATGTCCACTAATTTAATGTACAAAGAGAAATTTATGCTTACTTTTACTTTAGGTGCCCACCTGCTAACAAAGTAAGGAGATTTGACTTCAATGTTGTCATTGAATCCGTATCCATATAAGCCCTGTGATCAATGCCTTTCTATCAGGTGAAGCAAATTCATATATGACTAGACTAGACTAACAAAATGTAAGCAGAGAAGAAAATTACAGAACACGATACCATCTTTCTAACAAAAAACAAGAGATCATCATCCTGGCGCCCCCTAGACTCCCTTCCCCGAACAAAATACAAATCCATGACATCATGCCAGAATCGGGGGTCTATTTCCACATCCGAGGGATCACCCTCGTCCACTGTCGTTTGTCCCAACAATTTAGAGTGAATCTTCACCATGCTCAACAACTCAAACCTGCCAATGTTCTCAAGTAAGAGTAGACAAAGGAAAAAAGTATATCTTTGTTATAGTGGTATGGTTCTCGCTTTGTGTGCGAGAGGTCTCCAGATTGATTCTCGGTAGGTATAACATTCTTTGTATGTGATATAATATTAGTTTGGGCTACTTTAAATCCCAAAAAATGAAAAAGAAAAAGAAAAAGAAAAATATCAAAACATACACACATATACAAACCAAACCAAACTATATATCTCACTAGATAGCGTCGGCTAATGTATATGCTCAGTATAAAAACCAGAAATTCCCAGATGAATATTCACTTTGTTTACTAAGATTAAAGCCTACATCTTGAGAAATAGTACAAATTCAAATGAGGAAAAACAAAAGGGTTGTAAAAGTTCCATTATTTATATTCATTCTTCTATAAACATGGCCCCTGATATACTAAGAAACAGAACTTTTTTACAATTTTAAATGGGAAATAATCGTATAAAAAGCATAAAATTATGAACAAAAATAATAAACATCAAAATCTTGAACTAACCAATGCAATGCCTATCCGACCAAAAAAACAATGGAATGCTTTTACTGGTCAACAATTTCAGAGTTGCAGAAAGAATCCACAAAGAACATATATTTACTGATCAAGACACAGATTCATTTTCACATCAAGATATCAGGTAAAATTTGACTAGAACTACCATAAATCTTCAATAATTTTATAACTATACAGGTAAGTTCGGTGAACAAAATTCGCACAGTGCACGACACGATTTGGACTAATGGTTAGTAGCCTTAACTTGCATTTTTGTAAAAGCGAATTTTGGACTAAAGTTTCTCAAGCAAGTGCAATGGAAGACTCACCTACTAGGAATTTGGCCTCCATCACCCAACATCTTTCTTTCTCTTTTGTCTTTTTTCCTTTTTTCGAAGCTTTTTTATGGAAATTAGCAAAATGGGTTGTTGAGGAATTATATATTTTCGGTGTGTTTTTTTAAATGGTGGGATTCAAATTTAAAATTTACCCGAGCATTTTGGTTTTGTTGTTGTGTTTTCAGTGTGCTAGCGTATGAAATCTATCAGTCAAAGATACAACGTGGTACGTGAAAAGGTGTTTCGTGTGTGTTAGTGAGTACAGTTCTTGTCTGTTGTTCAGTTGAGAAGAAATCTTACGTGGCATTACTGATGTGGAAATATTTTTTTGAAAAATTAAAGATTAATTGTCAGAGTGAATAATGGCTAGGGACCCTCCAAGGAGAGAGCACATGGCATTTTGACAATGTAAAGTTTGTATCAATTACTTAATGTAAAAATAAAACTTTAAAATGAAACGGTTGTTGCAGCACTCTAAACACGTAAAAAAAACTTGTGATTTCGGGGCCATTCATTTAATTATTCCTTTTTATAGAACTATTTCAGACCATTAATTTTGTATAAACTAATTGGGTTTAAGTCTCGTTGTTAACTTTTATTTGTTAGGTGTAAGATTTAAATAAGGTTTACACGTGAATAGGTATATTAAAGATCATTGGATCTTTCTTGTTTGTGGTATGAAACATAAGACAGTTTAGTGAGGCAAAGTATTGCAAACGATTGCCAGATCAAACCGATTTTGAGTGAAATAGGTCCCACCTGTGTGTAGGTCTCACCCATGTTGAAGCTTGATGAGACCAACTGTCGTCTGATAAAGTTTTTTGTTTAGGCTATCATCAATTGAGTCTCTATAATGGATCTCTATCTATTATTTTAGAGACCCATATAAAGACCAAATAGTGTTTTAGAAACTCACTTAGAGACCAAAGCAAAAAAAATATTTTAAAGACTCATTTAGAGACCATGATAAAAAAAAAAATCTTCGGTGACGGTCTTCATAAAATTGAGTCTCTATATTGTGTTAATTTTAATTTTATATAATAATTTGATTATGTGTTATTTTTTTCATGTGTTACTTATTTTTAATTAATTGTTATTTAGATTATTTCAACTTCTTCAACGAATATTTCAACCAAAAAATAAATAAATTACGACGAACATAACATTTTAAAAAAAACCATACGTAAAAAAAATCTTAATTAGAGACCAAGATAAAAAAAAAAAAAAAAAAAAAAAACATCCCCAGTGACGGTCTCTATAAAATTGAGTCTCTATATCATGTTAATTTTAATTTTACATAATAATATGATTATGTGGTTTTTTTTTTGTGTGTTACTTTTTTAATTAATTTTTATTTAGATTATTTTAACTTTTTTAACGAATATTTCAAGCAAAAAATAAATAATTTGCTTCGAAGTGATCTTGTTCAACATGTGTGGAACCAATTTCGTGTAGGAAATATAAATTTGTAATCTCATTGTCTAATCTCCAATTGCAATCGTCATTTTGTATTAATATTAAAAAAAACTCAGGTACACACTAATTCAATAAAAACATATATTTAACTAATTAAAATATGAATTACAAACACAAATTATAATAAATAATACAAATACATCTATTGTTCTTCGTCAAGTGAAGTCATATGAGGATAATATACGTCATTATCAAAGTTAATCGAGCGGGATGCCCTTTTTGTCATAATTACATTTTGTTCTTCAATCATCCACGCTCTTCTAGCCGGAGTTTCGATTGCTAAAGTATTTGTCGTCATAATCTTATAATCATTAGAAGTTTCTAATTCCTCTTTGTACTCTTTAATTGTTTTTGCCATGTCTTTCGCATGTTCATTAAGATCTTCCGCAATGGCCTTACCCTTTGCTTGTTTTCTAGCCTTTTTGTTTCCAATCGGCCTTGACGATCTCGGGGTTTCCAGCACTAACTCCATGGGATCGTCATTGTCAAGAGAAAAATCCGTCTCGGGTGGACTCATATTCATCATTGGACTTGTAATATCGATTATTGACCGCCATTTTTTTCCGTGTTGTAAAATTGACCAACAGTGTTCCAGGTTGAAATTATGACCCATAGCTGTGTATAAAAGTCTAGCGCCATCCATCTACAAAACAATTCAATTCAAAATTTAATTTAAAAAATTATTAAGTATTAAAAAATTATATAGTATTAAAAACTCACATTATCAACGACATTTGTTCCGCTCCTTGGTCTCATATTTACCTGAGCAAGACATGCCGCAAATTTTGTACATTTTTGGTTTATTTGCGTCCATCGGGATTTAAGGTTCTTTGTTATTCTTTTTTCACTTGGATTGCTGGGAGGGTGAAACTCTTCATATTTTTGTAGAATTCGATTCCACATTGTTCCTGATATTTGGTTTATCCCGATCAAAGGATCTTTACTAATCGCGATATAGGTCCAGCACAAAGCCTTATCATTTTCATGCGTGAAATTGCGTCCCCTCAAAATTCCGTCCGTACATTCCATAACTGCTAATCCATAAAAAAAGAAAAAAAGGATAGTTAGGTTGATTTATTTAAACATATACTAATACTAATTCAATAAATAAAGCTAAATTTTAAAAAAATATAAGTGCCTAATTTTTTTTTAAAAAAAACCCTAATTACAACTATAAAAAAATCATATAATTACAATTAAAATAATATAAAGCTTAAATAAAAACATATAAAATATAAAGGCTAAAAAAAATTTAATTACAATTGAAAAATAACCAAACCAAAAAAAACTAAAACAAAAAACATTAAATAAAAAAACTAAAAAAACTAAAAAAGTTTACCAAACCAAAAAACTAAACTAAAAAAAAAAAATACAAAACCGTAATTAAAAATAAATGTCTAATTAAAAAATCCTAAATACAAAACATTAATTAAAAAATAACCTAAGCTTAAAAAACATAAAATATAAAGGCTAAAAAAAATTTAATTACAATTGAAAAATAACCAAAACTAAAAAACTAAAACAAAAAACACTAAATAAAAAAATTAAAAAAGTTTACCAAACCAAAAAACTAAACTAAAAAATAAAATACAAAACCATAATTAAAAAATAAATGTCTAATTAAAAAATCCTAAATACAAAACATTAATTAAAAAATAACCTAAGCTTAAAAAACATAAAAAAATAACCTAAATTAAAAAAACAAAAACAAAAAATTACAAAACCCTAATTAAATATATTAAAAAACTTAATTAAAAAAAAAAATTAACCCTAACTATAAAAGCCCCCCTCCCTCCCCCCCAACGCCGCCTCCACAGCGCCTTATGCCACCCCACGCGTCCCCTCCCCTCCCTTCTCTTCCCCTTTCCTTTTCCCAATGCCTCCACCACCGCACCACACCCTACCCCACGCGTCCCCTCCCCTTTCCCTTCCTTTCTCTTTCCCACCGCTACCCACCACCGCGCCCCACTCCCACTGCCTCCTACCACTGCGCCTCACTCCCACTGCCCCCACTACCGCGCCTCACCCCACCCCACGCGTCCCCTCCCCTTTCCCTTTCCCACTGCTACCCACCACTGCACCTGTGATACCCCGAACCTGACATGTATTCAATAGCATTTAAAGTTCATTTAAATTGCATTTTATAGACCTTTCACCTTCTTTGACCAAACTAGTTGACTTTTCATCTACATTGACCAACTAGGACAAGGTGGAAATTTTTGAAATGTTTAATAAAAGGCAAACTTGGGATTAGAAATAAAAAAATGCAATGTTAAGTTAGTCAAATTTTGGGTCAACTTTGGAATTAAATCTGAACCAATTGGGGAAGATTTAGGTAGCAAATTATATATGGTTGGAAAGCTCTATGAGTCTAGTTTCTGAGGCTTCAAACCGTTCGTGAATTGGAGTTTTCTAGAAGAAGTTGTAGCCGTTTTCGTAAGGTCGCATATAGCTGTTTTGGTTTAGCGGGTTGACCGAATTTTGACCTTTGACTTCTTGTCATTTTTTTTTCTAAATAAGCAGAATGCACACGAAAAAAATAGAGAGAAAAAGGCTTGAAACCATGAGGAAAAGAAGGAGAAAAAAAAAGAAAATCTCAACTTCAAATCTTCGATTCTTCGCGTGGGCTTGTGCGGGGTGGTTTCCGAGGCACTCTACGAGGTTTTCCTAGCGTCTAGGAACGTCTAAGGTGAGGGTTTCATCGTTATTTGCCCATTTGAAATATTTGTATCTAAACTTTGATTTTTGGATTTTATGCGTAGATTGTTGTTTTAATCGTTTTGTTGCTTAAAGAATGTTCCTTGTTGATTGTAGAACATGTATTTACAGCTTTTTAACATTTTCTGCGGTTAAATATTGGAATTGAAATATAAATTGTGTGATGAATAGTAAATTATGAATAGTAAACTCCCGTTTCGATGAAGTTGCTCCGTTACGCGTTCTGTTGATGTAGGAAGATGCTAGATATGCTAGAATGCCTAAATGTGTGGTTTAATTGGAATGTGTAATGGAAAAACGGAGAAAAACGGCTTAGTGAAAGTCAGGGTCGTTTAGGTCGAGTTTGGCATTTTCTCGTTTTACGTGTTGACATTGTTTCGAAAGGCCATGGAAGCACTTTTGGTGCGATTATGGCATTGGTTGGGTGTTTGGTTGATATAGTTGTAGTTCAAACGAGCAAAGACGGAAATCGGGGCTTTGCGCGAATTCTAGGGTAAAGTAGGGTTTCGGGGTCCTTGGACGTGCCTTATGGTGACCTAGGAGGATTGGCGAAGTCGGTTTCCAGAACTCGTGGCTCGTTTGGAAATGGTAGTGTTTTGATAGTTGGGGCCGATTTGTGATTTTGCTTGTTATCTTGATATTATGCCTATAGAATGCTTAGGGTTACTTGATATACTTGTTTAATTGGTGTTATTGTTGCTTATTATTGCTTGTTATGCTTGAAAAGTTAGTTGAATGCTAGTATTGATTGTGATTGCTTGTTATCTCGTTTGTTGTCACTAGTTTGTATTGTTGTGCTATCGCTCGTTTATTGCCTTGTATCGAGTCTTGCATTGCATAGTGTCAGCACGTGAGTGATGGGCCTCTCTGGGTAGCCTCGGGTTGCCAGTGTTGGTTGCTCTAACTCCGTAGCTATTCCCTCTTCTCGCTTGGGCTGCCTCCCAGGGAGATTTGGGTCGTAGATTGATGGATACTTCCGGGGTATTCCAAACTGGTGTTATAAGGTGGATGCGCGCTTATTGTCATCGTTGTCAACATCAAGCTCGAGATTGATGTATCGCTCGTGAAATGGTACATTGCTCGTATGAGTGAACCATAGCCTTCAAAGTGTGGTATAGCTTTGAATGGTTGTGTTAATGCTTTCAGTAATTGCTTATTGTATTGATTATTTGTTTTGATTGCTTATTTATCAGTTATATTGCTTAATTGTCTTATTTGCATTGCACGAATTTCTTTCTCTCCAATTCGATATCTGTCTCGCCCTCACTGAGTATACGTGTTGTGTATACTCACTCCTCACCACCACATTTCAGGAAATGCCATGTTAGCTGGAAAGTTCGTGATTTCGTGAAAGTCCGTGCTTGAAGAGTTGTCCTGCATGCCTATGTGACTTGAGTTGTCAAAGTTGTAAAGTTGTATGCTTTTATGTGTTATATGTATTTAATGTTAAAGGGGATGTAATTTAAGTTTCACTAGATTATGTATTTAGTTAATGTAGCTTAACTTCAATGTATATTTGTAATGATAAAGGAAAAGAGATAGAAAGGTATGATAGTCTAGCTTATGATATAGGTTGGTGTAGTTTAATTGCCAAGCTTGAATGTATATTTACTTGGGTTTTGCTGCTTGTGAACCAAGGCTCGGATGGCCTTGAGGTGGTTGAATGTTTGGACATGGTATTGGTCCACTTATATGCTATCGCAGGTTTTACTTTTCGCCTAGGAATAGGGGAGACTCCGTCCGTTTTTCCTAAAAATTTATGCCCGGGTTTGGTTTGGGTTGTGTTTAGATCGATTGATAGAACTCCCGGTCTCGAGAGGGATCGGGGTATTACAGGTGGTATCAGAGCTTGTTTAGCTCATAAGCCGGGACAGGGTCCTCGGTCTGGTGGGTAGTGGTCCTTGAATGTGTGCTTGCTAAGTGTGTCTTGAAAGTGTATGCTTGTATGTGAGATTATGTGTCTTGACATGAATGTGTGCTCCTATGTGATATAGTTATGTGTTATGTGTTAATTGTGTGCTAAGTGAAGTAAAGTGTCTAGTTGTGCATTGAATTGACCTATCGAATCGACCTCGTGGATTGTTATTTGCTTGAAGTATTTCTTGTAATGTGTGTACTGAAATGTCTTGAATTAGCTATGCCGTGATTTGAATTGATTATGCTGTGTTTGACTTGATTGTTATGCTTGAGTGACCTTGTTGAATAAACTATTTTGTAAACTTGCTGGCATAATAGCTTAAGGCATATGTATAACTGTGATATATTGGCATTCATACATGTCCTATTGAAATGGTAAGTAAGTCATCTTCCTCCCCTGAAGAAAGTGGTTCACCGCTGGCTTTTCAAGGTGTATGGATTGGCAGGAAATGAATAGCATTTGACTAGCCTTTATTTGGGAATTGGTGTTTGCTTTTGGAGCTTGGTTATTGGCGAATCTCTATGGTCTTCCTCTGTGCTTAACGGTTGTGAAAGAATAGCTTTCTCTTGGGGTTTATTTGGTTGGTCTTTGGAGCATTCTTTGGTTTTCTTAATGGGTATTCTTTGGAGACTTCTGTTGGCACTTCTCGGTGGATTTGGCTATTGGGATTTCAATCGGCCTTACTGCACAGTATTATCTAGGGTATATGTGTCTCTGTCTTTATTGGTATGATACTGGCATCCCTGATTGGAAATTCTTCAATGGTAATTTCTGGAATTCTAAGTGGCCAATTATTTAGTATTTATTTATTAGGCAAACTTGGCTACTTTCTTATTGGAGCATTGTCTCGGATATCTTCTTCAGTGTTCCTCAGTAGGTTTAATATTTGGAGTTCCTATAAGACTTATTGAATAATACTACTTATGGTATTCTTTGAAATTCTTATTAGGCATTCTCTTGGTATTTTCCTTGTTGGCAAAGTTGTATGAAGTTCTCACTTGGCAAACAGTGAAGAGGCCTCAGAGTTTGGTCTAGGTATATTGTTCATCAGTTCGGTGTTTATCCTTGGAGTTTTCGTCCATCTGGGAAACTATGTTTGTTATTCAACTTGGTTGTCTTATTGGGCACATTATATTTTCTCTGTTATTTCCTTTGACATTCCTCTCAGCATTTGATAGCAAAACTCGGAATCTAATTGGTTGTTCTATGGGGTTATTATTTGGAAGGCTTATTTGGAACTTTGGAAATATATTTGATTGGGTTCTTGGTATTTTCTTCAGCACTCTTAACAGGGAATTCTTCTATGAAATCCATGACCAGCGCGGTACTTCTTTGGACCTCTAGATACCTTTGTTTGAGCTTTTATTTGGCTTCTTGCTTGGGAATTCTCGGGCAGTAACAGTTAGACTTCTATTGGAGATTCGTGCATGAGGTATTCTTCTTGTCGTTATTGTGTGGTATTAATGACATCTACAGTATCTTTGCTTTAGTCTTTATTGGTATTATCTCGGCGTTTCTGGTTGGAATTTATTCTTCTTCGGTATTCGTGTCAACGGGATTCTTGTACGGTATCTGCATTTGAGCTTCTATTTGGCGTTACTACTTGGCATTTCTACTTGAACTTTCCTATTGGTCATCTTGATTAAATACTTTTTCAGTAGCTAATGAAGACTAGTCAGAGTTGGATTGTAGATGATGCAGAGTCCTATTGGAAGAAGAATTGCGAGGACGCAATTGTTTTAAGGGGGGAAGGATGTGATACCCCGAACCTGACATGTATTCAATAGCATTTAAAGTTCATTTAAATTGCATTTTATAGACCTTTCACCTTCTTTGACCAAACTAGTTGACTTTTCATCTACATTGACCAACTAGGACAAGGTGAAAATTTTTGAAATGTTTAATAAAAGGCAAACTTGGGATTAGAAATAAAAAAATGCAATGTTAAGTTAGTCAAATTTTGGGTCAACTTTGGAATTAAATCTGAACCAATTGGGGAAGAGTTAGGTAGCAAATTATATATGGTTGGAAAGCTCTATGAGTCTAGTTTCTGAGGCTTCAAACTGTTCGTGAATTGGAGTTTTCTAGAAGAGGTTATGGCCGTTTTTGTAAGGTCGCGCATAGCTGTTTTGGTTTAGCGGGTTGACCGAATTTTGACCTTTGACTTCTTGTCATTTTTTTTTCTAAATAAGCAGAATGCACACGAAAAAAACAGAGAGAAAAAGGCTTGAAACCATGAGGAAAAGAAGGAGAAAAAAAAAAGAAAATCTCAACTTCAAATCTTCGATTCTTCGCGTGGGCTTGTGCGGGGTGGTTTCCGAGGCACTCTACGAGATTTTCCTAGCGTCTAGGAGCGTCTAAGGTGAGGGTTTCATCGTTATTTGCGCATTTGAAATATTTGTATCTAAACTTTGATTTTTGGATTTTATGCGTAGATTGTTGTTTTAATCATTTTGTTGCTTAAAGAATGTTCCTTGTTGATTGTAGAACATGTATTTATACCTTTTTAACATTTTTTGCGGTTAAATATTGGAATTGAAATATAAATTGTGTGATGAATAGTAAATTATGAATAGTAAATCCCCGTTTCGATGAAGTTGCTCCGTTACGCGTTCTGTTGATGTAGGAAGATGCTAGATATGCTAGAATGCCTAAATGTATGGTTTAATTGGAATGTATAATGGAAAAACGGAGAAAATGGCTTAGTGAAAGTCGGGGTCGTTTAGGTCGAGTTTGGCATTTTCTCGTTTTGCGTGTTGGCATTGTTTCGAGAGGCCATGGAAGCACTTTTGGTGCGATTATGGCATTGGTTGGGTGTTTGGTTGGTATAGTTGTAGTTCAAACGAGCAAAGGGGGAAATCGGGGCTTTGCGCGAATTCTAGGGTAAAGTAGGGTTTCGGGGTCCTTGGACGTGCCTTATGGTGACCTAGGAGGATTGGCGAAGTCAGTTTTCAGAACTCGTGGCTCGTTTGGAAATGGTAGTGTTTTGATAGTTGGGGCCGATTTGTGATTTTGCTTGTTATCTTGATATTATGCCTATAGAATGCTTAGGGTTGCTTGATATACTTGTTTAATTGGTGTTATTGTTGCTTATTATTGCTTGTTATGCTTGAAAAGTTAGTTGAATGCTAGTATTGATTGTGATTGCTTGTTATCTCGTTTGTTGTCACTAGTTTGTATTGTTGTGCTATCGCTCGTTTATTGCCTTGTATCGAGTCTTGCATTGTATAGTGTCAGCACGTGAGTGATGGGCCTCTCTGGGTAGCCTCGGGTTGCCAGTGTTAGTTGCTCTAGCTCCGTAGCTATTCCCTCTTCTCGCTTGGGCTGCCTCCCAGGGAGATTTGGGTCGTAGATTGATGGATACTTTCGGGGTATTCCAAACTGGTGTTATAAGGTGGATGCGCGCTTATTGTCATCGTTGTCAACATCAAGCTCGAGATTGATGTATCGCTCGTGAAATGGTACATTGCTCGTATGAGTGAACCATAGCCTTCAAAGTGTGGTATAGCTTTGAATGGTTGTGTTAATGCTTTCAGTAATTGCTTATTGTATTGATTATTTGTTTTGATTGCTTATTTATCAGTTATATTGCTTAATTGTCTTATTTGCATTGCACGAATTTCTTTCTCTCCAATTCGATATCTGTCTCGCCCTCACTGAGTATACGTGTTGTGTATACTCACTCCTCACCACCACATTTCAGGAAATGCCATGTTAGCTGGAAAGTTCGTGATTTCGTGAAAGTCCGTGCTTGAAGAGTTGTCCTGCGTGCCTATGTGACTTGAGTTGTCAAAGTTGTAAAGTTGTATGCTTTTATGTATTATATGTATTTAATGTTAAAGGGGATGTAATTTAAGTTTCACTAGATTATGTATTTAGTTAATGTAGCTTAACTTCAATGTATATTTGTAATGATAAAGGAAAAGAGATAGAAAGGTATGATAGTCTAGCTTATGATATAGGTTGGTGTAGTTTAATTGCCAAGCTTGAATGTATATTTACTTGGGTTTTGCTGCTTGTGAACCAAGGCTCGGATGACCTTGAGGTGGTTGAATGTTTGGACATGGTATTGGTCCACTTATATGCTATCGCAAGTTTTACTTTTCGCCTAGGAACAGGGGAGACTCTGTCTGTCTTTCCCTAAAAATTTATGCCCGGGTTTGGTTTGGGTTGTGTTTAGACCGATTGATAGAACTCCCGGTCTCGAGAGGGATCGGGGTATTACAGCACCCCACTCCCACTACCTCCCACCACCGCGCCTCACTCCCACTGCCCCCCCAACCATCGCGCCCCACTCCCATTGCCCCCCACCACAGCGCCTCCACCATCGCCGCCCCCAACCCCTTCTCTGCCTTGCTGCACCACCTTAATTTTTTTTTTTTTGTTTATTTACCTTTTTTCTGTTTATTGAGGAAAACAGACTCTTGATTTTTAACAAATCTGTGGTATGTTTAAAAATTTGTTTGTGGACGAAGATTTATGAATTTGTTGATGATTTT
This sequence comes from Ehretia macrophylla, assembly GCA_037974665.1. Classification (NCBI taxonomy): domain Eukaryota; kingdom Viridiplantae; phylum Streptophyta; class Magnoliopsida; order Boraginales; family Ehretiaceae; genus Ehretia; species Ehretia macrophylla. Next base: position 24,858,252 of record CM075779.1, on the reverse strand, counting down.
TTTTCCCAAATCTGCTTGCATATATAAAAAAAATTCAACGATTCTTTTTTTTTTTTCAGCTTTGCAGGATGTTCAAACGGCTCTATTGTCAGAATTTGTTGGTTTTTTTTTTGTTTTCTTGTCTGATAAAAAAAATTTGTAATTTTTTTTTCTTCATATCTGACGTTCTGACTTTGTGAGAATGTTAGATCGTCACATGCAACAAATAGAGACTCGTTTTTGTCTTTTTGAAGAAAATAAAGACTACGTGCTATTTTGGAGACTCAAAGTTTGAGTGATATCATGATTTTGCCAAATACAAGTCAAATAATGTTTTAGAGACCCCATTGGTGATGAATTTTGATTAATAGAGTCTTTAAAATAGCAATCATTACTGTTTAAAAACTCTTTAGAGACTCTATTGAGGATGTCTTTAGTTGATATTGAACTTCTTTACTTTTGTCTTTCTATGTATTTGCGAGCCAAAATGTTGCTAATTTGACCAACTATGTATAGCCATATAGGCATTGGACTACTTTAAGACTCATGGATCGGGTTTGAACCGAACTCTTAGGCCATGCTAAAGTATTGGGTTGCTCTGGGCTTAATATCAAATATGCCAGCTGGGCAGGCCCGATTCTGTTTCTTTTTCTTTTTGTTGTTAGGCCTGATTTAAGTTTAATTCAACATTTTTTTTTTCTAAAGTGAATTATACCGGACTTCTTTGTATTTTTATACAACTGCATCATATTTTCTTGTAGTCTAAAAACTGCACCATACTTTTTGTAATTTGTTAAAATAAGCACAATTCTATCTATTTTGATAGCGAGTGTACTCCATACGTGTCATATGCGATTATTCATATTATTTTTCTCAAACATAATCTTTTTGGATAAAAATACCCCTGTTATCTTTTTTTCTTTTCTTTTCTTTTTCTTCTCTCTCCACCCACCCCTTTCACCAAAAAAAAAATTACCAACAGTCGTCTTTCCCAACCAACTACCCCGCCTCCCCAACCTCACATGTAGTGACGCAATATGATTGTTCCAACATAAATTTACTCTTCTACATTTATTTCTTATTTTAGTAAATCATTTGCTTATAAGATGTCTGAGAGCTTATTTTAGTATTCTTGATAAGTAGACTATTTCAAGCATATGCTGATGAAAATGTTATATGGGTATTGAACCTTGATCTGAATAATTTTTTAGAGCCTAAACATTCAGCATACTCCATTTGATGCTTTCAGCAACATGTTGTCTTATAGAGTGGAAAAACTGTTGTGTTTAATGTAGTGGCTAAAATTCAACTTTGATGAAGTTCGATCATTTGAAATGTTAAAAATGGATTTGGTATGGACCAATGGGCTACGATCCAAAAAACTTTTGGAATTTTTTTTTATGTGGCTAGTTCGACCAGAATTTCCGATTGCCTTATTTCATGATGATTGAAAGTAATGAAATGGATTTGGATTCTCTCATATTATTATAATGTTACGAAACAATTTAGTAATAAAGGTATGTTCATATAAAAATCTAACAATAATAATATGTTCATCTCACCTTTGTGAAATATGATTATACTAATATACATCACAGAGGATTCTACTATTTACAAAGTCAGAGATTTTGAATAGGTAAATTGATAAATGATATAATAGTCTTATAAACGGTTACCATTTTAAAGAAAAATTTATTTTAATAATATCATTTTTTTTATGATGTGGGAACTCAATTAACGGAATCTGATCATTAGAGATCGGTAGAATCCGACCACCCTCTGATAAATTTTCAAATATAACGGTATGTTTCAATACATGCACTAATTTAATTAAAAGTACCCAAAATAAATTACGTAAATCGAATCCAAAAACACATCACATTCAATACTTGTCCCTTATCGGAGACCGTTTTAATAATATCATTACTTTTGAAAACAATCCACTTTTGTGTTAAAATAATGATTGCCGTCATTCAAGGAAATCTAATGAATAGTAAAAGGCAAAGTAGACCCAAAAACAAAATGATAACCTAAACAACAACATGATACACACTCATGTGAAAGTATATTTAACAATAACTAAAGTAACTTTATTTCTATATATGCTCACTTTTTTTCATTCGATTTGCACGATACAATCTTAGGCAGCATGAACTGTTATTAACGTCAACATGTACGGTAAAATATGGGGGAAAGGGTCCACTTTGATTGGAATTTGAATTCATTAGTATTTTATTGTCATTAATTTTGACCACGTTTAAAGTATATTTTTATTATGTTATAATATTATGAATGAATAATATTGAAACGGCCAAAAGCTAAATCAAGGACAACACGAATATGCAATTATTTGCCACACATGGGTTGCTATAATGTACACGCACGCAAACAAGCAAACTAAGAAAGGAAAGAGCTGGAAGATGATGATTATTGATCAATCAGTCTTGAACTATGCTTGGCTGGTTTAGTCAACAACGTCAATATAGATTCTTGCCAAATAACAAGATCATGCTTGTGAAAAAAAACCAACTCAAGAAATGCCCTTCAGATTTGGAGCTTAGCGAAACATTTTATGACATTGATTGGATGATTTTAATTGTTGAAAATGTACCTCATTACAAATTTTCTACACGATTTTTTTATATATAATAAGCAAAATTATTGCAAAAAAATAATATTATGACCAATTATTTTAAAAAAATTAACTATTGCAATTAAATAAGACTATTACAAAAAAAATTAGTTTATACAACATGAGTTAAAAAATCGTTGCAATAAGATATTTATTGCAATGTTTTTTTAATTTTTCAATTAGAGTGTTTCAAAAAAACTAAAATATTATAGCGATATATGTAAACTTTTGAAAAATTACGTGGCTTTCACTTTTATAGATCATAACCTAGACCTATAAAGGTTTTCACTTCCACAATTCCTTTCTAGGTGGGCACTAACAACTCCACTATGATCAGAAGATATTAAGAGTCGAAAAATTCCCTGCCTCCTAGGTTCTACTTAGCAAGACTATTCATAAGAGTCTTCTAATTATATGACTCAAGTTGAACCTATTGTAACATAGGTTCGAGTTAATCCAAACAAAATTCACTATCTAAAAATAGTGCTTAAACCTTGGCCAAATTCTACCATTATAATATATACCTATAAAAACACGAGAGAATTTTCAATGCATATAAATAATAGACATAATTGTAAGATCTTTGATAATTTTTTCCAAAGTTTGGAGATCATAAGGATATAAACGTGTAATTGGTAAATTGATTACATATTCGAAACATGTAAACATAACCCAAGTTTCCCCATTCTTTAACCTTCCAAAAACATTCAATTAACAACAAACTTGATCACAAGCCATAAGTACTGGATTTTATAGTTCACCAACTTACTCGAAAAAAATAGATAGATGCACAACACTTCCTTCCTGTGTTTAACAATATTTGTATTTAGAACTCTGTACTTCTAAAAGTCGCGTAAAACACATGAGATGTTCAGCCTAGCAGCATAACTTAATCCTCAAGAAAAGATCCACCTTTCTTCCCTTTGCCTGTCCTCCTCCGGCGACCATTGCTGCTACTGCTGTCGTCGCGGCGACTATTTCCGTCGTTGAAGATGAGTGGTAAGTAATTGGCATCATCGTCACAATAATCATCTTCAGTTTTCAGACGTATGCAAGAACATTTTTCTAAAGATGCAAAGAATGCACTTGTGACACCATTGATGATCCACATAGTCACCCCACCATCAAGCTTTCCACACCCTGGTGTGGCATGGTTCGATGAGGACCTTACCCTTTGATCGACTTCTTCTTCGTTGCTTCTGACATTGAAGAAGCTAGTGCAGCTTGTTGATGTGGTAGCTGCCATGGAAAAATTTTGAGATGTTAATAGAGGCCACGAGAGAAGATAGTGGAAGAATTAATCTTTAATGAGGAAAAGTTTGATAAGGGTGTATATATATATATATATATGTCTTTGATTGTGAGGTCATATTCTAAGCATGCATCTACAAAATGACCAACATGTCTATGTATTAAATGTGGCCCGAAGTGTCTTCTTCACATTATGAATTGTAGTAAAAAGTAGGTGGCGAAGGTGGATTAGTCTAGCTAGGCATATATGTTGTATGCAATGGCCAATTATTTAATTATTTTTTTAATGACAAAAACAAATATATGTAGTATGTGATGTTTAGGGGTAGATTCAGAATTTATTTTTAATGAGAGTTAAAATTATACAATTTAATACTCATATATAAATAATTTTTTTTTAGTGGAGACTGAATTGATTTTTCAATCTAAACATACTTTAAAATACACATATTTCGAAATAAAATTTAAATTGAGTGGGGATGCAGCCCCACAAATGTAAGAGTGGCCAATTATATTATTATTTTTATAACAAAAACACTTTTTAAAAAGTTTTTAAACTTACGTTAAGGTCCAAATTTACAAACATAGACACAATTTAGAAGAAGACAGTCTGGCTTAATTTAGACATCAAGTCTACTAGGACGGGTTTGAATCATTTTCTCTACGCATTTTTTTATTTTCTAAATAAAGTGTATTATGAGATATCAGATTTAATAATCTGCACTAATAAACCAATAATTTAAGAAAACCATATTTTAAAAAATATTTGAAACAAATAACTGATATTTCATAAGATAAATCTAATAACCTATTAGCATATCTCATCTAAAAAATGTTCAAACTTAAAACATAAATAAATCATTTATCTGGTTATGCGATGCGCAATTATAAACATGTGGCAGAGATCGTTTTGAATAGTACAAAGATTCGAGTGATGGCTGTTTCCGACAGAAAAAAGATAAAAAGTGATGGCTGTTAGATTTTTAGAAAGCTCAAGAAAATGCCAGAGAGGTCAATGGGTAATTTTGTCATTTTGGTCACCTTAAGAACCCAATTAGTATAGCCCAAGAAATTAATGGGCAGGATGTGGCCTACGACATAGATTTAATTAGGGATTAGATGGTGCAGCACGATGATGAGACCCAAAGATTACAGTGCGTTTCATCATGGCTCTTTATGACCCAAAAAATAAAATAAAAATTAAAAAAATCATGGCTCTTCTCCCACCTGTCCTCTTCTTTATTTTTCATTTATTTAAAGGGAAGTAATGTTACATTTATAAGAATCAATTTAGAAAGTTTTCGCACATTAAACGGGAACCATAAACAAATATCTCTAACTTCTTTTTATTTTCTTGAATCTATCCCTTGCCTATCTCTTTTTTTTTTTTGGTCAAAAGAGAAAACATTTCATAAAAAACACACAGATTAACCAACCCCTGTGGGGTAGATATCGTGCGAAAGGAGATACAATAATTGCGAGTGAATACATAAACTCCAATTAATAGGCAATTCTTCTTTACGCCTATATTTTGCTATCTAGTCGCAAGGTTGGTTGGCCGTTCTTCTGATGCATTGAAAACTCATCCTCGAGTCTTCAGCAACAATCTTTTTGATGTCCTCCACAATGGCTGACGCTCTCCAACAAAGAGCAGTCACCGGAGCACTGATTGCTTTAAGAACGTCCTGTGCATCGCTTTCAATTATGATGCAAGACTGCTGTATTTGGTTAACATATAAACACGCATTACGAATCGCTAAAGCTTCCGCTTCCGCTACTGAAAAGCATCGAAACAGGCCGGCCTGACCAAAAACCATTGAACCCCTCCAATCCCGACCAATAAATGCAAAAGCAGCTTTCCCATTCTTCTCCCACGAGGCGTCAACATTCACCTTAACTGTCCCTGGCATCGGGGGAACCCATTGTGTTGGCGGCTCACTATTGACAACTTCTCTTCTAACACTCCTGTTCCTCCATGCGTTGTCTTCGCTGAACCATTTTGCCAATGCACACTGCACTCTCATAACCGTCTTTTGAATATCAATGACTCTCCCATTTATAACACCCTCATTCCTCTGTTTCCAAATCTGCCAACAACAAAGAGCAATCTTTGTCGTTGCTTCCTCTTTGCAGTAACCCGCATCACAACATCTCTCTGTAAATCTTAAAAACCACTCACTGAACCTACCTGAACCAACAGGGTTATTAGCACACTGCAGAGGAGAAGCACACCAGAATCTTTGAACCCAAGGACAAAAGAGGAGCAAATGTTCAACCGTCTCAATGCTTTGATTACATAAAGTACATAAAGGAGACGATGCAGATTTCCTCATGAAGCGATTCTCTTGGGTTGGGAGGCAATTACGACATGCTTTCCACATGAAAAACCTCACCTTTGGGGGAACTTTCAGGGACCACACCAGTCTCCAAACATCAGTAGGGGTTTGGAAGGATGAGCTAGCTCTGCCTCTAACAACCGGGCTCCTATTGCACAAAACCTCTCTCGCCACAAAATATCCTGCTTTAACAGAATACTGCCCATTCTTGCTTGGATTCCAGATCACGCAGTCTTCTCTCTCAAACCACGGAAGAACAATAGCAAGGATCTCCTGGGCAGTCGACCTATCAAACACGTGGTTAATCGTCTCTTCATTCCATCTCTTTTGATCCTGAATGATCAGCTCACTAACCCACGTTGGAGAGTTTGGGCTCCTATGTCGGATAGCCTCCTCTGTTGGGATCCATTTATCATTTCAAATATTCACAGACTTTCCGTTTCCAATCCTCCACAATGTTCTTTTTTTAAGGAATTCCTTTCCCTGAACAATACTCCTCCAAGACCATGAAGATTGCCTTTTGATCCTTGCGTTCCAAAATCTGTCATTTGGGAAATAAATTCCTTTAAGAATGGCTGCAGACAAGCTGTCAGGTTGGATGGAAATTCTCCAAGACTGTTTTGCAATGAGTGCCATATTAAAGCAGAAAAGATCTCTGAATCCAAGACCCCCTTCTAACTTTGGCTTCTTTAGCTCTTCCCACTGGAGCCAATGCGATCGAGATTCACCATTCCTTCCCCACCAGAATCTAGCTGCCAACGAGGATAAGGAGTTACAAATCTTCTTAGGGAACAGGAAGGATGACATGGCATAAGACGGATGGCCATCAAGACAGCTTTTATAAGAACATCCTTCCCCCCATCAGAGAAGAGATTACTCTTCCATCCTTGCAACTTGGACGCACATTTTTCTTGAACCCAGCTCAAGGCTTTCGATTTAGATCTGCCCCATTCCGCCGGGAAGCCAAGATACTTACCAATCTTATCTGACTGCTTGACACGAAGAATATCCACAATTCCTCTTCGTGTTCCTTCAGGTGTGTTAGGGCTGAAGACAACAGTTGACTTGTTCAAATTCAGACTTTGACTAGACGCAAAGCAGTATTTACAGATCACATCTTGCAAGATCAAAGCTTCCTTATAGGTGGCTACAAAAAAGAAAATCGAGTCATCTGCAAACAAGATGTGAGTAAGAGAAGGGCAAGACTTAGTGATACGGTAGCCATTCAACAAAGATCTACTAAGTTGCATTTTAATCAGAGCCGAAAGAGCCTGAGTGAGGATAGAGAAGAGATAAGGAGAAATAGGGTCCCCTTGCCTAATCCCACGGGATGGAAAGATAGTCTCAGATGGACACCCATTGATGAGAATGTTAAAAGACACTGAGGAGACACACTTCATAATCCACCTGATCCACAAATCATGGAAACCCATTCTTTTGAGGATTCCTTCCAAAAAATCCCATTCAACTCTATCAAAAGCAATACTACTAATTTTATTATGACGCATCTTCGTCTCAGCAAGACCGATGATGCAAGGCCTACTTCGGGATATAATATCCCTCAAACTACGAACTGTCAAGGCAGAACCAAGACCTTGACAGTTCCAATACAAAATTTTCATTTGTTCTTCGGGGCCTGCTTATCCGCAGGACCCCTACTAACACCAAGATTACACAGAAGGTTCCCTCCCGTGCCATTATTCTTTGTATTTTCAAGCTCAATCACACCCTCATTGTCGATTGGGATCTCAACAAGGGGTTTATCCATATGCTCAACCTCTTCAAAATATTGATCATCTTCAAAGAACTTAATCTTTTCAAATCTTTTGCCGATTTTAACGGTATTTTCCTTAGAGATGAAGGCTGTTGGAAGTCCATGCACTTGAGCCCAGAACACAGTTAGGTCAAGTGGCATTTTTTCCATAGCCACATCTTCTATCCATGGTTGAAGCAACAGATGGTAACCTCGGACTGACCAAGGCCTGTAGCTCCATGCTTCGTCCTTGTCTTCCTCATTCTGAAAATTGATGAGAAAGACGTTGAACTTAAGGGATTGAGCCTCCACATATTTGTGAAAGCCCCAACTTCTATTGATGGTGCGTTTGAACGCATTATCAATATTAAGGGATTTTGCACATTGTACAATTTGGGCAGATTCCACGATCTGTTGTGGTTGATTCTTGGACAGGAAAGCATGCCCAGGGTTATCAATTTGTATGCCATGACCTATGGGGCTAGCCAAGGCGCCAAGGGGACCGACATGTCCTCCACTTTTGGCAACATCTGACGCATAAATTGAGCTTTTTCTATCTCCAACGGATATTGCAATAGGTGTAATTTGTAAATTGGCTCGCGTGATGTTCTCCTTTTTCTTGCCTATCTCGAATGAACAATAATATGTTGGAGAAGTTGGGTTTTTTGACATAAGTGTGGTATATTTATATGTTAAAAATAAATCAAAGATGAATGAGAAATTAAAAGTTAAAGTGAGTGATATGTGATATGTGACTTATGTATAAAAGTATGAAGGAGTGGGCTCTTTTTACACTTCAATTATGAATTTAAAGTAATTCATTGCAGACTTTTTATCTCTTCATCATGGGGCAGCTCTAACGCTTGATGCTTTATGGCCACTTATTCCATGTTCTGTTTGAAGAATTATGGCCATTTAACCCACGTTCTTTTGGACATTCATGATGGAATTTGATAAGTCAGCTTTGCATTGCATATATATAGAGCAGGCTTTTCACTTTGTTTTGTCAATCATTCATATAGCATTCTTATAGCAACGTTAGGCAATTTATATTGCATAGTGAGAGAGTTCAAACATAGTGAGTTTGCAAGCTTTTATAATTTGCAATGCTTCTATTACGAAAGGTAATCCCGTTGTATCCTGGGAGGTTAATGCTATTTAACCATAAGCACCTTAGCGGAGCATTATAACCTTAAGGACATCGAGTTTAACTTGAGCATCGGGCTTGTACTGTTGTCAATTTATTTTAATTGCTTTTATCTATTTCTATTTCATGTTATTATCTTTACTCCCAGATTAAAAAATAAATAAATAATAATAATATTATATTTACTTTCTTTCCTTTCCGGTCATTTGTTCTTATCATTTCATTTTATTTCTTTTTCCATTTCGTGCAAGATATCTACTCCATATATCTAACAATCTTAAGGTTATAAATTGCTTTTTCTTTTCTTTAAACTGGATTTTCCTTCTGTTAGAATTATTTCTACCAGGATAATTTCGGTGAACATTTTATATGTTTTAGATTTCTTGTGATTTACTTTTCAATTACTATTTTTCTTTTATTTTTAACAAAATTGTTTTGTTAAATTTAAATTGAAATTTCAGTTAATCTCGATCAATAGGACGTACTTTCTTAAGACTTTATTTTCATCTTATTGTGTGATGTGTGCGTTGTGCTTCTGCTAGATTCTAATAGGTTCAATATCATTAGATTAGCATATAAATAGATTTCAATCTATTCTGATCTATTTAGTTTATCAATCTAGCATTAGATTATAAAGTTTTTATGCTTGCTTTTTTGGTTCTAGAACTATACTTCATTTTCCATTTTATATTCTGTTTTAATCGCTTACTGATTCTACTGGAATTTTTTTTTTATGCGAATATAATTGTTTTTAATTATGTAAGTTAAGGTTCTATATTGAGATTTAGTAACTTTAAATTGATTTTTCTATCTCATAAAGTTTTATATCTGAATAACTTTTACTTTTAAAGTGTAGTTGGTATTATTTTGGACCTAATTTAAAATGAATACCGAAACTGGAAACCTTAACGTTCCTGGAAATGGAAATGACAGAAATGGATCTGGATCAGTACCTACGCATGGTAGTGGATCAACTGGTGGATCCACTGGAAATAAAAATATACCCTTGGCAAGACCATCGGTAACTATTACTTCTGCTACGCCATTTTTGGCGACACCTCCTGCTGGTCATAGTGAGAAACCAGAAAAATTTGATGGGAGGGACTTTAAAAGGTGGCAGCAGAAAATGTTGTTTTACTTGACTACCTTGAGTTTGACACGGTTTTTTAAGAAGGATGCACCAGAATTGGGTGAGAATCCTAATATGCAAACCGTTGCAGCCATTGATGCCTGGAAGCATGCTGACTTCCTATGCAGAAACTATATCCTTAACGGATTGGATAATGCGTTGTATAACGTCTATAGTCCAATCCCGACGGCAAAGGCTTTGTGGGAATCGTTGGATAAGAAGTATAAATCAAAGGATGCAGGCACGAAGAAATTCATAGTTGCCAGGTTCCTAGACTTCAAAATGGTAGATTCCAAACCTTTATTGCCCCAGGTAGAAGAATATCAATTGATTCTTCATGAGTATCATGCAGAAGGAATGAATATGGGTGAAACTTTTGAATCTGGTGCACTCATTGAGAAGTTACCTCCTAGCTGGAAAGGCTTCAAAAGCTATTTGAGGCACAAGCGAAAGGAGATGACTGTTGAAGACCTGGTTTTGAGGTTGAGGATAGAAGCAAATAACCACAAGAATGACAAAAGGGTTGGACTCCCGTCTTTGGAGTCAAAGGCGAATATGGTGGAACACGACCCTAGTAACAAAATGAGGATGTTCGATGGCCACAATCAAGGAAAGAAAGGTACTGATAAGAATAAGTTTGCTGGTAACTGCTACGTCTGTGACAAGACAGGACATAAGGCTATAGATTGCAGACTTCGTGCCAACAAGGGAGCACAGAAGAAATAAAGGCTCAAGCTAATGCTGTTGAAGACCTGGGAGAAGAAATGTCTAACATGAATCTGGCAGCGGTCGTGTCCGAAGTCAATTTGGTTGGCAATCCAAAACAGTGGTGGGTGGACACAAGAGCTACTCGTCACTTTTGTTCTGACAGGAATAGTTTCACCACCTACCAAAAATCTGAAGAAACCATCTACATGGGGAATTCCTCCACTTCAAAAGTAGATGAGACTGGAAATGTTGTCTTGAAAATGACTTCAGGGAAGGAGCTGACACTCAACAACGTGCTGCATGTCCCAGACATCCGAAAAAATTTAGTTTCTGGATCTTTGTTGAGTAGAAATGGATTCAAGCTGGTTTTTGAGTCCGGTGTGTTTGTTTTGCTTAAAAGTGGGGTCTTTGTGGGCAAGGGTTATGACTATGATGGGTTGTTCAAGCTTAATGTGATGACTGTTGTCCCAAAAGTTGTAAAGGCTAATAAGCCATCTACTTCCATAATCAATAAGAACAACACATTTGCTTATGTTGTGGATTCTCCTAATTTATGGCATGATAGATGAGGACATGTTAATTTTGATTCATTGCGTAAATTGGTCAATTTAGGACTATTACCTAAAGTTGATTTTAATCTCAACAATAAATGTGAAGTTTGCACGGAATCAAAGTTAACAAGAGCTCCTTTTAAATCAGTGGAAAGAAGTTCCGAACTTCTAGAGTTAATTCACAGTGATGTTTGTGACTTAAAGTTTGTGCAAACTAGAGGAGGGAAAAAATATTTCATCACTTTCATAGATGATTGTACGAGATAATGTTATGTTTACTTACTTAAGAGCAAGGATGAGGTTTTTGAAGTATTTAAACTATACAAAAATGAGGTTGAGAATCAACTGGGCAAAAGGATAAAAATGCTGAGAAACGATAGAGGGGGAAAATATGTATCTCCTTTTGAGGATTTTTTGTGCTGAACATTGTATTATTCACCAAACAACAGCACTGTACTCTCTTCAACAAAATGGAGTTGCTAAGCGTAAGAACAGAACTCTTAAAGAAATAATGAATGCCTTGTTGATTAATTCAGGCTTACCTCAGAACTTGTGGGGGGAAGCAGTGCTAACTGCAAATCATATTCTAAATAAGGTACCTTACAAGAAGTTGAGCAAAACACCTTATGAGTTGTGGAAAGGTCGACCACCTTCCTACAATTACTTAAGAGTGTGGGGGTGCTTAGCTAAAGTAGGGGTTCCTGCACCTAAAATGGTCAAAATTGGTTCAAAGACAGTGGATTGTGTTTTTATTGGATACGCACAGAACAGTGCTGCATATAGATTTTTAGTGATTAGGTCAGAAATAACTGATATTCATGAGAATACAGTTATTGAGTCAAGAAATGCAGAATTCTTTGAGGAAAGATTTTCTTATAAGAAAACACAAGAGCCAAGTTCTTCTAAGAGAACTTATGGAATTGAAGAGAAAGATATGGATGGAATAACTATGTCTAATGATGCTGAAGACGAACCGAGACGTAGCAAAATGGCTAGAACAGTTAAGTCTTTCGGTCCTGATTTTCTAACTTATTTGTTAGAAAATGAGCCTCGTACCTTTAATGAGGCTATGACAACCCCTAAAGCTCCTTTTTGAAAAGAGGCTGTCAATAGTAAAATTGAGTCCATCATGCATAATCATACGTGGGAACTAGTGGATCTTCCTCCTGGAAATAAACCTTTAGGGTGTAAATGGATTTTCAAGAGGAAGATGAAGGTTGATGGATCAATTGACAAATACAAGGCCAGACTTGTCATCAAGGGATATAGACAGAAAGAAGGTCTTGATTATTTTGATACTTATTCACCGGTTACAAGGATTAAATCCATTAGGATGTTAATAGCGATTGCAACTATTAATAATCTAGAGATTCGTCAAATGGATGTAAAGATTGCTTTCTTGCATGGAAATATAGCAGAAGAAATCTACATGGAACAACCCGAGGGGTGTGTGGTTCCAGGTAATGAGAAGAAAGTTTGCCGGCTTGTAAAATCCCTTTACGGATTAAAATAAGCGCCTAAGCCATGACATGAAAATTTTGATAAAGCCATGATATCTAATGGATTTAGAATTAATGAGTGCGATAAGTGGGTTTATGTGAAAGGGACAAGACAAGAATATGTCATTGTCTGTCTATATGTAGACAATATGCTTATTATTGGGAGTGATAATAACATCATTAAGGCTACCAAGAAAATGTTATACAAGAACTTCGACATGAAGGATTTGGGTGTGGCTGATGTAATTCTGGGTGTGAAGATCACTAAAACATCAGATGGACGAGTCTTGTCCCAGTCTTATTATATACAAAAGATATTGGACAAGTTTAGTAAAGATGATGATAATGTTGCTAAGACGCCTGTGGATGTGAATAGCCACCTTGCTAAGAACACAAGTGAAGGGATATCTCAACTAGAGTATTCTTGGATAATTGGTAGTTTGATGTGCATTATGAATTGTACAAGACCGATATTGCGCTTGCTGTTAACAAACTTAGTAGGTATACCAGTTAACAAACTTAGTAGGTATACCAGTAATCCAGGGCAAGCCCACTGGACTGCTGTTGTGAGAGTTCTAAGGTATCTTAGATACACTTTGAACTATGGGTTACATTTTTCAAGATATCCAGATGTACTAGAAAGGTACAGTGACGCAAACTGGATATCTGATACTAAAGATTCAAAATCCACCACTGGGTATGTCTTTTCGTTGGGAGGTGCTGCTGTATCCTGAAAATCCACTAAGCAAACGTGTATAGCTAGATCTACAATGGAATCTAAGTTTATAGCTTTGGATAAAGCTGCTGAAGAAGCTGAATGGCTTCGACATTTCTTAGAGGATATTCCAAAGTGGCAGAAACCTGTGCCAGCTATCTGTATATTCTGTGATAGTCAATCGGCAATTGGAAGGGCACAAGGTAGTATATACAATGGTAAGTCTAGACATATTCGTTGCAAACATAATACCGTTAAACAATTGCTTTCTAATGGGGTTATCTCAATTGACTATATAAAGTCAAAGGATAACATTGCGGATCCGCTTACTAAAGGTTTAAACAGAGAGCAAGTTTACAAGTCGTCGAGGGGAATGGGTCTTAAGCCTATGTCTAAAGAGTCATCATAGTGGAAAACCCTACCTACGTGACATGAGATCCCTGAATGTAGGTTCAAAGGGAAAAACTGAGCTATGAATGATTCATCGGGAGCACTGTGGGGGTTATACTCCTACCTATTCCTACAACGAGCGGACAATGTTGCCTGTATGTGGCATATGTTAAGCCATGCTTTTAATGATACTTATATCTTGGAACTTCCAAGTGGGGTATTACAGGGATACTCTTTATAAGTCATCACCTATATGAGTAGGGAGTGGACCGCTCCTATGAGAATTTCTAAGGCTAAATTTTCTAGAGTACTCATGAATACCGGGAGTTGTTCAGGGCTGAGATGAACACAACCGTAAGAACTTTACAATGTCAGAAATGTGCTGTGTGATCTCTATTGTCTTGGTTTACACCAAAGCTGAACAGTTCAAGACATCGCGTTCACTGGTTAGCACGTAAATATGATAGATTTCACTAGGGAAGGTTCAAGGCCAAAAGCTACCTGTCCTGATGCAGTATATTTTTATTGAACTCTCTCTAGTGTCTGCATTCCTGCTGGTTGATTAATTTCCATTCATGTAGGGGAATGTTGGAGAAGTTGGGTTTTTTGACATAAGTGTGGTATATTTATATGTAAAAAATAAATCAAAGACGAATGAGAAATTAAAAGCTAAAGTGAGTGATATGTGATATGTCACTTATGTAGAAAAGTGTGAAGGAGTGGGCTCTTTTTACACTTCAATTATGAATTTAAAGTAATTCATTGCAGACTTTTTATCTCTTCATCATGGGGCAGCTCCAACGTTTGATGCTTTATGGCCACTTATTCCATGTTCTGTTTGAAAAATTATGGCCATTTAACCCATGTTCTTTTGGACATTCATGATGGAATTTGATAAGTCAGTTTTGCATTGCATATATATAGAGTAGGCTTTTCACTTTGTTTTGTCAAGCATTCATATAGCATTCTTATAGCAACGTTAGGCAATTTATATTGCATAGTGAGAGAGTTCAAACATAGTGAGTTCGCAAGCTTTTGTAATTTGCAGTGCTTCTATTACGAAAGGTAATTCCGTTGTATCTTGGGAGGTTAATGCTATTTAACCGTAAGCACCTTAGCGGAACATTATAACTTTAAGGACATCGAGTTTAATTCGAGCATCGGACTTGTACTGTTGTCAATTTATTTTAATTGCTTTTATCTATTTCTATTTCATATTATTATCTTTACTCCCAATTTAAAAAAAAAATAATAATAATATTATCTTTACTTTCTTTCCTTTCCAGTCATTTGTTCTTATCATTTCATTATATTTCTTTTTCCATTTCGTGCAAGCTACTCCATATATCTAACATAATATATCAAGTTATCACTGCAAACTACGGACTTGTATCGGTTTAGGCCTCTATATAGTTTAATATTTTAAAGCTTCACAAATAAATCTGCGATGAAAACGTAATTTTAGATAAGTGTGATAAAGCAAATTGCGAGAAAAGAAAAAAGTAGGAGAATTACTTCCTCAAATAATTAACCTACAGAATACAGATTGAGGAAAATGAAAGGAAACCATACATGTTATTTCACAATAAAGTTTTTTTGTGGAAATAAAATGTTGTAGTTACTAATTGTTTTCTCTAAGACATGAACTAAATTAAATTTGAAATTTCTTTTTTTAATTTTTAACATTTTGGACGTGTAGTATACATGCTATATGACCAAGATGGCAAGATTATGCCTTAATGATTTAACATGACCCTTCATATTTTACCTATGAGAAGTTTGGGATCAAAATTTTCTCATGTGAAGATTCTTGTCCAACTGTGTAATATTCCGTCAATTATTATCCCGTAAAGCCGTACTTAAATTGAATTTAAATTATCTTGTACTATCGTAATATTAAAATGTTTACAAAGGAAATATAATAATAATAATAATTTTAAATTATTTAATAATAATAAACTTTTAAATTATTTTATTATCATTACATAACAATTTACTAACATTAAATCTCCATTCTAATGGTTCAGACGTCACCAGAACCCGTGGTGAAATTATTGCGATCAATCTTTTAGGGCTGTGACTATTGTTCCACTCTTTTGACAAAATCCGATTATAATGGGTTTTTTCGTGTCCTGGGCTTCAGTGCCAGATTTATGGCACAAGAAAAACGTCCAGTAAGTGTTTTGGGCTCTTTCGCAAATCGGTGGCTTTTGGTATTGGGCTTTTATCGGTTTTCTAGGACGAGAGGATATTACGTCTTTTCTATCTTTCAGAGTCCAAAACGCCCTCTGATCTACACGCTGCTAACCAAGGGGCTGCTCAGGGCCCTTTGTTCGTAATCTTATTCTGTCAATATGATTTCCATCTACTGACAAGAAGAAAAAAAAAATTAATTCATCTCATTTCTATCTATGCTTTCTAGCTTTTTTTTTTTTTTTTTTTCAAATTATGCTTTCTAGCTGAAACAATGGTGTATGGATCTGCACAAGCTGAGGAAAAATAAGATAAAACAATTTATGAGCAACTAATTGGAAAATGCCTAGTGTTTTATTTATTTATTTTACTTCTTCATAAACCAAAAAAAAAAAGGTAACTAATTTTTTTTTGAATGACGTGAAAACCTAACAAGTAGAATTCAACCATCGACTGGTAAACCTCCAAATGTAACGGTGTGTCACCACACATATAACAGGTCAGTTAAGGACGAAACTTTAGAGTAGTAAGGAGTGTCGATTTTACCTTACTACCACTGGACCATAATTTAAGAGCCAAAAAACATGTAACTTATTACATAACATTGGTTACGTCCACTGCATCACGCCCTCACACGAAATTACTCGTATCATGTAAGAAGGTGAAGTGATATTACACGCGTATTCTCATGGATTTTAAGCATTCCTTTAAATTCTAATCTTACAATTATTGTTGTTTATCCATTGAATCAGATTTCAACTATTTGCATTAATTTCATTACCACTTTCCTTTGAGGGAAGTTTGCATTATAGTTTACCAATAAATTGGCTAGCTATAAAATATGACCACATTTACTTTTCTCCTCCTCTTCTCCTATATATATATAGCTAGAGAGACTCTTTTGTGTCCAACCAAGAAATGTCTATTGAGAAAAATGTCAAAATCAAGCACTCTATTCATTGTAGCCATCCTTCTTTATTTCACACTAACATGCAGTGCTCGCCCTGAACCTTCTCTAGCAACCGCTCAATACAAGGTGAGCCATTTTGTTTTCAACACCCCCGTCTTACGTGTTTGACATTTTTTTTTTTTTAATTAAATCTTACAGGTGGACATACTTATTTTAAATAAGTGCATCGAGACTGAACCAAGAACATTTTATTAACTAGGTTTTGATTTCATTTATTTTGAAAGGACAAAAAAAAGTTTTGATTTGATGTTATATTTAAACACCTTATTTAAAAGCTTACGGTGTTAGAACATAATTTAGGGCGATATTTTTCACATACTAATCAAATTCTCTCAATGAATATCTCTCAAAAGATGTGAATGGAGGATAAAAGAATAGAAGGATTAGTTTTGGGAACCAAGACCTTCTTTATATAGACAACCTAATTAGAATCACATTAATTTTTAATCAGGCCGTTATTGGATACCACACATTATAAAATCCATATTGAATAAGATGTCTTATTAGGATTAATTATAACGGATCACTTAATTATCCCAATTAGAATAGGAGTCCAAATATAATTGTTAATAATTTGAAAGTCCATAATAGGTTATTAAAATAACCCAATATACGGTATTTAAAGAGTGATTTATTATATTTATTTATTATTTTTAACACATGAAATTTCTGATTTTTCTACTGTATCTATCAATTCTTGAATTTTCTACGGCTCATTTTGTTTTTTTGTTTTTTGTTTTTCTCGAAAATATGTAAATAGGATGCTGAGGCTGAGAATATCGGGGTTGATGAAGTAAGCTGTGAAGGAGTGAACACAGAAGAGTGTTTGACGAGGAAGACACTGAATGCTCACATCGATTATATATACACACAACCACACCCACCCTCCAAGCCATGAACCCATGAACTTTCACTTGTTTATTAGTCATCCTGCATTAGTTGACTATCTAATAAGCATAAGATTAAAAATAAATAAATAACCCATTTTTCTGCCGAAGCCTTTTATGTTTGTATTAATTTCTCCAAGAACGATCCTTGAAATTTTTTTTTTTTGTTAATATGGATAGGTCTCAATTTAACGGTTGAGACACTCCTTTTATCCTTTTTAAGCAACTTCTTCACGCAATGAGTGAATTATTAAAATGTTAGCTATCAAAAAAACGAAACATGCCACAATTTACAAACTAATTCGCACACATATTAACTTCTTTTTCTTTTATATAGATATGGTGGATTTCTACGCATTTAATCATTTGACCCTTTACGATTATTGGTAACCTCGGACCGGACCTTGGTCCAAATTATTAAAAAAAAGCAGTCAACCAAACATTCAATTTCTTGAAGTCACTAATGGCACAACTCCAATGTAAAAGCACAAAATCCGAAACCTAGACAGCTGCAAAAGAATCAAATTTTTTATCTGGTCTTGAACTTAGTTGGTTTGATTTCTATGTTTTATTTATGGGTACAAGCAGATGAATCTATCGGTGAAAAATTAAAACCATCACCATATATATTGCAATGTCGTTACTATTTTGTAAATAATAATTTTATTTGCTACTAGTTGACTAGTTGTTCAAGGTTATTCTTCAAAACCTTCTTGGGTAAAGCCGATACTGTGTGAGCTCCATACAATGATAAGACCTATATCATTATCTCAGTCACTTTAAAATGTTGGCCTTTTTGAAGAAATTTCCAGCTGTTCATTCAACTGACCAATTCCCTATTAATTCGCATTAACTCCATTATTGTTCAGTACGTACATATGACTGATGGTCTATCTATCAATAAAGGAAAATTCTTCCATCAGCTGATGGTCAGCCAAAGTCATCTCAGCCATTAAAATGATTTGTTGATCATCTCAGCCATTAAAGCTCTCTAAATACTAGTCCCACGATGATGACGTGTCACAAAAACAGGTGGTTGACTCCAAGGCAATAAATATTTGTCTGAAAATGTGGCAAGACCAATAAAGCTTCGACACATATGACGTTAAAATGGACCCCTACCCACGTCATATGATCTTTATGTTCTCCTCTTAGATAAATTATGCATATAGTCTCTATTATTTATATATATTTTTAAATTAATTTTTAATATTTTTAAAAATTTATACTATTTTTTAATATTTACAAAAGTGATTTAAAATAATTTTTATTGTTCAAAACTAACCAATTTAGTTTTTATTATTTTTCAAAAATTTCAAATTAGTCTCTAAATAAGGATTACATCCATGGACTAATTAAATTATTTTTTTTAAAAAAAATAATAGGGACTAAATTGAATTTTTTGAAAAATAATAAGGACCAAATTAACTAGTATTGAACAATAAGGACTATTCTGAATTACTTTTATAAATATTAGGAATTACTATGAATCTTTTAAAACATTATAAAAACATGTAAATAATAAAGACTAAATGTGAAATTTACCCTTCTCCTCTTCCTCTTATAAATGTGTCACTCATATAGTCCCCTTTTATGTTTCTATACACTACAAATATAAGCCATCCCAGAGAATATCTTGCAAGAATATGTCTAAGCCTAGCACTCTCTTCATGGTACTAGTGCTTTTGTTCACTCAAACATGCTTTGCTCGTCGTGAACCTATGGCTAAAGCTGAATACAAGGTTGGTTTGTGGGGGTAATTAATATATTTTTTTACTGAGATAAAGTATTTTATGTTCGCTGTAATATTTTTATTCGGCTCGTAAGTTTATACATATTTTTGCCAACAAAGGTAAGCCAATTGGATCTCACCATGTCAGTTTTCCCTTGTGGAACAGTTTTCATTTTTTAACAGCCATGTTATTTAATGTTCTGTTTTATTGGACTAAAGTATTTTCTGTTCACTGTAATTTTATTCAACATGCAAGTTTGTACGTATTTAATAATCTGTTTTACTAAAACAAAGTATTTTCTGTTCGCTGTAATTTTATTCCACACGCAAGTTATATACCCAACAAAGGTAGTCAAATTGATTCTTTACATCATTTCAGTTTTTCCTTGTGAAAAAGTTTTCATTTTTAACAGCCATCTATATTTAATATTCTGCTAAACTGGAATAAATTATTTTCCTTTGGCTGTGATTTTATTCAACTTGCAAGTTTATAAGGATTTTTGTCAACAAAAGCAATTCAAAATGACTTTGTATACTTAAAGATTCGTAGGTTCAATTCTTATTAAATGCACTTTCACGTTTTTTTTTGTGAAAAAGTTAACATTTTTAATACCAACTTTTTTCGAGCAATTCTATGTAGACCTATAGATGTGTTCAATGACATGTTTTAATTCTTATTTTCCTTTAATTTGTATGTGTGTATAGGATGCTGAAGTGGAAAATATTGAGGTTGGTGAGGCAAGTTGTGAAGGAGTGGAAAGTGAAGAGTGTTTGATGAGGAGGACCTTGGCTGCACATACTGATTATATATACACCCAGAAGCATAAGCCATGATGCTTTATCACAAAGCATCATGTGATAAGCTTAGTATTCTAATTTCTGGTAGTGATTTGTGTTACAGTGAAATGATAATGTAATAAGTATTAAATAAGATTTTTTTTCTTTTATCTTAATTAAGCTATTTCGTGCTCTGGACTTATTTTATATAATTTCATGTTATTGTAGATTCCATTTCATTTATAATTTCATAGATGCCCAAAATGGGTAACTTTGGACGGATTTTCGGTCTCTTTGATATGTTAAGAAATATTATGGCATTGCACTATTAATTTAAGGCCTCAGTCTCATTCCGAATATCGACCAATTCCTCTACATCAACAACAAAATAGGACTTTCGGTTAATTAAATCATTAGAGGAAGGTTTTTACCTCCCTTTTGTACTTGCATTCTATCTTAAATCAATTGATCATAATAGGTTAAATAAAGTAAGATTTTATATAATAATCTTAGAATTAATGATTACTCAAATGTAAGAACATCCAAACAGAGATGATTAATCAATGTAAGAAAATTGTATTGTGTAACACAATAATCGAATAAAGAAAACGAAGGGTTGTTTTTTTTTTAGGTTGTTATTTTGTCTTTCAATCATCTCTTTTACTTTTAAGTGTGCCAAATTTTGAGACACTTAAAAATATTTTTTGTGAGTTTAGAAGTTAAAACTAACCTATTTGGCCCATTTCTAAATTTTCTTTTAGGTAAAAGCTATAGCTAAAAAGATAAGAGCTGCAAATTAGAGTTTTTTAAAAAAAGTTTTTGCGAAACTGTTTTCATATATAATGCCGAAAATTATTTTTTTATTTTTTATTCTCTCAAATATACCCTTTCATATATTTTTAAAAATTCAACATTACTCTCAAAATTTTTAAAAGTCCAACATTTTAAAATATAGACCAGATAATCAACAATTTTTTTTTACAATTAAGCCAAACATAACCTAAGTCATCGACTTGAACATTACGTTAATATAGCGTCCTCTAATTTTGAGCCATCGACTTAAAGATTACGTTAATTAAAAAACAAGAAAACTACTTTTTCAATTAAGGACAAATGTGGAAAGCGAATCAGTTGAAGACCTTTTATGACAATCATCGAGGAAAAAAGAAAGATAAGGTTCACACTGTCTGTCGGGATTTAAGTTGGTCCGAATTTCCAAGTTTTCAATCTCCATCAGATTATGACAAAAAAAAAAAAAAAAAAAAAAATCCGTCAGATAATTTTTAGAGGAGAAAATCAATATTCCATAAGGTTGTAAACATTCTCATCATAAACTTATCGTGAACTGTGGTATGATTATCACTTCATTTACTTTATATTCCATAAGAGAAGGGAAAAGGAATTACCACTGACTAATTTGTTCTTTCTTTCCTCTTGTTGAAATGTATATTCCCGATAAATATGCATGATCAAAGTTGAAGAATTACAACTATTTGCCGTACATTACCGACAATACAGCAAGAGGAACAATCCAAAAGTGAGTCATGTGGAAAAATCTTAGGTCAGCTTATACTAATTTATCAGTTGTTTATATTGTTTGATCCACACATATATAACAAAATTGACTAATCTCAGTCTAACTTGACTAAAAAATCCCGAGTCTTTTCTTAGAAAGTTCTTAAAGTCAATCTTCCAATTACAATTGAATTAAGTGGAGTGATATGAATAGAAAAAATTACAGATAAGTCTGATTTCACGGGTCACACCATCCATCAGAAAGAGTGGACATCGTCTATAAAATTTCTCGAAAGCAAATAAACTGTTATATTCAATCAACACTTAAAAAGAGTAAAAATAATTCGTCTGCAACCTATTGCATTGTTGTCTTCACATCCAACAATCTCAATTTCTTATCTGTGCTGTAAAAAGAGAAAACATGGTAGTCAAACATAAAGTTGATAACTTTTGTCACCACATACAAGTGTTATGGAGAAGAAATTGATTGAAACTCCCATTTTTGGAAGCAGATGACCAATAATTTCCAAGTTGTATATATTCAAATTATTTTATTTATTTATTTATTTATTTTGGATTTAAAAGGAGGCTAAAGCCCGATATTACAACCGTCTAATAATTCAAGTGGACATTTTTCCTTCTTTATCCATCTCTAATAGAGTCGCCAATTCCAAAGGTGCTGGTCCAAATGTTATTTCCCAATGATTGTTTCAAGCCAAAATTGGAAAAAAAAAAAAAAGGTGGGGCTGGAGCAACCCACCAACCCTCCCCCGTGATTCTAAATACGAGTGAGTAGTGACCAAGAAGTGCAATGTACCAATAGTCATGATAGCAAACAGGATACCACTCATCCTCAGAGAAAGAGGATGGGGGCCCTGGCACTAAGAACTCGAATGCCACTACTGTTACAGGGGAGATTTTCTCGAACGCCACTACTGTTACAGGGGAGATTTTTAAAAAGACAGGAAGTGCTATTGGACTTGAGATAAACAGTAGTGAGAATAATTCTTTCAGATGATGAGAGCAGAACAGTCTAAGTGTACTGCTTCCATCTCCAGCAATTTTCTCATCCTCAATCAATTACCAGTAATGAGACACTAACAGCAGCAGGATAACTCTTAGACCTCATGCTAATCATACATTAACGACATGCAATAGTACATATAATAACATATGCATGTAATTGAATATATAATCTGAAAATGTAAGAAAAGCACCTGTATGTAAGCACTATCAACAGTAACAGAAATTTGGCACTCAATAAAACTTTCAATTCATATCCACAGTCCACTTCCATGCATGAAAAAGATCACCAGTTGGTTGAATAGTGGAATGTTGAATGCAAAAAGAGAATATTGAAACACTTGGAAAATTCATCTACCGAGTCTTGACCCTCTCTGGTTGACTGCAAAATAAAATCCTTTCTCAGAATAAAGTATTTTGAACAATCTTCAAGCTTTCATAATTCTATCTATCAACTCTCACCAAAGTTTCAACATGAGCAACAGAATACATCACCATCACACAACAGTGTCCCGACAACATCCTGTAGTAGTTCCTCTTTGCTGCCAACTTACACCATCAATCTCTGAAAACTTATATTCAGTTGATATCACAGTTTTCTTCTGCATATTTGAGCAGAGCTTATGTTTCTTTTCCGTTTTCTTTATTTTCACAAAGAGCGTTAAAAAATTTCCGGTCTTAAGTTTTATGGGAAGCAAACTCATATTAATTACCATGCATTATCTTGATAAAAGTAAACGATTGAAGCAACATCCACAAAACAATGTGAAAGGAGCATCATAAAGTGCTGGATATGCAGAGGCTTATAACAGAGAGAATCTATGAGGTAGTAACTGCAATGCATAGATTTCATACTCAGGTGAAAAGCAATGTAACCTGAAACTAAAAGATACATCCAAGAAAGATGATTTGCACATTGTCTGAGGTATGATGGGTGGAGAGAACTGCACAAAATACATTACTGAATCGACAATGAATATCACCCAACCAGAAAAAGAAAACATCAACAATGAATATCTAGACCATTGTATACTCTGTCTTTGTATTGCTACATAAGTCTAACGACAACTGACAACAGGTCACAGTCATAATTGTGAAATGTAATACACTTTTCACAGTACCTTATTCCACATTGTACAACAAAACCGAAAGTGGAAATTAGGAAGTTGACTGAGAATTGATTATATCAAAAAAAAAAAATTTACCACTTAAGTAATAATAATCACATCAATAAGACAGTGAGCTGTTTCTCACTTCTCATTGATCATGAATGAATCTACTTAGGCAGCTTGTCTCCAGGGGCAAGAAATTGAGGACACTAGCTACAAGACCCGGGCAGCCTATGTCAATGTATCTATCTATAAGTCCTTGAGGATGAGGGATTTTAATGTCCACTTATGTAGTCCGATTCCACTGAGACACAAACTTCCACATATCTCTCTCCACAGAAGCAACGACAATGATATTCACTTGTAGCCTTTATGTGAACATCAGGTAGGGCTAGAAATAAATCAATTCAGGCAGGCAAGAGTCTGAGTACTGCCTAATACATGTAAAAAGAACATGAAGCAAATGGTGACAATAGCCGAAGATTTAGCACCAACATATCTGATGACTTCCAGTCCCCTTTCGACCACCTCTTGATGAACTACATTAAGACTTCTTTTCAAGCACTCTAATATCTTCCACCAGAAGAACTCCACAAGGGATCTAATTGTTTCAAAAGTCACCCTGCCAGTCACATCAAGCACAAATCTCCTATTGCTCGGCACTGCCAGGGTCGATGAAACACTACTGACCCACCCATTACTCTGAAGATCCTTACATCCGTTTGCCTTTCCTGACAACATGTGATCTGAGACCTTGTCATTTGTTGCACTCAAAGCTTCACTTTGATCGGCAATGGAACAAGAGCTGGAACTTGACTCAGATTTTGATTTCGAAGATGTCAACACTTGATGAGATGTCTTAACAAGTGTTTCCACCGCCCCATTACAAAGGGAAACCAGAATATCTCTCACTTTTGTCTGATGCTTAGGATTCGTCAACCCAGAGAACATTTCATCATAAAAGTTGATATCCATTGTTTTATCAAGATAAACAGCAACAGCAGTACTCACAAACGTCTGAATACAATCAGCTATCAGCATTTTGCACTTTTCATCACTCATTACATCCGCCCAGCCTTGCAATGTCGAGGAATTTGATTTCGCATATGACACACCAGAATGACCATTCCCATTCAACCCATCATGTGATTGTCCACTCGAGTAAAACCCCAAAACCAAATTCCTGGCAAAGCTACCAACAACAACCGAAACAAACCCTGTGCCAGCACTGGACATCAACTTATCAATAACCCTATCCGAAAAACTCGGTTTCCCCACTTCCTCAATCTTACCCCTGTTTTCCAACTGATAACCCCTTAACACCCCAACAGTCATAGCCTGAGTCACCCTAGTCAATGACTGCACAAACTCCTCCGACCTAGCGATTTTCGACAACTGCTTCAAACTATTGGGGATTTCGTCCGAATCAGACTGTAGAAACTCCTTCAAATCCCTAGACACAACGCTAACTGTTTCAGCCGAATCCGAAACCATTTCAGCCATCGAAATTATGGCTCCCAATAACTTCATAATTCTCTTCCTTCTCCTAACCACTGAGGGCATATTATACACCTTATACACACCATAACTCGACACACCAACCAAACCAAATATTATTATCCACTTCTTTTTCCTTCTAGAAAATTCCAAACCACTCTTCACTATCTCAAGTTCCATATATATATATATATATATATATATATAATATATATCTATATGTGTCTGTGCATCTCTCTCTATATGTATGTATATATATATATATAAGAAAACTCTTAGAGCAGCTCAAATGAACTAAACCCTAGTTTAATTTGTGGAAAAATTGGAACTTGATAAGCAAATTGAGAGCCTTTAATCAGCAATTGGGATATCTATATACAATTTACAGCTGGCTATGTGTGTGCGTGTATTTAAATGTGCCCTAGCTTAAACAAATGAAAAAGCTAGGGTTTTGAGGTGTAATAATTAGGGAATTATTGGGTTTGGTGTTATCGATGCAGATTACTTACAGGTTGCGAAAATCAAGGAGCCTAGGGTTTCGCTACTTTTTAAATTTTTAAATTTCTCAAATTTTTCCAATTTTTCCAATTTTTTCGGATTTAGTAACTGTTATGTATGTATAGAGAGAGATATGGAGAGTTTGAGGAAATTAAGAAAACGAACCTGGCAAGATGAGTGGTGGCAGAGAAAGAGGGGGGGTGCTTTGGGAACAGGGGATTGGGCGAAGCTATGGTTGGTTAAGTTTGTTTGTTTGTTTGTTTGTATGTGCAAGTGGTTAGTTATATTTGCGGTTTGAGAGGTAAGGGGAAAGGTAAGGGAAGGAGCCAAGGAGGGAAATTGGAAGGAAATTGTGGGGGGTAAAAATGGATGGAATTGAATGAATCTTTGGATAGACCTTGAGTAACAACATTTTAAGGGGAGCGTCGTCGTCTGAACATGTGTACAGGAAAAATTAATCTGCGCGTAAATTAACTGATTAATTTTGGTCTTTGATAAATTATTGGTGTACGAAACTTGATAATACTCGAAACAATTACTAATTTTGGTAGAAAGGAACATGAATGATAAGATATTTACTCAATTTATTATTATATAATCGAGATTAAATCTCTCTCAAAACTCCAAAAAAAAAAAAGCGTCGTTGACTGCATGTGGGTTGTGTTTGAACTCGTGTGTCGCTTCGTAAATGTGTTGCGTGGGGAGTAGTTGGTGTGTGGGATGGCTAAGGAGGAAGGTTGACTACGCGGTAAGGGTAACTTGAACGTAACTACTAGTCAATGAGAGATTATTTGACAAACAAAACAAAGTCAATGAGCGATTATATAGAAACTTAAACAAATGTTTGGAGATACTAGGAAAGGTAAAGGAAGAGAAGACAAAAGAAAGAAACATAACGGAAAGATAAGGAAAGGATATCTACTTTTTTAGAATTGTCAAAAAGTGGCCAAGTCCTATGTCTTTTTTTTCATTTTTTTTTTTCACTCATCATATCCCGGCTAAGTTCTTTGTCTTAAGTAAAGTTAAGTCTCCTTTTTCAATTTAAAATTCCTACAACATAAGAACGAATTTTAAATTTTTTTTAATAGAGGCTAAAATACATAATTTTTAAAATATATAAATATATACTTTTTTCAGTGGGGTTAATTAATATATATATATATATATATATATATATATATATATATATATATATATATATATATATTTTTTTTTTTTTTTTTTTTTTTTTTTGAGAAATACATAAAAATTTTAATGTTTTTCTGGTATAGACGTACATTCGCCATTGCTATATATTTACGATTGAAGTCGACCTCCATTGGACTAAAAAGATAAGGAAAGGAATTTTCTCATTTGAATGAGTAAAGAATGAAGGAATTTTATTATTTTCTTGTTTGAATTCAAGAAGAAAATAAAAGGTTAGAAAATAATAATTTTAAATAAAAAGCTACTTTTTTTTCAAATTAAATTGTCATAGACATTTTATTTCGTGCATCATCCTTTCTGTTCTTCCCACTTTCACTTAATTTGAGGGGGAAGTCAAAATCACCCTTGATAAAGAAAATGGAGAAATTTTCTCGTCCCTGCCCTTCATTTCCTCTTACTAGAAAATGAATCCAAATAAGAGGAAAGTTTCTCTTGGTACCTCCTTTTCCTTTCCTCTTGCTTAAAAATATGAAGCCAAGAATAGTGTTAACCTTTCCCATGCATCCAACTAAATGTTACAGTCGTTACGGACTTAAATCCTACACACATTATAACATTAGAAGGAAGATTGAACAATGATAAACTGTTCGAATGATTGTAGTACCCAAGATCGACAAATCCACATTGATCAAATCACCAACATCCTTGAACTATTAAAGAAAAGAGTAAATATCACGTTACTCCCTTATGACATACAAAACTATCACTCTACCTCTTTGTGTTCGTAAAACTTCAAAAAAAGCCTCTGTATTATTAAAAAGTTATCACACTACCCCCTTCATGTCTTTTTTAACCTATTAAATGATATTTTTACCCTTTTATAATACATATATATATATTTTTTCCCTTCATTTCCAACTATTTAATTTTAAATAAAAAATAATAATTTAAAAAAAAAAAAAATCTTCCCCATGTATAATGGAGGGTGGTTGGGGAAGATTATGTTTTTTCTTTTTTTTTTCTTTTTTAATTTTTTTATTGAGTGGTAAATAGTTGAAAATGAAGGAAAAAATAATAATATATCTATTATAAAAAGGTAAAAATGACATTTATTAATTTAAAAAAGACATAAAAGAGGTAGTTTGATGGTTTTTTAATAATACAAGGGCTTTTCTTGAAATTTAACGAACACAAAGAAGTAGAGTAATAGTTTCGCATATCATAGAAGAGTAACGTGATATTCACTCCAAAGAAAAATTGAAAGACGAACCAAATATAGAACAAAGAAGCAGCAAAAAATTCTTGCTTAGTTTGGACGCTGAGTACAATATCCATTATCAATTTTATAAGTATCCACGCTTATCCATTCAAAATCAGATAAATTGGTCCTTATATGCACGGGAAGAGCCATAATTCTGCAATCTAGCAAAAGGCTATAACCTCAAAACACTAAAGAATAACAAAAGCATGAACAGAATATCAAACCTAATGAGATCACTTTTTCAAGAACTGAAAAAATAAATAAGTTAGAGAGAAAAATCCTTGCCAATGATCTTCTGAAGAATCACATGAGCAAACAATCGTTTATTCAGCCCCAAATGAGAAGATAGTTCGATACCCTCACCGGTGGAAGATTGCCGGTGTCACCAACATTCGTGTTGTGCTGACATCTGAATTCTAGTTATTTACAATCCGCGCTAGCTCAAGCACAGAACTGTTACCTTAGGACGTCCCAATCACGCAACAGTCTCATAAGCATCAACCTTGCCTAAGCTGCAATAGTAATGGCTTTTAATTGAGTCTTCCATCGATGTGCCTGAGATTCTGGGAAATCAACACATGGTGGATCTACCCAGAACAAATCGAAAAGCTCCTGCGTGATTGAGGTCAAGCGAATGCTGTCAAGGCAAATTGTGCTCATTTCTTCAACGACTATTTGCACTTAATAGGGATAGTCCAATCACTATCTTCCTCAAGATCACTGAATGACACGTCTTCCTCATTTCCCAGAATGGCACCACTAACAGAGAACCCTTCTAGTTCGGCAGTCTCCTCTAGCCAGTCATCCCCATCATCATCATCATCATCATCTAGTAGTAGCAAATTCTTGGATGGACCAGAAAGCAACTCCTTTTCACTCTCACCTGACAGATCTTCAACAGACTTGTTCATGAACTGAACCTCATTACATTCAATTGGGTGCTTCTCAGTCTCAAAGTCGGTAGTCTCATTGTAAGGTCTATGTTCAGCAGCATATGTGGTGTGAGACATATATCTAGGGTGATAATCTTCAGATGGGTCAAGATCAAAGTCTTCACGTGGTGAATTTGTGCTCACTTGTGAGTAGAAAGTTTTCCTTCCAAACCAGTCTGTCTCGGGCTTAGTCTGCATTTGTAGCTCTTGCATCCACATCGACCGTGCTTGGACCAGGTGAAAGTTGATGGTAGGCGCGAGAATCAGTAACCTTCACCAACACGCTATACAGATTCAATGTGCAAGATAAGAGTAGAACATGTAATGCTCTCAATAATAGTATGGCTAAGTGTGGCAACAGTTGCTGAGCTTCCACACATCCAAAACTATGAAAAAGATTCGTGGTAATGGGGTAAGCTGTCTTAAAAAATGATGGGGGCAATCCAAATATGTGGGAAAGCTTTTAATATAAAAGACCATTTGACTTTCAACAAAATCAGCCACCTTGATCAAACAAATCACAAATCAGGAAGAATAACAACTGCATCTCATGTGGCAGATAAATTCAACATCGAGAACGATGGTGCTGTTAATTATTAATATACCTGGGGAGAAGACAAAAGGTCAGCATCATGCTTATTGAGTCGTGAGTGCAGAAGAACAAAATAGACCATCCAAAAGTAACCCTCACTCATATGGGCAGGGCAGAGTTCAATTCGAAGAGCAGCCAATCTGGGTGCAAGGCGTTCAATAGCCAACGCATGCTTGTGCTGGGCGTCAGAGATCTCAAAGTCTAAACAAGAGAAAAAGGTAAGGTAAGTGTGAAGTTAACATCTCTAATGTTCAAAATAACATTGCAATTTATACATATGTTAACAATAACTGAATAGATTTCTACTTTCAAAAAAAACTGAATAGATTTCCATCTTTGTCAGAGTTATTTGGATGACATACACCTTTTCTATATCGGTGCGGTCTCTTGGTGTTTTCTAACTACCGAGAAATATATTTGATGCAAAATAAGTACTCATGGTCCAAACAGAAAGAAGGGATAGAATTACTTACTGGCTTGAAGAAATAAAGCTAAAATTGAAATACAATTATTACTGTACGTTGGATATTTGTCTAACATTTATTTGACATACTTTCTCTAAAATCTGTTCTATACTAAACCTAACACCACACTACATAAATTACATTTTACTCATAAAATTAGAAGCTTAAAATAAATATTATTTTACTGTCATACCCAGAGCTTCTTTCCCAGACCTCTGAGAAATCAGACACTTGATCCATACTGAAGTCTGAGACCCAAACTGAACCATGTAACTTAGCTGTCTCCATAACAGTCAAACATCAGCAAGTGATTTTGATATCAATCACATTACAGCAAGAAATAGAAAACATGTCAAGTAGAAAATGAATGACCAACGTGTACCCGGTCCTTTTATTCTGTCTTTCTATCCCGACCCATCTTCTCATCCCCAACATCCATCCCCAAGCAAATGCTTGTTGCTAAATTTTTCCAAAAGCATCGAAAGTAAAATAATTCCACACAATTGGTTTAAGAGGTTTGACAAAGAGGTAGAACCATCAATCTCGGTGAAAAGCCAAAAAGTTACTAGACATGATCTTAACCAAATGGCCAAGAAAGGCAGAGATCAAACACTACAACATCTGTAAATGCATTTTTGAGTTTGCCAAACCAGAAAACTCTTCACAATAATAATCAGAAAGCACCTCTCCATTGGATATCAAGTCCAGCATTTACCGAAAGATGTCAAGTGCATCAAATCACGAGATTCTGCAAACTGGACCCTTTAGCCAAAAGACATCAATACTTCCTCTTTTTCACCAGAGCCTTATCCTCCATATACTTGGTTTTAAAGAGAACGAATCATCTAACAAAAGGCAGAGCCACCAAATGTAATGCAACAAACCCATTAAACTTAACACGAATGTCCCAGTTACAAAAGCTAGCCTCCACATTAAGCCTCCACGAACACATTTTGGTAACAGTCCTACTCTGAACCAGTATACTGCCAACAAACATCCCCATTTCACCGAAAGATTTGATCTTTATACTATTTGACACACATTCGAGCTAAATTCTTCAATCTTTAGATTCTTGATTACCTATTAGGTGAGTGTAAACACTTAAGAGACATACATTCCAGCTAAACCATCCGCATTTCACTTTATCTATCTTTTTATCTCCTTATGGTGAATGTAAACACTGAAGAGACATCAATCAAACACACTAAAGAACTGAACTTTACACTTAACCTGCTTCATCCCTTCCCTTAAGACCACACCAATATAAACAAAATAGCTCAAACTCTACCTTCCTATGCATGCGCCCTGTGAAGGCTCAACCCACTTTGGATGTATTGTGTATTGTAAGCAGCCTTACATATACATCATCACCAAAGAGTAATCAACTAAAAGATTATCAAATTAGTATTCAAAATAACCTATAAAAGAAATTAAAAAAACACAGTAATTATAATTACCTTCAAATTCTTCATCTTCTGATAAAGGAAAATCCAACCAAGTCTCTGGATGATGCGCGATATTCTGCGCAAACGCCAACGCCTCCTCCGTTACCCCCACCGCATCATCCCGATAATTTCCAGAACCTTCCACGTATTCGACGTATTCCTCCTCCTCCGATCCATTTTCCGAACCGGACCCATCTGACTCCTCGTTTGCCTCACGCTCTAATTCCAACCGCCGAGTCGCCGTCTTCGTCGGCGTCGGCGACGGAGGCGGAGGAGCTAGAAACGATGCCACGCCCCATAGTTGTCTCGTTAGGGTTTCCGTAAATTCCGAAAGATCTTCCTTCACTCCTCGCCCTTGATTATCGTTATTATTACTGTTACTGCCATCATGTTCACTATCACTGTGATTTGGATTGTTTAGTTCAATGTCATCAAATCGATCTTCTTCTGAATCTGCTTCTCGTGAATGAACGGCGTCGTTTTGGCGGACTTCGTCGTCGTCCAGGTGGAGAGTGTTGGCAATGGAGCGAGCCAACCATGACATAGCGAAATGCGAGCCGTTGGATCGCTTTTTTAGATGTGATGATTTGATTGGGTCGAGGAGGTGAAGAAATTTCGGAAAAAGCTGAGGATGATGACAATGATGATATTGTTGATTTGAAAATTACACAAAGCCTCTATTATTTCCTCAAAACTTTAAATTTATCTATATTATTTAAAATTAATTAATTTAATTTTTATTAATTTTTAAAACAATTTAAATTTGTACATATTATTCAAATTATTTCCTTAAAATTAATTTAATTCCTAATTTCTCAAAAAAAAATTCAATTTAACCATTTAGGCGGGAATAAAATTAATGTTTTTTAAAAAATAAAAATAATTAAATTGACTAATTTTAATTAATAAAAATATATTTAATTTTTTATAAAATAATAAAAATTAAATTAATTAATTATGAACGACAAATTTAAAGTTTTAAAAAACAATAGGATCGTTTG
The DNA here is from genome assembly GCA_037974665.1 of Ehretia macrophylla. NCBI lineage: Eukaryota > Viridiplantae > Streptophyta > Magnoliopsida > Boraginales > Ehretiaceae > Ehretia > Ehretia macrophylla. The sequence goes on along the minus strand of CM075779.1, from coordinate 24,825,120 downwards.
TACAAATTTTCCTCTTACTAATTTCGTCTTTTTCCCAAGGTGTTGTACAGTGACGTGGATGGTGGGTCCCTACAGGAAGAAAACATTGGTGGGCCTCACTCATGACTTTATTGGCTTATCCTATCTGGAATTAGGTAGACTACAGTGACTTGCAAAAAAACAACAAAAAAGGTAGACGACAGTGGGATAAACATTCTTGGGCTGGATGGGCCACGGGCCGAGGTATTTCACATACTAGGCCCACTTTTCCAGTACTATGACCATCCCCTGGCTATTCCTCATGCAAAGCAAAGTGGTATCTATTATTGAACAAGCAAGTCAACAAGGTGGGTTTAACAGATCAGGATCATCTTCTAACTTTATTTTCATCCTAATAGTTAGGAGGATCTTAGTCATTGTTTTTTATTTATTTCAATTGTTGAACTAACATATCATTAGTTGAATTAGCCACTTCTTAAAAATTTTAGCACCATGTCTACCTATGATTATGTTAATTTAACAGTTGGGATAAAAAAAAGAAACTTAAACCAATGTCTAAGATCTCTCTCCTTATAACTATTAGAATGGAGATGCGGTTAGGTTAGGATCTAATCCAGTCTAATGACAAAAAAAAAAAAAAAAGTAATTTTACCTAAAATTAGTTGAATGGAATAGATCATTAGCAACTTGTTATGATAAAAAGTTTTAAATTTAAATCACGAATTCAATTTCCCTTGTAAAGGTGATTTTTGATCAACTTTGTCACTCTTGTACGTTGTATGGCTTGGTTTTGGCAACCACAAGGTAAAAGCTTGATGACACAATATTAGTCAAATTATACATTGTGTTTTCATGAAATTCCTTTAATTATTTTGTCAATTAGAAGTGTGATATTATATTAAGAAAATGAATGAATTCAAAGCTATATTTGGATAAAAGTTACTTGGAGATTGCTTTTGCCAAAACACAAGAAAAACATATTTTGATCACCTTGAGGGGCCTTGAAGTGATATTATACTTAATATTGATATATGTTCCAATATAGAAAGTTACACGAAAACATAATAGCTCACTACAGCTGATTCTCAACTTCCTTGAAAAAACACTAAATTTTAGAATGCATTGCAAAAATGTTAACTAAGCATTCAGGTATCATTCATTACCAAGGTCTAATCTTCTAAAATCCTAGCTAGATAAAGTTGTCATAACTAGCAAATATGCTGCAAAAAAGTGAACTAGTTAATTTGCCTATACTAAAGTTAATCCAGCAAAAGTGGCACTTTTTCACGTCCCAAACTTAAAATTTTAAACTGGCAAGCGAGAATAATGCAATATAATGTGTGAGATGTAAAATGAGAGTAGTTTATGAATGTGTATCTTAAGTTTAATTATAAGTTTACCGTTTTGAACTAACAGATTTGAAAATCAAAATAATTATTCTTTAACTTATAGCCCTAGTCTTACTTACTTGCTTGGTTTCTAATCCCAGTAAGACATCTTTGTTAATATAAGTTATGTCAAACTATAGTTCAACTTTGTAATCTCAGACGAAGAAAAAATACAAAAAAACAGTACTAATAATCTGCAACATATCCTGCTTCATATCTATGCCCACAATCCATAGGCTGTTTGGCATGAATTAGTGATTGTTTATAATCTAAGAGTGAGTCTCCCATTCGCCAAACGGTTAATTCGGTCTTCTAATACACATGTGAGCTTCATGCACATATGAAACGATTTTTATTTCATGCCAGGATGGCCATTTTGCTGTATGGAAATTAGGCGTTTTCCACAAACAATGTGAAGATGCTGAAAACTTCAATGGATGCTTTTTAACTACTCCACACCTAAAAAGAGTCTAGAGTATCCCAAATAAGTTAATTTACTTACAATTTTTTACGCAAGTGTAAAATAGTAAAATACTAGAGCATCACCTATACATACATGATACATTGAACCCTTGGTCTTATCTTTTTAAATCGATCTGCTTTATCGTACAACAGAAAGAAACAATGGAAGTACTGTACTTGACTGGTCTAATGTTAGGAAAATTGATAGTCAGTTTCATTCTTGATGTACACGTGAAAGCAAAGATTTAAAATCTCTATTGGATCGTGTGCCTTAGATTTAAGATAAAGAAGTCCCAGCATTAGCCTAATCTTGCGGTTAAGTCCAAGGTGGGTGGTAACGTTAGAATTTGAATCTTTTAATAATTTAATCAACAAAAATAAAGTAATGACATTATATTATAGACGTGATAATTTAAGTGACAATTTACCTTCAAAGAAGCTATTCAGAAAGTTCATAAATTAGTTCAAAACATAGTTTTCAAATGATTGAGTTGCACTAAATCACTTTAGATTGATTTGGTAATGACCAATGAGAGATTTATTTATGTAGTCCAAATAATTTGTACTATAATATAAATTCATTTTAATCTCAAAAGCCTCGTTGTGCAAAATAAATTTTAATTAGACATGTAATTTAAAAAAGAGTTGGACCTACTTTATAGTTTATACTTTATAATATGTTTTGTTTTTAAGCATTGAACTATTAATACGCAAATTAAATGTCATATACTGTATATGTTTTAAGAAACGAAAGGTTTGTGAGCAATTTACGATATAATATACGGAAGATGTTAATTGTACATGCAACGTGCATGCAAGCATTTATTTCTTTGGGCTTTTTTTCGCATTGATGTACCCATATGACATACCTGATCAAGTAGTGAACACTTTTAAAACTCTCTGACCCAAAAAAAGAAAAAAAAATTAATTAAACCCACACACCCACTTACCAAACAGACACAAAATAGAGGTGAAACCTGCTAATGAGCATCTCTTCAATATTTTTTTAAGCACATAAAGATCAAAAAGGGAAAGGGATATTTGGATGTTATAAGTTCTAATCACGTTTAAAAATGTAAGGTATAATTATGTATAACCGAATTTAAATGCGAGTTTTATTTTTCTCTTAATTATACTCATCACGAGAGTTTTGTACATTAGGTTAATAAAAAGTTGAAAAAAGCAGTAGCATTTAGGAATTTTATTGCTTGATAGGATGGTAATGTTATAAAAATAAAATAAAGAGAAAAAAGAAAGAGAAAAACTATAAGTCTGAGTAATTTGGCTTGGAAAGTAGCCTTTCAGCTAAAAAAATGGGGAATGTAGTTGATATATACACGGATGCATCCATATCAAGAGTTCTTGTATAAATGGATTATACACCACTAGATTGGAATTAATAATTGCTGCAAACTTCAATCAAGAGTCCTTTTCACTTGCATATTATTATTGTCTTTGTCTCTCTTTTCCTTTTACTTTTTTCTTTTTAGTCTCCTAGACTCTTTGACAATTTCATAGCATAATTATTCACTTTTATGGGATTATAATTGTATGGAGGTCACGTGTTAAAATTATAAAAATAATTTCTTTAAAAGATACATACAAAATAAAATCGTCGTGTATAATAAATTTTAGTGAATTCAACCCTTTGTAAATCCAAGGTTTGAATCTTCTCATTTGTTAACTCTCTAATTTTTTAAACGATATGTATTATGAGTTATCAAATTTAATACTTTTAAATCTCATCCATTTATTCCATATATGAATAAACGTAATTGAGGTGCATAGGTAAAGCTGGGTTCAACATTTAACAAAGATCCAACTTGGGGGACTCCACCCCTTGTCCCAACTTTCAATGTTAATTAAAGAAAACTTTGAATGGACTCACTTCCAAGGCAGCAAGCAAGGCAAAGCTTTATCTGCAATTTTCATAAAACTTTGGATCTCAGTCAACGATCCCAAATTGCAAATGCCAACAAATACTTGTTTCCTACTCTCCTTTTAAGGCAAAGACAATGTCTCGTGTCTCTTTTCAAACTCTTCTTTTTATCTGTTTCCTCCTTCCTGGTCCAACCCACACTGTACGTGGGGCGACTAAGTTGAATCCAGTTGCTTTGCACAGCAACCACCAGTATTTTGTCCATGAATTACACCATTTTAAATCTTGATTCTTATCCTTTTTCTTAATGACGAAAAACTCGTTTTAGACAATATTACATTAGTTTTACTTTAAGGTTATACATGTTGTAGGTGAGTCGAAGATTAGATAATATATGTTATAGGAACACATAGGTTTAAATTTGAAATATTTTATCACAATAAATTACTACATGATCATCCTACTTAACCGTTAGACGATCCAATCTTTTTCTTTTGTTTTTATGACTTGAGCTCTCCGTTGAAAGTTCTTCAAGCTCACAAGTCACATCTACTATGTCAAATAATAACGGGACAGACGATTTCACAAAGAGAGATGGTCCAAGTTAGTTGCAAACAAAAATTATACCGAAACTAACCTCAAAAATTTAGGGTGAGCTATCTTTGGTCTTTATTTTACACAAAACATTCAACAATTGGTTGCGAAAGGATAATGACACGACATCACTTTAGTAATTAGCTTGCATTATTTGCAATCATATCAACCTTTACCAACGAAGTTTATAGGCTAAAACAAATAGATATGGCCGTAGCCATTACAAATTTACAACTGGTCAACATATAGAATAGGTATTTGTTGGACAGAACTAAACCACCAGCTTTAGCTAAGGTTAATCTAAGGCCTAATATACAACCAGGCCAAAAGAGTCCTATGCAACATTTTTTCATCTACTTTTTGGATTTTTAAATGGAAATTATACCTATGCTCTTCTGATTTAAATTATGCTGCTTAAAGGCCAAAAGGGATTTTGATTAAAGCCTCTTTGTTTCGCAGAAATGCTTCAATTTCCAGTCAGTAATGCAAGAAGATATATTTAAAGGGTCGTCCAGTGCACAAGCACAAAACTTTCGAGAAAGAAAATTATCCTGCATGTAACTTTTGATGCCTATGTTCAAGTAAGAATCCTGTGGGATCCAACAGTTGTAATCATTTTATTAACAATTGTATCAAATGTCATAACATTATTAGCAGATTTATTCCCGTCAATTCTCATCTCCGGAAATAGGAATCACACCTTCTCACACAATGCTAATGCCAAAGAGCGGAGCTCACTGTCTGAAAATATTATTCTGCACAAAATAGAGTCAATAAAAGACTTAAAAAGAATTGATCAAATGTCCATTATATGAAGGACAATGATGTAACCTCTTCAAACTAACAGTATATCAAAAAGAAAAAGATGATAACAACAGCAAGACAAAAGCATTTGGACAACTTCTAGCTAAGAACAATAACATATGAGAAAAAAGCTGCATCATGGTAGACAATTCAAACGTCTAAAGAGGCAAAAACTGTATTTATTATACTGAAAAAACAAAGCAAAAAAGCAGGCTCTACAATATTAAAATCTGAGGTCAAACACCATAAAAATTGAATCTAAAGTTGCTGTAAAAAGCTAGAGACAAAATTGAAAGATGAGAACAATGGTGTTCCAGGAATTGGAAAAATGAAAATAAAAATTTACAATTGCAAGCACAAGCCTGGAACTTTTATGAGTATTTGCATCCTCACCAAACTGCACTGGAAAGTATATGCCTTGAAGCATTATATCTTACAAAGATGCATCAATTCATATCAAGATTTGCCAAGATTTACTTGAAAAACTTCAATGAACGAGTGAGTGACTACAGTAAATCATTGGCAATTAGGAGTAAGCTTGTCATAAACATCTTGATGCCTCGTCATGCTCGCTAAGTTCTCAATATGTACATGAAGGAAACTGATACCTCCAAGCTCATCACACTGTAAAATCATCAACCCCACGAACTTGATCTCCCTTATCCTCATGTACGAGGATGGAAAACGGGCAAATGCTATTCAAGAAAACAATTTGTCAATTCCCTTCATAGTATTGTTCTTGTGAGTTTACACTTGGAAATAAAAATCGTAGTCGTATAATTCAGACTACACAACTTCAACAGCTCGGCTGACCGTTGTTTCAATACAGGATTGCAACCACTCTGAATTACAAGAAGCAATTTTGCTGCTAGACCTGCATCAACAGCAACTGCAGCACACTCTTCTGGGCAAAGCTTGCAAACTGCCCACAAAATCGACAATGCATATTGAGTACAACTCTCCGAAACCTTCATCAACAACTTGACAATATTCGGGATTGTGGCAGGACAATCTTTCAATGCTGATAGACCCTCTGGTACACTAGACAGTGATTCAAGAATGTAAAGTGCCATTTCTAAGCACTCTGCATTCAAATTCGGCACGGCCTCAACCAATTGAGGAACCGCGCCAATTCTAACGACTGAACCCCTCACAGATTCATGTGAGCAAATCATCTTTAGCAATCTTAACCCAGCCAACATCCCATCAGGATGCCTCTTATCCTTCACTAATCTTAACAAACCCACCAAAAGACTCAAACTTGACACAGTTTCCGAATCAAAATCCCTCTCCTCCATCAATCTTTGGATAAATTTCGTACAATTTATCTTCGTATCAATTGTTCCCTCATTTAACACATCAACAACTAATGAAATCTTAGTTGGTTGCATCAAATTCACCTTCGCATCTGAATTTAGATCCAAATTCACCAAAATTCCAATTGTCTCACAACCAACAGCATGTGTAGTGAAATGACCTAATAGAGATGAAAGCAAACCAATACCTCCATTGTCCACCACTGTTTTCTTGGCAGAATCATGAGCATTGACCAATTGCCTCAATTCTTTCAATGCTTGGACTCTAGCTTGGCCTTTAACTTTCTTCAATGTCTCCAAAAGCTCCAAAGCCCTCCCTTGCACATCCTCTGCTCTCTTCTTCATAGCCAAATACTTCTGTGAAAACCAACTATAAATTAGCTGGTAAAGAGTAGTATTTGGTGTGAGAGAATCATCCCAAAGCTCTTGCATTGTTGTGGGGCAAGTTAAGTGGCCCAAAGAGAACCATTTGAGAATGTTGGCTCTCTCATATGTCTGTCCTGTGCAAAGGGTCACAGGATCTTGCATTGGTTCCAAAGAAATTGGACAAATGAACACTAATGGAACTTGAACTGAATCTAGCTCTTCAATCATTTTTTTCAGATCAAATTTCTCTTTAGTGGCACCACCATGCACCACCACCACACCACCCCCCAAAATCCCATCTTTTACAGCTGTTTCTAGATCCAACACTTGCCCACCACCCCCTACCTCAAAACCTTCCCTTTTCCTACTAGATGGCTGATACATAGGCATTTTCACACACCCTTCTGTGCACTAAAAATTACAGTATATATATACACACACACCCTTTATAGTAAGATGCAGTCTTGTTCAAGGCAAATCCTACAAAGAGACCTAAAAAAATGAAGCGTGTGGATGAAAAAAGAGTTGCACACTCTTTTTTTGCTTTTTTCTCACTTATTGACTAGTAGTACAATCAAGAATAGACACCAAAGGGGGACATTTTTTCTTCAGCAAGTGTTCTTTTTGAGGCTTTTATGTGGACTCTTTTTACTACTCTCTCTCTGGTCAAAAGTGCCCATATTCCTTCATTTTCACCATCATTACCATCATCAAAGACTTGTATGCTAAATGATGAATGATGATGAAGAAAAAAAATTGTGTAATTATCTTCTCAAATACCAAAGCTCTCTCTCTATAGCCTTTTTTCCGAAAGCTTCAAGCTCAAAAAGTGTGATGATTTAACACACCCCAGATCAGAAAAAAAAATAAAACAAAAAATGAAAGCTGCCCACCTGGTTTAACACTGAAAATTCACAAGATTTGGATCAAGAAAGGCTTGAAAAATATGGGAAAAATCAAGAAATATTGAGAGAGATACAGAGAGATGGGAGAGAGAAAGGACTCTGTCGAGGGTGTGGGGGTGTGTGGGTTTGTGTGTGTGACACTTCTGGTAATGTGCAGGTGCTTAAAGCCTTCCAAATTGCTTTTATTTTTTTTAATTGTATTGAATTATAATATTCTTTAAATGCTTTGGTTTTCACTAGACTAATTAAATTATTGTTATTGTGCAATAAAGTGTTTTTACTGGGGAGGTTACGGGGTATAGCCGGTAATCTGACCATCGAAGCTTGTGCACCACACGTGCATTGGTGTCCCTAGGTCACCAAGATATCCAGTTTTCTAGGAATTTATGAATTTATTAAAACATTCCTAAATTTATATAAATAATATATAAACTCTTGGTTATGTTCTTCTATATCGAAAAAATTATTATCATATTAAAATTAGATAAAATAATCAGATAATAAATTATTATAATTATTATTTTTAAATTCAAATCACAATTTCAATTGTAATTGTACCCCAAAAAAAAAGAAATTAAAATTTAATACAAAAATTCTTACTGCACAAACATAAATTGAACTTCATCACGAAAATGATAAAAAAAGAAGATAAAATAACACTCATGCTTTATGTTGCTTGGTTTATACTTGTTATAGTACTCTTTATCAAATTTTGAAGTTAAATATCACTCATGCTTTTTGTAATTAAAAGTTTATTATTAAAAAAAATTAATATTTAATACATAAATTTTTATCATATAAATTAAATAAAATATCACAAAAAAAGGTAAGCTATCACTCTTGCTTTATTTAACATGAATTATACTTCGTGTATTATCTATATTAACGTCTACATTTTGAAAATAAAATACATCTCATATTTTATGTCACCCAACATATACTTCATATTTTGGAGGTTAGAGGTTGGGAGTCAGTTTAAATATTTTCTTCTTTTTTTGTGTAGGCCGGTAGTAAAAGTTTCTTTATAACTCCGAAATGTTAAATGAAGTTATCGGATAAGGAGTGGTTGATAATTGACTGAAATATGCATTAATAAGTTTTAATGTAATATAAAATTTATAATTTTTGGATAAATTTACTATAATTGTGTCGAGAATAAATTTCTTATTATAAAAAATAAAAATCAAAAGAAAAAGCTTGTTGATAAGGGTAGATGGGGGGGGAGCCTTGAAAGTCACGGATAAACAAAGGACTCAAAAGACGTAATGTCAGGGGTGGTCATGTGGTCAGATGGTCAAACTGTGACCTATGCCGCATTCTAGGGGGTGAGTTTTGATCCATACGCCAATTTTGTGCTTTTAATATTTGAGGTTTTTTGTTTTCCGACGTGTCTTTTTCTTTCACAAAACTTATAGAGGTGCTCACCTCTGCAGTGTAGGAAAATTTTTTTATAAGGTATGTGATAAATTTATTACTGTTATATATTAAGTTGTTATTTTATAAATTTAATTTATGTTAGTCTATATCATGCAGACATATCATATCAAAATATTAGAAGTTTTTCTTTTTATTAATTTGACCTTACAGAATTTTAAATAAATTAGTATAATACCCCCACTTATGACAATTGATTGACATTTATCAATTAATTAAATCACTTTTTATCTATGTAGTTGTGACAAATTTATCACATACCTTATAAAAAAAAACGCCTGCAGGAAAACGTAAACACTTATTCCGATGAACCCTTTCGGTTTTGTTAAGGGGAATCTTATAGCAACTTAACTCCCTCAATCAAAAAAAACGAACTCCTTCAATCACTTTTGAAATGTCATGAGTTCAATATTTTTCATTATTTTAGAATTTTATCTTTAATTAATCTGGATGTATGTGTGAATGCACCACTTCATTCAGAAGTTTATCAGTTGATAATCAGATTTAGTTAAATAATTCGATAATCAAACTCCACCAATTAAGTTCTTATGCCATTCAAAAAAATTTTTAACTCCCTCCATTAAAATCTTAGAATAAAAAGCTATAGATGAAAATTAAGCTCTCATGGATTATATGAAAACCTTTTCATATATATATTATGAAATTATTCTTGAAAAGCCTTTTGAACACATCTGATGTGACAAATCTTGGATATATGATTGTCAAAAAATGCATGTTTTAAGTTGATTAGGTACAAAATCTATTAAGACTAAGATCAATAAAATAAACTTCTAGTGTAATTCGAATTTGAAATGTGAATAAATCTTTTATTCATATTTTAAATATTTGTATCACCAGACTAATAGAGTAAGCCCTCAAGATTTTTATTTATTTATTTATTTGGGGGGGCGGGGAAGAACCCCTGAAGATTAAGATTATATAAAACTTTTTATCTAAAAGATAAAAGAGTAAAAAACAAGGTGAGGACTCGAGTGTTTTTTTTTTTTTTCCCTTCAAAAAGTACTTCAATATGCCTCACACAAAAAATGTTGTCCTTTCTTCTTCTTTTCTATTCTAGCTCAGATATCCCTTCAAGAAATCAATATATATTCCTCCAATATAAAAGGGATGGAAAAAGACTAAAGTTTTTATAGCCCTTTTATTTTCTTTTAATATAGGGTAAATAGCGTATTATTTTTATGTGTTTTGTTAAAAATGTATAATATTCTCTATATTTTAAAAATTAGCTGATTATTTTTTTGTGTTTTGTTAAAAGTGCACAATACCCCCTGTGTTTTAAAAATTAACTGATTACCCCCATATATTTTACTAAAAGTATCCGATTACTTCCTTGTGTTTTATAAAAGTAATTGATTGTCCCTTTATATTTTTTAACAAAAGTGTTAATTTTTAAAAAGCACAGGGGGTAATTAGTTACTTTTATAAAATATAGGAGGGTAATCAGCTAATTTTTAAAATATAAGAGATATTATGCACTTTTAACAAAATACAAAAGGATAATCAATTAATTTTTAAAATAAAAAAAAATATTATACATTTTTAACAAAACACAAAAAGATAATATATTATTTACCCTTTAATATATCCAACACTATCGACCACGCATTTTTAGCTCCCCATTTGTCAAAGTTAACTTAAGTTTCATAGTCCTTTCATTTTCTTTTAATATATCCAACACTATCGACCACGCATTTTTAGCTCCCCATTTGTCAAAGTTAACTTAAGTTTTCATAGTCCTTTCATTTTCTTTTAATATATCCAACACTATCGACCACGCATTTTTAGTGCCCCATTTGTCAAAGTCTTCTGAAATTAAATTCATATTGTCCATTTTTCTATGGAAGATATAATACTATATAGAGATTCAAACAAACAACGCGCAAAAAAAAAACAATACTACCAATTAAATGAAATACTCATATTCATAAAAAAATTCTTAATAATATTCATTTTATAATTAGTACTTCCAAAAATGTTATCTCCATATTAAAGAAAGAAGAAAGCATCTCACTAATATTTCAACAATTTTACAGTAAATCAACTAAAAGATAAAAAAATAAATCTTTTTTGTCTGAGAAAGACGAAAAAGAAAAGAATATATATTCTTTTCTTTAAGTGTGTTAAAGTGATGGCCCGTGTGGTGGGACCCACAAGGAGCTCACCTTTCATAAAGTGCCAGCTCAGCAATTTGACTAATATTCACTTTGACTGTACACGTGGTGTGTGTGCCCCCCAATAGGGCCTTTCCAGTTCCCAGTCCTCAATGCTTTGACTGAGAGACCATTTTAATGGTGCGTATGACTTCCCTCATGCACTTGCTTTGCTTTAAGGAGCGGGAACTGGACACGTGCCACACGGGAAGCGTGCGGTCTTCCTCTTTTGCTCTGGCACCAGCGGCTCCTCTTTATTTTATGTTTCACTTCAAATTTGGCCGGGCCATAATTCACTAGGGTAAAATCTTTTTTAAGATTTATGGTTCTAAAATTTTATTATTGATTGACTTAATATATGTATTGTATATCGTGTATTTAAAATTTATTAATTAGTGGTTAAATTTTACTAACTCTCTACTTTATCCAAAAAAATTCTTTGTGTAAAATTTAACTATCTTCGATTATTAATATAATTATAATGAAAAGATATATATATAATTTTTTTTTGTTTTGTTTTTATAATGCGAAGCTCATATCTAATCATGTACTATAATAATACACGTTAATATGTATATAAGTTCAATAAATGGAATGGGAAAAGTTCCAATGTGAAATCTCTAATATATGAACTAACATTTTTATCATTTATTGCCACCAGCATTAAAGCTCCTCTCTGATCTGTTTGCTTATTAATTTACTCTCTTCTATGCTTTCTTCAAATTATGTTATTTAATTAAGTAGAAGTGGGAAGTAGAGATTTGACTAAATATTTTTGTTATGTAGGGTACCGGTCCTGTGACCTAATGAGTCTGTAATTAGGGTATTTAATATTGGAACCATGTAACAAAAGCTCTTTGCAAATGCAGTGCGTGCAGCAGATCTCTATTAGTGAGAATATTTAGAGACTAACAATTCCACAAAAGGCACGATAAAATTAGTATATTCTACATTTTCCAAGAATATACATGATTTCTCAATAGAGATTGGAGAGTATATACTTGAAAAAGGAGGTTTTAAAATCTTATCCTATTATCTCTGCTCCACGACCTGGGTAGGGATCACAAGCTGAGAGCGAATCTATAATATATGTTGTATGGCTATAATTTTAACTGACCTGACAAAGTCACTTAAATTCTTTTGATATTTTAATATTTTAGTTTGCAAAATTATTTTAGATCGGTCCGTAGGGAAAAGTGCTTTTTCAAAATAAAAAAAAAATTGTCTTTTCATTTTTGCAGTATTTTTGGATAGGAAAAGGTGCTTCCATTATTACCTATTGCAGTAAATTGCAAACAAGTAAAAAGAAAATGTGGATTTTTAAAAGACAATCCAGTTACTAAACGGTCGTAGATTCATGTTTAGTCACCACTCATTTAAAGATAATATCTTTCTAATAACTTAAACTTTTAGATAAGTTGGTTATTTAACTCAATATAAAAAATCGTATAAATTTAATCTTCCATTTCAAATCTACTAATCATTCTAGTCGCTTTACTTGAGCTATAAGTGCAAACCTTCCCAACTGTACTCTTTCTTGCCATGTTAATTAAAGAGGAAAAATATATAGATGACAGTCTAACTCGAGTAGGTGAGAGGAATATTATAGGAATTTAACATTCGAAAAAACAAATAATTAAGGTACTCTCTCACTTTACCTGAATTTATTTTCAAGGCAAATATTTGCAGTTGAGGACCACAGGGGTGATATAAAAAAATGGCCCTGAAACTTATAAAAGCAAGTTTCGTTGTTCGTTGAAATTATTGTTGTATGGGTTGTCCCAACTACGCCAACCATGCCATAAGACCCCAACACTATAATTTCTCATCAACTTCGTGGTCGGAGGACAAACACACTTCATGTTCTTTTGGTACAATATCGAGTATTAAAGTTATGATTCAAATTTAAATTTTTTTATTATATAATAAGTTACTATCAGCTCTTTTTTTTTTTTTTAATAATGGAAAACATCCTAAAAAATGTTTCAGGTTCACACTCAAATTTAAAGTTCGAAACATTATGAGCATGCTTGGAAATTATATAATCCAAATTAGTTAAGAACTAAGTCTATTAGTTAGAAAGTCGTGATGCATCTATATTCCACAAACTGTACCATTAGACAAGTCACTTGAGATTACTTGACTAAGTTTAAAAAATGTATAGTCCAAATTTGTTAAGAAGTCTTTCGATTGAATTGAATTCAATATATGAAAAAGTTATCATTTATGTTTCTGACGCTCCACCGCTAACAGCCTAACATGATACCATCTTTGTAGGAATATGATAAAGTGTTCGGTGGTCTCAAGCGTTAGGCAATGAACATTCTTTCGGCACGGAGGTTTACACTTCTCTTTTATTTTTCTATACGAAGTTTTGTTCTTCCACATGCATGCTTCTTCGCCCACTTATACCATTTTAAGTATACTGACCCACCGTTGAATGGCCCATACCTAAATTTTTTTGTTCAGAAGAAGAAGACGACGACTGATTTAATGATTGAAGGAAGATAAAGGCCCTTTAGTTAAATGCTTCCGGCAACCTAATTCTTTCACTTTGAAACTAATTATTGACCAAGATATGTTGACCCCAATTATGCAATCCTTAGAATGACTAATGATTGCATGAAATTTTGCATTATAAATGGTTTAAATAAAGGGATGGAAAATATTGTGTTACACGTTAGTTACACACATTTATTATTTCGCTTAAGGAATCAAATTGACTTAGATAGGGCATACATTGCTTATACAAATTTATCATTTCGCTTGTGGGATTTTTTTTTATATGTGCCAAAGAATTTATTTTTCTCGTCATGGAATATATTTTGGAAGGTTTCGGTTAATCAAAATATGCGTTATTCAATCTTCAGTATCTTTTTTGGATTGAAAAGATTGCATGAATTCAATAATATTTCAATCGACGCATGCAAATAAAAAGAGAATCTTCGACTTAATATGTGGTAATGGAAGTGTGTTTTACTTAATGCTTTAAAGAAAAAACGAGAAAGGACAATCTGTGGAGCATTATTTTCCTTGAAAATGATATAATAATGTTAGATTTATAAATGATACAATTGATTTTTCCCATAATTCAAGTAAAATGTCCTTTTTCTATATGGATGTATGAGGTATTCCAAGCATTATTTCTGAAGGGGCTGGTTTGTCTTGTTAGCCCATTCCTCTTCAGGAGCTAATAAACTTACCATGTTCACTCTATCATCCCCATCTCCATATACAACCTTTGGCTTCTCATCAAATCCACAATCCCCATAGAATAAACTTACCATGTTCACTCTTGGAACTTCTTTGTTTATCCCTTACCAGCTATGGATCGAATAATTGTCCTCCAGAGCATTTTCTTTATATTACGATAACTTTTTTCGAAAATCCTTTAAGTTTACATGAGGAATATCAATTTTGGAATACACACCCTTGTTTGGAGGGACATTGATGGTCTAAGGTAGTCGGGCATAAGGCCGGGAAGGATTGGTCTCAAGAAAATGAACTTCATGACCTATTCGAACTTAAAATATGAGTGAATCTCTCGTCTACTCTCCAAACACTCCATTCAACTTGTTTACAGTTTTTACCTGAACTCTTTTTTTTCATACTGACGAGGGATACCCCGAGCTGAGGTATGATGCTCATTCCGAGCTGAGGCGGGCTAATTCGAGCTAAGCCCAGCATATTCAGCTAATGCCTAACCTGGATGCTGATTCGACCTCACCCCGACCCAGGAAAACCCTGACCTCGGCAAACAGTTGTTCTGATGGGACATAAAGCTGCACTGCATTAAATACTGTCAGATCCGAATTTAGTATAAATAAAGCTTCACCCCTTCATTTCAAAGGTAACTGCTCATTAAATGCTCTCAGCTATTTCGCCAGCTCGGACATACTAATCATTCGCACGCCCGAAGGGAAAATTCGGGTCATCACCCCGCATTTTCCTTCATTTTCCTTGTGCAGGTCAGGTAGCCGACCCAAAAATCTAGCTCGAGGAGCCGACCTAGAAATCCAGCTCGGCAAGAGTAGCTTCCCAACCTCAACGTCGAGTTTTCGACCTCGACAGTTTGGCGCCATATGTAGGAAGGTTCTTTTTATCATCCTCCTCACCACTCATTAAGAAACCATCATGGTACAAACGAGAAGCCACAGTGCACCGGTAGAGGACTCGCCCAACCCAGATGGGGACCTCGAAACCACACATGTACCTAGCCAAGACCCAACCCAAACTGACGTTGGAGCGAGCCAACGTATACATTTAGCCACCCAAACCAACCCCACGACAGATGGAGACCTCAACTCCAGCCTGTCACTGGAGATAAGGATGATACTGAGGATGTTTGGAGAACTTAAAGAGCAGGTAGCCTGGCTAGCTGGGGACTTCCCGGCTAGGCAAGTAGCTACGCCGCGGCCAGCGCGTCCATATTTCCGCATCCCAGCCCTAAGGCAAAAATGAACGCAAGACAAAGAGGGCTTCCTAGAGCCGGTGGCCGGACCTGAGGAGGCGAGAGGTAAAAGGGCGGCTCAAGCCGACCCCGAGCAGGCTAAGACTGCGGCTGTTATAGCCAAGGTCATTAACTAGCTTGGCGTAAGCCCACTCTCACCCGAGGTACTAGCCACGCTGCTACCCACCGGCAACCGGATGCCCAACCTAGCAGTCTACAACGTGGACGGTGACCCAGCCAGCCACTTGCTCAACTTTGACCACCACATGACTCTGCATGACATGTCCGACCTCATGAAGACGAAGACATTCCCGACCACCCTGGTTGGCAATGCCTTGGACTAGTTCCACAAAACTTCATCCCGGTTCTATTGCAAATTTTCATCAGCTGGCTGAGGCTTTCCTATCCCGCTTCATGGGAAGCCGACGCGTCACCTGCCACACTTTTACATTGTTGTTGGTGAAGCAGCATGGAGGGGAAATTTTGAGGGCTTACACAGCTAGATTCAATGAAGAGTCCCTCAGAATACCCAACCTGGAGGACTTCATAGCATTGATGGCTTACCAGAGTGGGCTCAGGTCGGGCCCCCTTACATCTTTCTTGGCCATCGACCCCGTGGATACTGTAGCCTAGCTGATAGTACGATCAAAAGGGTACATACACACTCGAAAGAAATCCATCAGGCAAAGAAGGATGATGACAAGGAGAAGGAAGTCAGTAAGAAGGGAGAGACCTCCAGAGCCCAACCTGGGGGTAAAGTCCAAAACGACCGAGGTAAGCAGCCTCATCAACCGAAGCAGAACCCCCGGTTCACTATGTTCACTCCCCTTAATACCACAAGGGAGCAAATCTTGATGGAGATCCAGCACCAGAACCACATGCCTCCGGCTCCAAGGATGAAAGGCCAACCTGAGAAGCACAATAGGACTAAGTATTGTTGCTATCATATGGACTACGGCCATACCACCGAGGAGTGCAAAGACTTGAAACAGGAGATCGAGGCACTAATAGCCTGAGGTTACCTCCGGAGGTACGTAGATCATCAGCCGACCCGGAATCACGATCAAAGAGATAGAGAGAGGAGTCCACCCAGGCGCTAGGCTAAGGGCGGACGTTTGGCTGTAATTGAGACCATTACAGGAGGATTGACGCCGGGTGGGAAGACCTCGACAGGCAGGAAGGGTTATGTTCGGGCTGGGATGGAGTATGGATCGATACGGGGTCTGACCCCAGAGATGGAGGAGCTCACCTTCTCCTCAGAAGACTTGGAGGGAGTGATATTTTTCCATGACGACCCACTGGTGATCAGCGCTGAAATAGCCAACTTCACCGTGAAGAGGCTGATGGTGGATACCGGGAGCTCGGCAGAAGTCTTATTCCTCAGCGCTTTTGAGCAGATGGGGTTGGACAGGAGCCGACTCAGGCCATTGAGGGGCACTTTAGCTGGTTTCACCGGGCAAGCCCACCTAGCCGAAAGGGTCATCAACCTCCCGCTGAAGCTAGAAGATTAAGACAAGTGGGTTTCGATTTAAGCCAACTTTATTGTGATGGATTGCAACTCCACTTACAATGGAATCTTAGGTCGGGTGACACTCAACCATTTCAGGGCCGTCCCTTCAACTTATCACCAGGCCCTGAAATTCCAGACCTCGACCGGCACCGCCACCATCCGCGGAGCCCAGCTCTCAGCTCGGGAATGTTATGAAAACTTATTCCGCCTCAAATATCAGGTTGGATGAGGACCAGATTTGCCCGATCAGAATAGGGATACGAAGAGGGGAAGCCCAACTGAAGACCTTCAAGATGTGGAGCTCTCTGACGAGATGAAGAGAGCAAAAATTGGAAGTGAACTCTCTGCCGACCTCAAGAAAGGTACAAGTCAATTTCTCCTAAAAAATGAACACATATTTGCATGGTCTGCCTCTGACATAATAGGTATTGACCTGGGAGTGATTGAGCATCACCTGAATGCCGACCTGAATCACTATCTGGTGAAGTAGAAGTGCAGACACTTCCATTATGATAAGCAACAAATCATAGCAAAAGAGGTGGACAAATTGGTAGACACAGGCCACATAAAGGAAATTCTGTACCCAACCTGGTTATCCAATGTGGTGCTGGTAAGCAAGTCCTCAGGAGGATGGAGATTGTGTATTGATTTTACCGACCTCAATAAAGCCTGCCCTAAGGACTGCTTTCCCCTACCTCGGATTGATCAGATAGTAGATGCCACCTCCGGATTTAAGCTACTCTTTTTCATGGAGGCCTTCAAAGGCTACAACCAAATCAAGATGGCTCCCAGAGAAAAAGAGAAAACTGCATTCACCACCGATAAAGGTCTATACTACTATGAGGCCATGCCTTTTGGCCTCAAGAATGCTGGAGCTACCTACACTCGGATGGTGAACAAGGTTTTCAAAAATCAGATTGGCCGAAATATAGAGATCTATGTAGATGACATGTTGGTCAAGAGCAGAAGGGCGGAAGATCATGTAACCGACCTGGCTGAAGCCTTCGCCGTAATGGAGCACTTTGGGATAAAGCTGAACCCGAAAAAAGTGCACATTCGGCGTCAAGGCAGGAAAGTTTTTGGGCTTCATGGTCACAACCTGTGGAATAGAAGCCAACCCGGAGAAGGTTCAAGCGATACTTGACCTAGCACTGCCGACCTGCGTAAAAGACGTCCAGGTACTCGCGGGTAAGGTCGCGGCATTGAGCAGATTCATGTCCAGGTCGACCGACAAGTGTGCACCTCTGTTCAAAATATTGAGGAATCCTAATAACTTCGAATGGACTACGGAATGTCAGAACGCCTTCCAATAGCTGAAAAGGTATCTAGCTTCGCCACCCCTGCTATCCCGACCTGAAATGGGGGAGGAGCTGGTACTATATTTAGCATACTCAGGGACAGCAGTGGCAGCGGCACTGGTCTGCAAAGAAAGGAAGGAGCAGAAGCCGGTCTATTATGTCAATAAAACATTGCAAGGGGCCGAGGTGAGGTACTCCTCCTTGGAAAAACTCGCCATCACGCTTATCACGGCCGCAAGAAAGCTGAAGCCGTACTTTGATGCTTATCTAATTAAGGTCATGACGGATGCCCCACTCAAATCTATCATGCACAAGCTGGAGGCGTCGGGCAGGCTGCTGAAATGACCAATTGAGCTGAGTCAATTTGACATCACCTACCAGTCCAGAATAGCCATCAAAGCCCAAGCCATCGCAGACTTTGTGGTAGAATGCATTGGCCGAGCTGACCATGATCCGGATGATGTATGGAAGATCTGTATGGATGGGGCCTCAAGGAAGTCTGGAAGTGGAGTTGGGGTGGTCATCCTCGACCCGACCCGGTATGAGTACCAATACTCTCTCAAGTTTGCCTTTCCGGCGTCCAATAATGAAGCTGAATACGAAGCGGTAATTGCGGGGCTGAAAATTGCAGCTCAGCTCGGGGCACAAACAGTCGACCTGAGCACCGACTCTCAGTCGGTTTCTAGTCAAATATTGGGAGAATTCGAAGCCATGGACAATGCTATGATGGCCTACCTCAACAGATTCAAGGATTTGACCTAAGGGCTCAAAAGGTTCACAATACAGTAAATTCCGAGGGAGGAGAATATAAAGGTTGACGCCCTGTCCAGGTTGGCCTTGGGCGAGAGCCGACCTGCCCTGGTCTATGTGGAAGAAGTATCCAAACCAAGTATCTAGTTAGGGATAAAGGTCGTAGCCGAGCTCAATTTAAGCCCAAATTGGACCAAACCAATCGTGGACTACTTGGAGGGGGGTATGACCCCGGAGGATGAAAAAGCAGCTCGGAAACTCATGAAATAGGCCTCAAGGTTTGTCATAATTGCCAGGCAACTATACTAGAGATCCTACACTTGGCCTCTCTTAAAGTGTGTTAGGCCCGATGAGGGAAACTATATACTCCAGGAAATCCATGAAGGAGTATGTGGAAACCACTTAGGTGACAAGGCCCTGGCTCAGAAGGCATTGAGGAAGACTATTTCTGGCCAACCTTAAAACAAGATGCCAAAGAGTATGTAAAAAAGTACGACACTTGCCAAAGGTTCGCCAATGTACAGAGGAAGCCAAAGGTAGACTTCACAGTAACGATGAGCCCGTGGCCATTCTATCAATGGGGTCTAGATATCATCAGCCAATTGTCAACCGGCGTTGGCCAAAAGAAGCACGCATTCGTAGCAGTAGACTACTTCACCAAATGGCCTGAGGCCGAATGTGTTGCTAGAATAACAGAAAAGGCAACTTGGGATTTTGTGTGGAAAAATATCATTTGCAGATTTGGGGTGCCAAGGTCATCATTACTGACCACGGCAAGCAATTCGACAGTGCATACTTTTGAGGCAAATGTGCTGAGATTGGGATCGACCTTAGATTCTCATCTATCGCTCACCCTCAAAGTTATGGCCAAGTTGAAAGGACTAACCAAATCATTTTGCAGGGTCTGAAAACCAAGTTGGAGGAAGCAGAGGGCCAGTGGGCATCGATTATTCCCGAGGTATTGTGGGCTCAGCGGACCACCACGAGCTCGACAATGGGAGAATAGCCCTTCGAGCTGACCTTCGGTACTCAAGCGGTACTGCCAGTGAAGATCGGGTCTCCAACCAGTAGAACCCTCCACCATGATCCAGAAATAAACGAAACACTTATCCGTGAAGAGCTCGACCTCGACCTCGCCGAAGAGCTCTGAGCTAAAGCTCAAATCATGATGCTAGCCAGTAAAGCTGCCATGCAAAGAGCCTTCGCCAAACAGGTCAAGCCTAAACCTATTAAGGTTGGCGACCTCGTCCTCAGAAAGGCTATCTTTTTGCCGCGCTCGAGCAACAAGCTCTCTCCGACCTGGGAAGGACCGTACGAAGTCGTGAAAGAAGTCCGACTTGGGACCTTCTACCTTCGCGATAGATACGGGAAGCAATTGAAAAATGCATGGCACGTGGAGCACCTGAAGAGATATTTTGTGTAACGGTCCCCGAGTCAGAATCTCTTGTAACTGCTCCCGAGCCGGAATCTCTTGTAACGACCCCCAAGCCGGAAACTTTTGTGTAGGCCTCGAGCCGAAGTCTTTGCTAAAGGCCCTGAGCCAAAACATTTCTTGTAATCGGCTCCCGAGCCCGAGTACTTCATGTATAATTTCAATACAAACATATTTTGTAAACCAGTGCAAAGCCCGACCCGGGCTCAAGCGCCTCAACTACTGAGTTACTCCCAACTCGGAATAATGCGGTGGCCATGCTTAATTACAAGCTAATGATCCAAGTAAACCAGCTCGGACAAGGTTCCAATTCGAGTATAGACAATAATAATTTGATTAGTTTTGTCAGTTCGAATTAAGTTCCAACTCGTTATAATCCGGCTTCAAGTCGGGACGTTAGTTTGGGTCTAAACTCGAACTCAACATTTGTCAACATTAGTTTGACCAATTTTAAATCGGACTGACGAGTCCAGGTCAGCGACAATTATATAATTGCCCATTTAACCAGCTCGAATTAGGATGATAATTCATTAATCACTTCCAGCTCGGTTCTTTATATTTAAATTAAGTTTGAAAGATCCATTATATTAGTCCGACCCCACTTACTTAAGAAATTTGCGAAGAGAAAAGTACACATATACAAACTCGAGTAAAATACAAAACAACCATTTCATTAAATGGAAAATTTAAAATTACAATAGCCCGACTTGGGCAAGATTACAAGAGCCCAACCTGGGCGGTTACAAAATTTACTTAGGAGCAGCGGTGGAGGTGGTGGCATCAGCTTCATCCCCGACTTGATCCATGCCCTTCTGAATAAATTCAATCACCTCATTGGCTTGGGACGTTAGGTCGGCTGGTAGCTCAGGAATCTCCCAGAACTCCTGCGATGGAGCCTCCAACATTTCGATATAATCATTCTTGGTGGCGGGGAAGAAGGTCTTCGCTCTCTCCCGAGCTGCGACTTGGCCCCGGAAGTAATACTCCAACTCGGCATACCTGGCTATCGCCCCACCCTCCGTGGCCAACTAGTCCACGGCCTCTTGGCTGGACTTAAAGGCTTCCACTGCCTTCTCTCCCTGTAGTTCAACCCGATCTAACAGATCCTTAAGCCTCGCCTCGGCCTCGCGTTTATCTTTCTTGAAGTGCTCGACATCCTTTGCCGCGGCCTCGCACCGGGACTTCTCCACGTCAAGCTCCTTCTTCAGTCGCTTGATCTCCGTCTCGTCCTCTTTGCGCCTCTGGGCGACATCCTCCCTCAGGGTTTCTAGCTCAGCTCGAGAGTCGATGAATCGCTGCTCGAGCTCTACACAGTGAGCCTGGCTCGGGCTAGTAAGCCAAGTGCCAAAAGGATGTGGGACTCGGCCTGCATAAAAGATGAGAAAACAATCAGTCGAGCCAAAAAACTTAACCATATCAACACAGTCAAACACGCTTTACCGTGACTATGGCCGTCCTCAGGTCGAGCGAAACCTGTTCCACCGGGACTGATGCCAGCTTGGGATCACGGGCTACCTTAGCTACCTCCATAAAATCCTTGTTGGGAGGGCTCACCTTCGTGGCCTTGCCTTTCCCGGAGTACTCGGGCTGAGACCGTTTCCTATTATCAAGACGTGATGCTGAGCGCTCAGCGATCGCCACACCCGAGCTTGATCTTTTGGTTTGGGGAGACGCCGACGTCCCCTTGGAAGAGACCTCAGGTCCATGCCTTTGCTCCTGAGGGACGGTAGAGCCCAAGCCAGACCGAGCCGAGATTTCGCCAATGGCCTCGGTCCTCCTCTTCATTTGAGCATACACAAGCTTTCTCGAATCCGCCATGTCTGCAAAAAAATGAAGGAAAGAGAGGTGAGAAATAGCCAAATACAAACTGAAGGGAACAACGGTAGACAAGTAGACGGGGATGTCGGGCATTGATCCTGCGAACTGACCCTCTTCTGAGCCGGAATCTTCATTCTCTTCGAGCTCGGGAAGTAGATGGGGGTGCTTCTTCCTTAGGTCGGGTTCTCTTTCGAACAACTTGGATCTCCAGATTCTGTCCCACCTGAGGACACTATCAATATCTATCAGCATACCCGGCTCGGGTCTCAATACCCCGACTTCGGCGAGCTCGGCTTTTGAATGCTTAGGGTCATCGTTCACATTCTTCTTTAGTGAGGGATTCCAATCCACCTTGCACCCCGGTTTCACAGCCGGCTCGACCCAGTAGTAGTCGTTGTACCAGCCCTTATTGGAGGAGTACCACTTGGTGAATATGGCATTGTCGGCCCGAGCTGCGAAATGAAACCACCCTGGCTACTTCGAGTTGGGCTTGTACACAAAGAACTGCCTGAACCTACACAGGGTTGGCTCTATTTTCCTCTCAAGGCAAAATACATAAAATGCCACCATCACGGCCCAACCATTTGGTGACATCTGACCCAGGCTAAGCTCAAAGTAGTTCAAAATACCGGCGATGAAGTCGGGAAGTGGAAGCCAGATGACATCGAATGCGAGGTCATAGATGGTGAAGTGATCGGATGGAGGATAGCAGGCGGGCTCATTCCGACCTGGAACCTTCAGCTTATATTGTTGGTCCACCGACCAATCCCTTAGCCTGGCGTTAGCCATCTGCACCGTGGAATGGCACTCATGCTTGCAACAGGAGAACAACAACTCGATCGTCTTCCTCCGAGGCGACGAACCACTGGTTGTAGCTGAGCTCCGAGGTCGGACCGCCCTAACCGGGACTACTTCAATCGGTTTCAACGTGGAGACACAAGCTAAGTACTCTTGAGGTATCTCAACTCCCTCTGGCTGGTTCAATGGCTCATTATCTTCCTTATCATCCAAGTCTCCCAAGTTGGCCAAGGGATCCGCCTCGGCTTCTTCTTGCACCCGTCTGACCCCGATCACTTGGCAATCATCATCACTCTCCCTGGGCCCAGATGGATTCTCATCCCCTCCGTAAGATGCGTCGGTACTGTCATCACTGTGACCTCCATCTGAGGTAGACTCCAAGCTCGATGGATTCTCATCCCCTCCGTAAGACCTCACCTCTATCGCTTGAGAATCTTCCGACTCCGACCTCCTCGTCCTGTTTACAAATTAAAATATGTGCAGGGATAACTAAAGGGAGTCGGGACGTACCTACCGTTCTAGTTGTCGAAGATGACCCAATCTAACTGACTCCGAGCTAGTGGATTCCGTGCTGAATAGCCCGAGAAGATATTTGTCGAGCTCAAAGTGTCCGACCACTCTGGTTGCTGACCTGAAAGCTCCGAATTTCGTTAGTAAAGTTTGAAATGAATCTCGAATGTCAAGGCCCTATTTATAGGCAACTCCTGTAACTGCCTCGGGAATCCCAAACGTCGCATCTTGTCATAACTACCAGGTGACGTGTCAGCCATCTGAAGGGTCTGCACCGCTGACGTGGCCATCCCCACTCTATCGGGGTCGAGCACCTTCAGCTCGGGATCAACTCCCAAATCTAGATCTCACCCTCTCGATCTTGACTTGGGGGAGGCGAGGGATTAACGAGGGATACCCCGAGTTGAGGCGGGCTAATTCGAGTCTAGCTCAGCACATTCAGCTAATGCCCAACCTGGATGCTGATTCGACCTCACCCCGACCCAGGAAAACCCCGACCTCGGCAAACAGCTGTTCTGATGGGATATAAAGCTGCACCGCATTAAATGCTATCAGGTCCGAATTTAGTATAAATAGAGCTCCATCCCTTCATTTTTAAGGTAGCTGCTCATTGAATGCTCTCAGCTACTTCGCCAGCTCGGACATACTAATCATTCGCACGTCCGAAGGGAAAATCCGGGTCATCACCCCGCTTTTTCCTTCATTTTCCTTGTGCAGGTCAGGTAGCCAACCCAAAAATTTAGCTCGAGGAACCGACTTAGAAATTCAGCTCGGCAAGAGTAGCTTCTTAACTTTAACGTCGAGTTTCTGACCTCAACATATACAATATTGGTTAAAATTATGATTTAAATTCAATATCTTTAATTACAATAAATTAATATATGACCATTCTATTGTGGTTTCTACCAAACCTTGTTAGGTGAGGAGAACTTGGAAACAACATGGCTTGGATGAGCTTTTTGCAGCTAGTCCACAACGAAAGCCATAAGGTGCTCGACACGACAAGTGGGAGCCACGTATGCTGCAATGTTCCAGCATAGCATGTGCAGTTCCATCATCAGCCTAGTCATGAAAAAACAAGGAATAAATGTTTACAAAATTATGAATTTGAATTAATAATGCCACAGTTAAAAGTTTCTGTCCAATCGTTGTATGGACATAATACAATTTTTTACTTTTAGAAATAATTTTTGTGTTTATTTGCTTTTGATTTAATATGCCCTTGATCAAATAGACTCTTACTTCACCTCAATGAGCTAAGCGATATGCATGAGATAAAAATGATTTCTTAGATTTAGTTGTAAATTGAGCCAAAAATATTGTGTCAATTATTGAATATAGCTTATTCTGTCATTTGTTGTTAGCTATGAAATTCAAGTTTTAAAAATTGACTATGCTAGTCTAAGAGCCATATAATATTTGACTACGCTAGTCAAAGAGGGATATAACAGCTTTCACTCACTGTTGCAAAATGCTAAAACACCTTAGCTAAATCTGGACTTAGAATTACGAATTGATTATCATTTAGAAAATGGAAAAAATTCACTATCCCCTTTGTGATTTTTCAAAAATGCTACTTACTTTTGGGTATCAGATGATCTCATAATTCACTCGTATTAATTTTTTAAAATATTATTGTTGGAGAGTATTTATCAAAATGACGAAATATCTACTGTCACTTACTCCAACCAAATATCTCATTAATGACAAACAAAATGTTCGACGTACATTTAATTATAATATATCTTTAAAAAAATTTATTTTGTCTTTAAAATTTTATAAATTCTTAAGCACCAATTAAGTCTCTCTAATTAGTAATTACTCATTTAACTTGAAAATGGTTGAGTGGGTTTTTTATGAGTCAGATATAAGATTGTCAATCCATTAGGCCAATGGAAAATCATAAGCCAATAACTTCGTTTGTAAATCAAATCATCTAAATTGAAAACAACATTTAAATTAAAGTAGAGAAGGCTTTCAGTGGACCCAAAGCTAGAGACTCACTGAGATTTAGAGCCAATTTTAAAAAATTCTTATGTTCGATAGCTGGACCATCCGGTTGACAATGTATGTAGGCTCCATAATTGTGGGGCCCAAGACCCACTTGTCACATCAAATGAATCAGCTGCCAACGAAAGGATTAACTCGCCAATCTGTGTGGTAGAGAATGAGAGTTTATGTTTTCGAAATATGAACTTGGATCCTGTGAAATTATATACAATTTATGAGAGACATCTAATTATAAAAGAGTACTTGATGAAACTGCACTTGAATTTCTAAAAACGTATAAATCCCCCGAAATATTGCCATGATGGATCGTACTAAATCCTAGGCTCGAGAAGAGGCAAATCATATTACGTTAATAGGGCCCTGTTCACTCAACCAGTTTCGTGACTATGGATGGGCCGGCCTCGTTTTGTTTCAAACGTCAACGGATCATGTCAAAGAACAAACGAAAGGAGAAGAATAAAAATAAATTATCCAAGCCCAATAGTATAGATCTAGAATCTTTTTCCTGTTTTCTTTTTCATTTTTTAAGTTAATGGTGAAAAATATTTGACATATTATGTGAATAAGTTATTTTTTTATTTTTTTATTCTTTGTAATTTGAAGGGAAGCTTAGTTGACTATGAAATAAGGATAAGGCTTTCATCTGGTCTTCCTCCATGATACTATTCAACCTCCTCACATATGTGAGACTCAATTTTTTACTCCGTGATCGAATGTCCATTGACCAAACTAAAGATTTTTTTATAAAATAGTAATCCGCAACATATTGAGAGCTTAGCCTAGCTACTCATTCGCTATTTTAGGAGGTATCTATCTGGCTTATTTAATCCCTCACCAACAGAGTAAAAAGACCCTCCAAAATTTAATACAATTTTTGAGTGATTCTTTCAATTCATAATTAGCCTTCTAATTTAGACTCTATAATTGTCTCCTGATACACATGCCGTATAAAGAATCCCAAGTGTGCTTGTAGAATATTTCAATCCTCAATCTATGGCTTGAGGGGACTATTTGGCGGTACAGGCTCCTTCATAAAACTCATCATGACTTGTGAATCAGTTTCAGGGGAGCTTATCCAGAGAGTGGTTAGGAAAAATGATGCAAGAGAGGAAAAAGATTAACTAAACCTATCCATTGGTGTCATTCTTAATCCATTATGGGATAAAATCTTAAGTTTAGTTGATTTTGCATTGGTGTCAATGAACATCAAACTAAAAGTAATCTTTCAAGGATTGAGATTTGAATTTTCTATTTTTAGAAATATTGTAAATTTTTAATAGAAACAATAGTTTACAATGCAAATCTCACTCATACGGTTAGTTGTAAACTATACAACTGCTAATGAATAACAAGAACCCACATAAAAGATCAACATATAGGCTCCGTTTGTTTGCCGTAAAAATATTTTTCGGATTTTACGGTATTTAGTAACACTTGAAAATTAGTTAACTGTAAAATGTTTTTCGATTAACAATTGCAGCTGCTTTTACTTATTTTTATGTTGTTTGGTAACACCAAAAAATTATTCAACTATAAAATATTTTTCGATCAACAATTGCAGCTAGTACAAAATTATGAAAAATGTTTACATTTATTTTGGGAGAATAAAATATTTTACGGAACTCACGGTATATCCAAACACTATAAAATATTTTCCAATTTTTTATTTTTTATAAAAATATTTTCACCTAACAAGTTATTTTACGACAAACAAACGGAGTCCTGTAAAAAAAAATATTTTTTAAAAGAATATTTTTTACAAAAAATATTTTCTATAAATAAATTATTTTACGGCAAACAAACGGAGCCATAAATGAACAATAATTTACGTCGGGAAAAATTTAACTTGAAATCTTATAATCCATACGAGAAAGTTATAAGGATGACTTTTTCTTTGAAGTGATTGATTAACTATAAAATACTGCTAACTAGGAACTAAGGAAAAGACGCACACAGCTTATTTCTACAATCAAATGACTTAACGAAAATTTATTCTATTAGAGGTTATGAAGGTCATCAAATTCGAGTTTAAGACATCTAAACTTGATTTGACTATGTTAGAAAAGATGCTAAAAAATGGGGAAAAACACATACAGTAATATCGATTATTAGACCAATTTCTATGTCACTCAATTTTCTTTTGGAGCTAAACATGACTTGTAGTTTAATTTTACTTTAACAACATAATACTTCGTATTTTTAGTTATTTTTTTATGTTAGAAACTATCTATTTCAATTTTACTTTAACAATACCACTCTACATGCATACAAAATAAAGAGTCACTTTATACTCCCTATATTGGTACACACCAAAAATAGGGGCTCCCATTGATAACCAAACTATTAGAAAGGATTTTGAAGATTTAAGTCCTTAAAATGGTTGAGGAATCATTGTAAAAAGCCTGTTGAAGATGACTTTAATGAATGTAAACCACATTATAAGAATTTAACAAATTAAATAGGGTGAATAGTCCCGGATCCTCGAATAGTCTCGGATCCTTTTATAGTCAAGCAAAACTAGCTATAACCCCCCTGTAGTCTAAAAAATATAGCCGGACGCCCCTGTGGTCTACTTGTTGATACACACCACCCTCCTCCGTCAAATTTTTCGTTATTTTTGACGGAAAGTGTGACAAACGCGCTTAAAATGCAATTTTTATTAGTTTTTAACTTATTTAATAATAAAATAATATTATTAATTAAAAATATTTTTTTTTCTTTTTTCTTTTTTCTTTTCATTTTCACCTATTTTTTTATTTATCACTAAATTAAAAAAAATTAAAAAAATTATCTAGTTGAATACATTAAAAACTAATAAAAATCACATTTTATTCGCATGTGGTACATATTCCGTCAGCTTTGACAGAAAATTTGACGAAGGGGG
Source organism: Ehretia macrophylla (assembly GCA_037974665.1). Classification (NCBI taxonomy): domain Eukaryota; kingdom Viridiplantae; phylum Streptophyta; class Magnoliopsida; order Boraginales; family Ehretiaceae; genus Ehretia; species Ehretia macrophylla. Next base: position 24,796,362 of record CM075779.1, on the reverse strand, counting down.
CGGTGTGCATCAACGGGTGGACCATAGGGGGGGTCCGACTATATTTATTAGATCACAAGAGAGTTATAACTAATTTTACTTGACCACAGAAGAGTCCAGAACTATTCACGTAATTAAATATGTGAATCTTAAAAAAATACAACACACACACACACACACAAAGGGGTTATATTTTTATATTCATAATTTTATATTAACCAATTTAATGTCGGCTAAGAGAAGAAGCTTCTTTTTTTCTTTTTTCTGCTAGGCGAGAAGAAGCTTCTTTAACACCTCATAAAATATAGTATTTGAAAAGTTGTTTCACGAAATCATAACAAAATATAAAAACGTGTTCATTTAATCGTGACATAAAGATGTTAGAAGCCGAAGTGTTGTTTCCTCTAAAAACAAGTGACAAAACAGCGTATTTTACACGTTCGGCTGCAAATATATTATTTTCTTCGGTGTGGCACCTACTTTGTTTGATTAATAATCTGTCTTTTTTCACAATCTTCCCAGGGGATCAATCTACCAGTTCCATGTCATTATCTGATATTTGAATTTTCTTATAATATTATAAAATTATAAAAATAAATTATTTATATATTTATAATTGAATAATTATTTGAATATTTTATTACTATTAAATCTTTCTTATAACGTTATATAATATTAAATGATCCAATCCCTAATCTTTGCTCTTTTGGCTTTCAGAGCCTCGACTTTACTTGTCACCATGGCAACAGAAGATTATCACAGTTTCCTTTATAAATCTGTAGAAACCACAGTTTTACACTTCTGTTCCCCCTGTTTCTGTGGTAGGATTTTTTTTTTTTGTTTAAATTTATTGTTTAGGACTACTACAGTCATTTCTTCGTCTTATAAATTTTCTTCAAAATGGTAGTCATATAAAATAATTGTCAAGTTTATAGAAAAAAGAGTTTTTAAGATGAGGGCAACAAAATTTTGCCACACACAGGTTGATATATTAGTTTTCTCTTCTTTTTTTTTTGGGATAACTCGTTATTTAATATTTATATATAAATATTTTTTGTTTTTTTAATTTAAAAAAGTCTAAACTATTTTACATAATTAATATATTGAGACGAGAATCAATCTTCAAATTTTTGCACATAAAACGAAAATCATAACGGTAAAGATACCCAAATATTTTTTTCAAAACTTAGGGCCAGCAGCCCCCCGCCTCCACTGTCTAATAGTCACATTCGTGTATCCAAACATGTATTAGAGCTTTTTTCTTTTTCTTTTTTTTTGGGGATCAAAGTATTAGAGTTTTCACTCCTGTGGATGTTGACTCGAAGCCGCAAAATTCTAATATCATCTGCAACTGACCACGCGGCCATGACTGTTTTACCAAATAAGCTTAACATGCAAAGTTTTATAGGATGACATTTCTAAATTAGTAGTTACAGCTACGACTTATTGGATGCTTAAGGCAAAGATAAATATCACTTGAAAAGGATATTGAATGCTGAATCAGCATTCTTTTTTGTTTTTTTCGTCAAAAGCAGATAATATTCACACATGCCAAAAGTCAATTGATTAGACCCTTAACAGTGCCGACCACTAACTTTTTTTTTTCTTTTTTTATGAGAAGAAAGTTAAATAATTTTATATTGTAATAACTTTCGGAATCTCATTTATCCTTGTTAAAGAGAGCAAGTAATCTAATAACATAATAATGGTATTATAAAAATTAATGATGGTGGAATGAGAATCTATTTTACTAAATGACAACTGAAAGTCAAATCTAGCTCAAAGTTGGTTAATTTGCGCATCAATTTGACTGGTCATAAGCATGAGACACTTGATATAGTACGTTTAATTAACTTTTAATTGTATTCTTATGCGTGTTTTGTCTCCTCTTATCTGGTGTGCTATGAAAAAGTCTATTTAGGTGCCCACCATTTTGTGATTAGATTTACATCATTTTCAAACCAAACCTCTCTCTTCATCTTCAATTCTCATCAAGCTTTCCTCTCACAATCAATTCTCGAAACCCTTTCTATTGTTCTTAACTTTTCAACTAAGCTTATATTTTCACGACTTCAATTTTGATTGTATCTTCACAAATTCTATAGGAGGAGTTATAACAAGGGCATCAACATGACAGCAAAAGCACATCAGAGAAACATATTCGTGCGCATCATTGCAGCACCCATAAAGGCTCTAGGAAAAGCAAGGGACTTTTACGTGAGAAGCATAACAAATTGTTCAGTTAGAGTTGGATATGGCGGCATGGCAGGAGCACCATTGCCTAGGAGCTTCAGTGCAGCCTCATCAAGGTCTAGTGATCATAATGACGATTTCCAGGAGCTGCTCAGAGCTGCCTCAAGTAGGAGCCTAGGCAACAAGATTGATGTGGAATTGTACTTGAAACAACAAATGTTGATGCAGCAGCAGCAGCAGCAGTGGTCAAGAAAGATGCCGAGAAGCACCACTGTGGCAATGGGCAGAATTGATGAAGACAAGCCATTTACTTTTGGACTAGATAATGTTGATGTCAAGACAGAGATGAAGTATCCCAGAAGTAGAAGTTACGCACCCACCAAGAGAAGTGTTGTCTTTTGATAATACTTCTATCTAAACTTTAGTCTGTAAGGGCATTCTCAATGGAGTCTTCAAATACAAAATTTTTTTTTAATTTAGGTATTTTTAGAGACTTTAGTCTTTAAAAATAATACTATTTATGATAAAAGTAAGTGGGGTCCACAACTTTTGGCTTAAAAGATTCCAAAATAGAGACACAGTCTCTATTTTCTTTCACAAATTTGTTGAAAAAAATAGAGACTGGGTCTCTATATTGGTATCTTTTAAACCAAAAGTGGTGGATCCTATGTACTTTTATCATGAATAGTGTTATTTTTAGAGACTGGGGTCTCTAAAAATACCCAAATTATAAAAGTTTTGTATTTTAGAGACTCCATTGAGGATAGCCTAAGCCACTTGTGATATATGGTCACAAGTTAGAATTTATGCGTTTATTTGATTCTGATCGAGTTGAAATATGTATTGGAACGCATGTTGCACCATAAAATTTACAATTTCAAAATAAATTTAATATGATCGATAATGCATAAAGTAAATTCCTCGTTTGCCAAAAAAAAACATAATAATATTCTTGGATAGAAGCTAGCTAGTTGGTTGCCATCATGCCGAAGTACCAAAATCAACATCATAGTCAATGTAACCATGCCCAACTTGACATCAAGGCGGTTCATGGTCAAGGATTGCAGCTGCCGCTGAATTTTGTTTGAAATTTAACATGGTGTCTGGATTGCATTTTGTAAAAAAGAGTGAGGGGTTAAGGCATCTCTCCTTGCTTGAATTGATTTTTTGGAAGGAACGATATGTGGAGGGATAGAAATATCCTTTATTGGAAAGATTTTGTGATTCTCCCAATTTGAAATTTTATGGACCAAAAGTAAAAGTTAATAAGTGAAATGTTTTCATTGTCCTTACATAATTTTAATTATATACGATAAATATATAAAAAGGCTATTTAAATAACATTTCACTTGAAATTATTTTTTTCTTTTCTTTCATTCTCCAATCTAATAAGAACCATAGAATCGTTTCTTTTTCTTTCCTTTTTTCTTTTTACAATCCAAACGAGAAAACTCATTTTCTTTTCCTTTCTTTATATTTTTTTTCTCTCTTCCTTACTTTCCTTTCCTTTCCCTTGTGCAATCCATTTGGGGTAGGAATATATGCATGTGAGATACGGACTTGATCGCTCATAACTTTACATTAAATTATAAAAGAAACTCAATAATAATGAATTGTCATGCTATAATGATAAAACTACGTACCACTGAATCTCTCACAAAACATATAAATTCCCAAAATATTGCCATGATTGATTAGAGTCTTATCTAGTTTTGAGCAAGGCAAATCATATACATTACGTTAGTCGTCTTCCTCTTTCTCTTTTTTTTTTTCTTTTTTTTTTTAAGTACCCCAAGGCAATATCAATCTATAATTAGTAATTTAATATGCATATTGGTTAACTTCTTTATAAATATGAACAACTTTGAATCCCGACCTTCTTTATATATATATATATATATATTTCAACTTGTTTCCAGATAATACATGTAATTGGCTTCTATCTTATACGGATATATGGGAAGAGGTAAGGAAAAATGACGCATGGAATAAAATCTTAAGTTTAGCTGATCAATGGCCTTAGCTGCGTTTTTGTCATCGAACATCCAACTAAAAATAATCTTTCGAGGATTAAGATTTGAATGTTCTTATTTTTAGAAATATTGTTAGATTGTTTTTAGAGAAACCATGATTAACAACAAGCGATATGAGTGGGATAAAATTCATTTGCATTAAAGATATACAACTTTTAATGAATAACAAAAACCCACATATGGACGAGAAAAAATCAATACATAATTGGAAAATAACTCACGTCGGGAAAAAATTAAACTTAAAACCTTATATATTGCTGAATACAATAAATAAATAAATACGATAAACTTCTATCTAACAACTTAATTAAGTTTTTAAAAAAAGGTGGTAATTTAATTGATATGGTATCAAAGCTTAAGTACAAAAAGGTTATGGGTTCAAAATTTACCGCTATCCTGTAAAATACGCCCTCATGTAAGATGCAATAAAATACTATCTAACCTATACGTGATTGAGCATGCTAAATAAAAATAAATAAATATAACAAACTCCTAACTAATAACTTAATTTAATTACTTATAATCCATATGAGAAAGTTACGTAAGGATGACTTGCACTTTTCAACTATAAAATATAGCCAAGTAAGAACTAAGCAAAAGACCGTGCTTATTAAAGGTCATCAAGTCCAACTTAAGAATTCTAAACTTTATTTGATTACGTTAGAGAAGATGCTGAGAAATGGGCAAGATAAACTTCACTATGTTGCAGATTATTAGTCAATGTAAACCAAACGAGAAAGTAATTAATTAAATATGTGAATCTAAAAAATGCAAGGCGCACAAAGAGTGATAATATATTTATCTTTCTAACTTGCAATTAATCAATTTAAATGTCGGCTAAGAGAACAAGCTTGTTTAACACCTCGTGAAATATAGTATTTGATAAGTTAGGTTAGTGTTTCTCGAAACCATAACAAAATATACAAACATGTTTATCTAATAGTGGCATAAAAAGATGCCTATAAGCCTTGTTTCCTTATTAAATAATTGACAAATAAAATATTTTACACGTTTAACTTCAAATATATTCTCTTATTCAATGTCACACCTATTTTGTTTGATTGATAGTTTACCTTTTTCCACAATCTTCCCCGGGGGTCATTCTCCCAATTCCATGTCATTATTTAGAACTTGGATTCTCTTATAATATTAATATAATGTAATAATGATGAACTATTTATTTAACTAAAGTTATGATTCAATAATCTTATAAATAGTTAATTATTATTAAATTTCTCTAATAACTTTATACGTTAATAGATGATCAAATCCCGTGTCTTTGCTCTTTTTGCTTCTAGAGCTTTGAGTTTACTTATCACCACGGCATTGTTATGATTAATTGATTACAAACAGATGATAACCACACAGTTTCCTTTATAAATCTGTGGAAACCACAGTTTTACACTTCTTTCCCTTTCTTTCTGTATTGTCGTGCAAACCACAGTTTTACAGCTTTGTTCCCCCTTGTTTCTTTATTCTCATCCGAAACTTCTAGGCAAAAAGAAGAGTATTTCACTTAGTTACACGTAATTTAATACTCATATATATATGATAATTTTTTTCAAGAAATAACATCCATTTTAAAACTTAAATACAATAATTTTTTTAGTAAAAATTAATTAATTTTTCAGATTAAAAATACCTTTCAATACCAAAATATTTTTAAAAGGTTGGGACCAACTGCACTGCCACTATCTAATAACCAACACATGGCGAGCATTTGGAATAGGATTTGAACTTCTTAATAACGTAATAATGTTATTACAACTCTATTATACCTGTTGATGATTAAAACTGGTCGGGTACTTCCTTAACTGCCCTGCAAAAGAAACGGGTGTGGATTTCTTCCATGTAAGCACTTCGATATTTAAGTTAGTATTCTGCTGAGAATAATGACAAGAATTTAGAAAGTATAGTATGTAGTATGCAAATGATAAGTTAATTTTTTTTATGAGTGGGGTTCTCATATTTATACATTTCCATTTAACAATATTCCGGATTTTGTAAGATCCTGTCGTATCGTCACCAGGCAGGACGAATGGTCGGACCTTGGTTTAATGGCCTACGCCGACCTGATTGTAACTTTAGTACAGTTGGGTCTTGATTGCATTTAAAAGTTCGAATTGTTCAGTTGAAGGTCGGGTGGTTAATTTACCCTTATCAATACCATTAATAGTGTATTTATCGTTTCTAGAACTGATTCAAATGGACTTGGCTCCTCTATGATTCTATTTTCTACAATTTCATGCAATTATCATTACGATTAATGCCACGTATCATTAAATATCATCAACAAACTATATTAATCTGGCTAAACTACCTTTCTAATTATGATTAGAAAGCATTAAATACCAAATCTAAACTACCATATCTAATTAGTAAAAGAAATATGGAAGCCATATTTAGCTTTTGAAACCATACTTTTTTTTACCAAAAAAAAACAGACATACTTTTTTTTTGCTCCAAAAAATATTACGTGACCATTTTTTATGGCAAGTGGTTTATGGTCTTTAAAGTCTTGAGAAAAAAAAGATATTATAGCATAGGCTCAGCCAAAAATGCAAAAATGTTTAGTGTAAAAAATAAATGGTCTTTAAAATTTGGAGAAAAATCTATAGAGGTTGGACAAAAAAAATTAAGCCATTAGACTTTTGCTTCAAGAAGTCATACGATTTATTTTTTTAAATAAAAATGAAAAAAAGAACCCATATAATATTTGCTCCAACTTGTCTAGTGAAGCTTAAAAAGCCTTACGAGCTCATAAAGTAATAAAGACGATATATATATCAAAGAGAGAAGGTAGCATTTCTTATTGTTACAATTGAAGCAATTATGGCAAAACAACTTCAAACGAAGTTCATTTACACAATTTTAGAGATACCCATTATTATTATTTTTTACTTAGATCACATTTAAACACTACAAATCAATTATTTTTTCCTGCTTCTCTACCTTGTTCTTTATAAAGCTTCAAACTTTTAGTTTATTTCTTTTGTTTTTTGTTTGAGTTAACTCGTGCTGATAGTAGAGTTAGTAACTTTATTTCTGATTATCTTAAATTTTTGTGAATCGTTACTCTTGGGGCATGAATGGATTTTTTTTTTTTTTTTTACAATCATATGTTTCCATATTTGTTTTGCTAATTAAATATGGTAGTTAAGATTTTGGTATTTAATGGTTTCTAACCATGGTTAAAAAGTTAGTTTAGCAAGATAGATTAATATAGTCCGTAGATGATATTTAGTGACATTTAGCATTAATTAATATAATTATTACATAAAATTGTAAGGAAAAAAATTATAAAGGAGTCAAGTCCGATCCGAACGATCCGAACGAGTATTAGAGCTATCCACTCCTGTGGATGTTGACTAGTCGCCACAAAATTCTAATATCATCTGCTACTGGCCGGGTACGCGGCCATGACTGCATACCAAGGAAGCATTATCCAAGTCAAAGCACGTTTGTTGGATGACATATTTAATTAGTAGTTTCAGCTACGGCTTATTGGATGCTTAAAGCAAAGATAAATATGACCTCGTGGGCTGAATGTTGAATCAGCAGATAATATTCACACATGCTAAAAGTCAATTGGTTAAATCCTCAACAGATGATTATAATTTACTCATTTTTCAAGATTGGCCGACCACTAATGTAATTTTCTTTTAAAATGCATTCTTATGTCCTTTAATGAAATTGTCGTGATTTATATTGTTATCCTTGTTTTGTCTCCTCTTATCTGTTGTGCTTTGAAAAAGTCTATTTATGTGCGGTGTGCCTTCCATTTTGTCATTAGATCTACACATCATCTTCAAACCAAACCTTTCTCTACATCTTCAATTCTCATCAAGCTTTTCACTCACAATCAATTCGAAATCCACACCCTTTAAATTTCGAAAGCTTTCTGTTGTTCTTAACTTTTCAACTAAGTTTATATCTTCTCGATTTCGATTTTCATTATATCTTCATTTTGTATTGTATACACTGCTTTCTGTGTTTGTTCATACGGCAAAAACCACAAGTTGCATCATCATGACAGCCAAAGCACATCAGAGAAACTTGTTTGTGCGCATCATTGCAGCACCCATAAAGGCTCTAGGCAAAGCAAGGGACTTTTACGTGAGAAGCATAACAAATTGTTCAGATAGAGTCGGGTATGGCGGCATGGCAGGCATGGGGGCTGTGCATGGAGCACCATTGCCTAGGAGCTTCAGTGCAGCCTCATCGAGGTCTAGTGATCATAACGATGATTTTCAGGAGCTGCTTAGAGCTGCATCAAGTAGGAGCCTAGGCAACAAGATTGATGTGGAGTTGTACTTGAAACAACAGATGTTGATGCAGCAGCAGCAGTCAAGAAAGATGCCGAGAAGCACCACTGTTGCAATGGGCAGAATTGATGAAGAGACACCTTTTGCTTTTGGAGAAGATAATGTTGATGTCAAGACAGAGATGAAGTATCCCAGAAGTAGAAGCTACGCACCCACGAAGAGAGGTGTTGTCTTTTGAACCTTCCGAGGTGTCACCATAGGTTTTGTTATATTTTTTTATCGTTTTCTGGAGTTTTCTGAGGCTGCTAAAATTGCATCCCTAACTCGAGAGTTAGGTAAAATGATCAAATAACAACCTGTTATAATCAAACGTTTCAAGTTTGAATTAGGCTTCGGCCTTCATTGTGGGGAAAAAAAAATTGCATTGCCTCCTTATATGATCTCCTTCATTTATTCTCTAAACATGGAGAAGCTCTCATTTGTAAATTATTGTAATGTTATCTCAGGGAAATTTCTTTGTTTCTTCTCAACTATTATTTTATTTTCCTTTTTCCATTTGACGTTTGAGGCCGTTTGAATTTAGGAGAAATGGATAATAAAGGAAAGAAAATGATTGAATCGTATAAGAAATGACATAAGCAATGTTTATTTTTCTTTCTTATAGAAAATTTTCGAGACTTTGCCCAATATTTTCCGCATTAGCTTATTTTAATTACCTTTGTGGGAAAAGCATATAAACTAACTCTTATTATTAATATGTGAAAAGAACCTTGCCACATTCTGTAAGTAAGTAAATAGCCATCTTTGTGATTTGGAAAATAATGCCTTTAATCACCAAAATACTCAAAACAGCCTTCATATATTTGTATTCCCAAAATTCTACTTCAATTACTAAATAAGAACATTTTGGGTACATTGAAAGTTAATTATTCGGGAGCGATTCATCTTTTCCAAATGTAGCATATAACTCTGTCATAAATTAAAGTATCAACTTGCATTCTAAACTAATTGTGAGAGAAATTGTTAAATATATACTTTTGCTCGGGCAATGAGTAAACAATCACAATTGTGAACGTTATGAACGGAATTCAACAATTATAAACTATTATATCTTTTATTCATAACTATAGCAATAATTTATAATATTTAAATCTCAATCATAATATCATAATATTATGAATAGATCAATTCCGAAAAATGAAGTAGCACTCCAACTATTATCGGACGTAAGAATTATGAAATAAAGCTTCAAACCACATAAACAATTGAAATCGTGCCAAGATAAAGATGGTCAAGTAGAGATCAACCCGTGATATTGCTTGTCTAATTGCAATTTTTATTAGTTGGAAAACTTACATTCGTCAGCGATTGAACGAGGACGAATCTAAAATATTTTATTAATAAAAGTTAAATAGTTTTGAAAACTAAATTTACTGAAGATTTGGGGCCTAAGTGTAGGTAAAACAATTTTACCGATTAAGAGTATAAAGATATTTTAATACATTTTGTAAGGACTACAGTTCTTAACAATTTGTTTAGATTGATGGGAAAAGTTTAATAAAGGAGAGTAAATGAGAGAATTATAAAGGAAGGGAGAGGAGATGATTAAATTATGTTTGGATTAAAATAATTTTATAAAGGAGTGAATTATAAAGGAGTATAAGTTATCTTTGTTTGGATTAGAAATAAAATATAAGGTAGGAATAAGTTTTATGTATAAAATGACTTTCATGCCCTTAGACAATCATACAACCATACAACAAGCTTGTCACTGACAAGCCGGTGGAAATCCACATCTCATCCAAGCAACTCGAGCAATATGGGAATAAATAATGGCATCACTTTGACATAAAGGCTACTCTACATCAGTGCACACCCCTGTTAAAGCTCTTGAATGTGATCACTAACCAAAAGTTACTAAATCGTCTTTGAGACGCTTCTGAAATTGAGCCAAGCGATTCTGCAAATCAACAATTCCATCATCACTTTTTTTTTTTGCTCATCTTTATATCATGCATTGTTCCACACTTAGAACACATTCATAGCCACTGAGATAGTATTCTATGGTAAAATGTTCCAAAGTCTAACGATATTGATCAGCCAACGAATATGATGGAGGGGTCACAACAGTACTCATCAACGAGGAAACAACACAGTGCTGCAAGACATCCCTCAAGGAAATTAGGCTCTCTTATGGGTGGAGGAACAACATAATAGTGCAGTTGTGCCATTACGGGAGGCCCTTGGTGTTAACCGTGGGCTTGGTAGGGGTAAGCATACAGTTGGTGTGGCTGTAATTACCATAGAAGTGAAGGGGTAAAATTGTCATCACAGAAAATAAATTTTCCTCTCCCTCCATTTTACTCCAATTTGAGGTGATAACATTTTGGAGTAATGGAGGGGTTACCTTATCCCCTCTATACTCCAATCACCCTTTCTCCCTTAAGTCAAACAAGAAAATGACTAAACCCCTCCCTCCATTAACATTTCTTTCCTCCCATTCCCTCCAATCCAAACAGGCTGTAAAACTCGAAGAGTATACCCCCATTATATATACACACACACAAAAGTGAACTCAGTCAGGATAATCAATTATGTGGTGCTATATTTTTTTAAAATCATAGGGGTTCTTATGCACTTTTAAAATTACAAGAGAGTTCTGTACAATTTTAGAAAGTTATATGAGGCTATTGTGCAATTCACCCTATTTAGTAATAAAGTCATATGAATTTTATCAATTTCCAGAACCACAGAGACATATACACATGAAAAGGAAAATTTCTCTATATTCCTCCATTTTTATTCGAATTCTTAAGTTAGTTCTTAATAGTACAAAAATTGCATTATGAGTATTTTGACGTAAAATTATCTTTTAAATTTTAAAATTGGTCCTCAACTTTACTTAAAATCTTAAATTAATCATAAAATCACATGACCATTTGTTGTCGCATTTTGACTGAAGATTAACAGTAGAGACTAATTTGAAAGCTTACGGTAAGCATTGTGACTTATAATATGAATGTTTTAAAGTTATAAGCAGTTTTTAAAATTTGAAGAAAAACAAGAGGCTAATACTTAAATTTTCCTAATCAAGCTATTTTTTGAAAAGTTAAACCTATTGTGAAATGTTAATACAAAAGTTAATTTTTAATTTCGGTGTGTCAAATACACTGCGAATCGTCTAAAATTACAAAAAATGTAAGTTTGCAATTCCTGAACTTGTGATTGTGTTGTTAATGTTCCTCAATGTTTGAGGGACCTCCTAGCTAAGGATTTCCCCCTATGGGTGTGGGAAAATCTCGTAATTGTCTTTTCTTGATTATCAACATAATCATTTGATTTGGCAAAAAAAGAAAACCTCAAATTTGGCCCATATGTAAAATATCAATCACGGCCCGGTAAAAAGACCCGACTTTTTATGCAAGCCCGCCCGCTTTCCCGCTTAAAACCCTCAGTCCATCAAAAAACAAACCCTTTTCGTTTGCCTCCTGGGCTAAAGATGCTTGAAGTTCACCGTTGCAGCTCGGTTGAGTGGAAGCCGTCACCAATCGTTGTCCTAGCCACCAGCCCCGACGGCTCCCAAGTCGCCGCAGCCCGCGCCGACGGCTCCCTTGAAATCTGGCTCGTTCCTCCCGGCTCGCTCACCTGGCACTGTCAGCTCGTATGCACATTTCAGATTTCGTAATTTTTAAAAAAAATAATTTAGAAAGAATTGGAGAAATTGATTTGGATTTAATATGATTGAGCTGTTGTTCTGTGTCGTAGACGATACATGGGAAATCTGAGTCCAGGGTGTCGTCGCTGGTGTGGTGCCGGTCGGGGTCCAGAGGGGCGCCGTCAAGCCGGTTACTCTCGACTAGTCTTGATGGATCAGTATACGAGTGGGACCTTTTCGATTTGTCACAAAAGGTATACACACACACATATACATATACATAATATATTGTAGGATGCGGAATTTTTCAGTAGGATAAGTCGGGTTGGATTTTATTATAAGCATTTCTATTGTTAGATTTAATGTCTAAGGCAAAAATTGTTATTGCAATATAAAAAGATAGAAATCTTAACCTGATAAAGAATGTGTCTTGGACACAAAAATGTCGAGCATTTACGTGGAAACAAAGAGATTCTAAGTGTATGTTCGAAGCTCTGTTGGATTACTACATGAATTAAGATGACAAGAAGTAGCAGAAAAAGTAGCGATTTGGACCTTGTGAAAGTCATAATCAAGCTCTGCTGCTAGCTGGAAATTCTGCTTTTCTGCACTCTCTGGAGTTTTGGTTTTGGTGGAGATTTTAATTAGAAGTAATGATGCCTACATGTATGATGTTTATAAACTAACTTGATCGTGCAGTAAAAGACTATTTGTCAGCTGTTAGAACTTGGTCTCTATAAAGAGTAATGCGTCTTCTGATTGTTTTGGTAACTGCTGTATTTATATGTTTCTTATATAAATGTCTGCAGACAGTGCTAGATTCGATTGGAGTTGCGCTATGGCAGGCGGCTGCTGAACCATGTAATAGCCCAGTACCAAAGCAGAGTTCAGGTCATTGTGGAAATGGCCATGTTTATCGTGCAATGAATGGTCAAAATGATGAAGATAGCAGTGATAGTGAAGTTGACAATGATACTGCTGAGCTTCGAGAGGAACCTGTGACTGAGAATACTCGTCTGGCAATCGCTTGTGATGATGGCTGTGTGCGGATTTATAGTGTTTCAGATGAAGACAAGTTGACTTACATCAGATCGTTGCCAAGGGTCAGTGGTGAGACAGCTTACCCTGTTTGTCAAAGCTTCTTACTCAATTTCTTAGATTACAAGAAGATGATTAATAAGAATATCAATTCTATCCTGTGTGCTTTGCAGGGCGTGCATTAAGTGTGACCTGGAGTCCAGATGCGAAGAGGATATATTCAGGGAGCAGTGACGGGTATGTATTTTTGTGAAGAAGGTGGCTTAAAGATTTAGTGGACTCTCTTCTTTTTCTAACTTCTGTAACATGCATCATGTGTATCTAGTGCTGCGATTAAAATTTTGAGTCAACTGGTTTTTCTCAGATTGATGAGATGCTGGGATGCTAAACTGGGGCACGAGATCTACAGAATTACAGTTGGTCTTGGAGGTCTGGGCTGTGGGCGTGAACTTTGCATATGGTCACTACTTGTGCTTAGGTAAAAGCTCTCTTTCCATGTATCTGGATAGTTTGCTCTCTGCTACCATAGGAGGTCAGTGTTCCTATAAGTGTTTTGAATATTTCATGCTTATTGTTTATTGTTTATTGTATTGGTTTCAGAAATGGCACTCTTGTTAGCGGGGATAGCACTGGAAGTGTTCAGTTTTGGGACAGTCATCATGGAACACTTTTGAATGTACATTCTTGCCATAGAGGAGATGTGAATGCTTTAGCAGCTGCTCCCAGCCATAATAGTGTGTTTGCTGCTGATTCAGATGGTCAGGTTGTAAATCTGGTTCCTTATTCTTTTTAAATATTCTGATAAACCATCCTTTAGCAGAATAAGTATCCATAAGAAAATATCTATAATAAAATTTTCTTTTAGCTGGTGAAGGCAGTTGAAGATTATTGATCAAGACAGTAGTTCTTATTTGTTGATGGTGTTAAAGAGTACATGCTCTGTATGTTTAATTGAAGTGGGTGGAGATGCATTATCTTACATTAACCTTTTCTTGAAATTCTAATGTCTTGTCAACTATCTAATTCAATTCTTCCATTGCCGTTGAGTTCTCTCTTCATATAAGTAGAAAAGAATTCTTGGGAAGCTGTGGTATCCATGCGGTCTCCTTTGTTTATTCTCATAATATTGAGTGGTGTAATTGCCCTTAGCCACTTAGTAAAATAGGTTAAATGAGCAAGTTCAATTTATGTCAAGGATCCAGCTAATAGTCAAATTTAAGCCTCATGGTTGTTTCTCAGTAATTTCTAAAAAGTGAGGAGCAGTGGCGTCTTATGCAAGTCTGGCACGGTTGTCAGAGGATTGGACACTTGTTACTCAAGCTCATTTCAGCAGGCAGGATGATTTGAGACGGGGATTAGATGCAAGTTTTGTGCCTTAAAGATTGTAAAGTGGGTAAAGTCTTGATCCAATATGTTTAGTACTTCTCTCACGATTTTATTACTTCAATTTGAGCGTTCTAAAGAAGTTCATACGTCCACTGAATGATGCCACATTGTATCTATCATTTGGTGTGGAGACGCACAATCAAATGCAGACAGGTGAATTGACACGGGCGTACGTGTATGGTTTCAGGAAACAATCAATTTTTCCTTTGGAATATTTAGTCATTTTGTAATATTTATGAGAGTAACATAATGCGCATTTGGTTTACCTGGTTTTTGAGTATGGAATGGAGTGAGCAATGCCACGTGTTATAATTAAGGGATGGGCTTATGCAAATAGTGCATATTTGACTGCAAAAATAAGTTCACCTGTTGCTAATTTCTGCTTGTAGGAGAAGTTATTGTTTGTCAATTTTGTAAGGTGCTTTCCCAAAATATCAATTTTGACAAATATAAGGAGGAAAAGAAAGAAAAGGAGTAATTTATGCTTTTGGTTCCTGTAGCTGTGAGTTCGTAATTGCATATGAAGGATGTCTTTTTTAGATAAACATGACTAGGAGTGCATTTAGGGGCATGCTTTGTGTGTTGGTGATGATACATGAAAAAATGTTTTGATCTCATGGTTCTTTGGATTGAAGTTGAAACCTTTGTAGGTTTTTGTTAAACTTGAGGGAAGTATGAAAGGTCGTCACATTGTGAGGTAGAAGGATAAGCTCTCTATGAGAAGAGAAATTATCATAAACCTTTTATTTTGCTGACTTGTGAATGTAGTGAGAATGCAGCTAGCTACTGTAGGATGTAAAAGTTGTGATATAAATATCTTTCTAGTCTGTATTCTATAATTAGGCATGTGAGTATGGGTGGTGAATCCTAGTCATGTGCGTCAAATCCGCATTAGGTTCAAATAGTTGGCATCTATTGGTTCATGGCCAGCTTACTTGTGTCTCAGCATTTTTGGTGGATCAATGGTATGAATCAAGGATCTTCAAATCCCATTTCTATGTTGCTTCCTCATGTGCTTTATGTAGACTAGATTGTCATTGTTGCCTGCTGAGGATAAAGGAGAATTGTGTTTCCTGAAGTCTGTATATAGTTTGAGGTATGTAATTAAGTTGCAGTTCTAGGAAACACCAGATTAATTGATAAATGGACTGGATAATGATTTCTCATTAGGGGTGCATATTCATAGCAGTAATAATTTTTGATTCACCAAGTACAAGTCATCTTATGAAGTCTTTGGTATAGTTCTTGCATCCTCATGTGCATGGGCAGAAACTTCTCCAGTATCACCCAATAGTTTTGCTTTTTCCAAATTTTTCCATACTTCTGATGGTTGAGTTATTTTGTCCAGGTCATACTTTATAAGCTTTCCAGCAATCCAGTGAGATCTGATGACGGCAAATTTTCCTCTGACATGATGAAAAAGTGGGTATATGTTTGCAATGTAAAGGCTCATACCCATGATGTCAGGGCCTTGACAATTGCGGTTCCCATCAGTCGGGAAGGTTAGTTCATATTTTATGCAGTTCCGCTTCCTGGATATTGTTATTGTGATTTTGGGTGTCGTATATTTTTCTTCTTTCATTGTTCCTCCTCTTTTGTGATGTCTGAGTCCTGATCGTCCATCCTATTCTTCTTGTTGGCAGATTTCTTGCCTAATGAGAAGTTAAAGAAGGTTCGTGGTAGGGAGAAGCCCCTTGATTTCAGTTACCATAAATGGGCTCACTTAGGTGTACCTATGCTTATCTCGGCTGGTGACGACTCTAAACTTTTTGCATATTCTGCTGAGGAGTTCACCAAATTCATGCCACATGATATATGTCCTGCACCGCAGCAAGTCCCCATGCAGCTCGTGATCAATACGGATTTTGACCAGACTCCTTTGCTTTTGATCCAGTCCTCTCGCCACTTAGATATATGTATTGTTCGCATAAAAAACAGTGCTGTTTCTGAAAATGGTTCTGGCAGTCCTGTAACCACAAATCTTATGCCCCTAGCTAAGTGTAGGGCTCCTCGAAAGATCTTATGCAGTACAATTTCTTCTTCGGGGATGTTTTTTGCTTATTCTGACCATGTAAAACCCAAATTATTTGAATTGAAGAGGAGTAAAGCAAGCAAGAGTGCGTGGAGTATTGATAAAAGACAGCTTCCTGGGAAATTACCTTGTGCCCATTCAATGATATTCAGTTCTGACTCTTCTCAATTGTTAATAGCAGGGCAAGACCGAAGGATATATGTAGGTTCTTGTATTTGTTTCCTTTCAGCTTAATATATCATCCCAATATAATGCTTTGACTCCTTCAATGCAAATAAATCTTTTTGATATTCTTTCCCTTAACCACTATATCCTTTTCCTTAAACATTTGCCAAGATGTGGCAGGAGTGCGTGCTACCACTTCATAGAGATCTGAACTTCATATGAGTTTAGGGATGTGATGGAGTCAAATGCCACTCTGAAGTGCGCTGTTTTAAACAGCTCTGTAGGGTTTAAGAAAATACATAATTTATGTTTTCAATATTTGTAGGTTGTGGATGTGGGACGCTCTGAGCTGGTTCATGTCTTCACACCCTGTCGAAAAGACCATGATGAGGAGCTGCCCCCTACTGAACCTGCTATAACAAGAATGTTTACAAGTAATGATGGGCGGTGGCTGGCTGCTGTCAATTGCTTTGGAGATGTGTATATATTCAATCTAGAGATTCAAAGGTGTGAACTAACTTTGCTTGGAATTCATGGGCCTGCATTTTTATGCTATATATATTTGATATATTATGTTTCTCTTTCTTCAAAAAATACTTTTCTGTTTAGTTCTTCACGTCATGGATTTTTTTTTTTGGGTACAGGCAGCATTGGTTCATATCAAGATTGGGTGGTGTTTCTGTTACAGCTGGTGGTTTTACTCCCCGAAAGGGAAATATGCTTTTGATCTCCACTTCATCTAATCAGGTTTTTGCATTTGACGTGGAGGCAAAACAATTGGGAGAATGGTCCACGCAGCACACATTTTCATTGCCTAGAAGATACCAAGAGTTTCCCGGGGAGGTGATTGGGCTTTCATTTCCACCATCCTCTAGTTCATCATCAGTTATTGTTTATAGTCCCAGGTAGAACCCTTATTCCGTGATACCTTGACAGACTTGGTTTGCTACTTATAAAAGTTCTGTTCCTACTCCCTTTGTCTTAAGCCATACGTGCCAAAACTTTTGGCATTTATAGGATGGATTCCGTGCAATCTCTTTATATCAAACCCAGTTTCGTAAAGGAATACAGCCAAGAAGATTGCTGAAGTTAGATATACTTTTGGGACTAGCAGGTTTAGTTGATAAACGTTGACCAGAGAATGGTCTTTTATAGGATAGTTTGATAAACATTAATGCAGAGAGATTGAGAACCGAGTGTGTTATATGTTATCTGGGAGATATAATCAGAATAATTTGCAACTGATGTGGCATTTGTACATTTATCTCATACCCTATATGCATCCAGGCTCTTGTCACAGTATATTGCTACATCAGTGACATGCAGGTTTAGTATATCCTTGAGGTCCTGCTTAAAATCTTATCCTTTCATGCATAAAATAGGGTTGAGTTGACTAATCTATTTTCGAATGGAGTCTAGCTGCCTGATATATACAGCATAATTGAGTACAGGCCTCTACTTAGTGTTTGGATGTCCCAAAATAATTTCATCCCAACCAATCAAAGTAACATAAACTGTTCAAAAAATAGCGATGCGAGTTGGGTGCTTAAATATTTGGGGGAATCTTCTAAAGGTGGGGAACTGTAGCTGGCCTCTGGTGTCTTTCCTTGATTTCAGACTGCAAATTTAGTTCTAATAATTTTTATTGGTGTGGAGATTTACAGTTTTCCTTCTATTACAACCTGGCTCCATATTTAGACGTCATAGTTAGGTCATACACGAAGATGGTAGGTAGTATTAATGTTTTTTTAGAAGTATGTGTAATTTGGTGTTTTGCTTTTGTATTACTGCAATATGCTTTGGCAACAAATTTCTGATATCTTTTGATGTCGATGGTCTAGGGTGATGTGCTCCATTGACCTCGGAGTGCCAGTTGAGGGAGACGATGATACTGCTACTGCAAAATTGAAGCGCAAGTTGAAACACTATGACTTAGAAACTAAACAGAATGGTAGAAAGAATTACGAATTTTGTGCCTTCCGAGATCCCGTCTTATTTGTTGGACATCTTTCAAAAAACTCCCTATTGATCATAGACAAGCCATGGATGCGAGTGGCTGAAAGTTTTGATGCCAAGCCTGTTCACAGACATATATATGGAATATGAGTTATCATGTCCTAACTTTTTGTCTATGTAATTTTCTTTTCAACATCCTTGGTAGAAAGATCGGACGTGACATTTGATCCATTCTACTGTAATTTTGTTAGTCCCAGGTCAAAGGATCTGAAGCATGTTGTGCAATGTATTCATTGATAGTTTTGTTACCTGTGAAATCGGTTGTCTTTTAAAATATTCTTCATTTATGATAAATTTTCTCTATGCTAGATTGTGCTTTTAGTAGCCAATTTGTTGGAAATTATAGTAACCTGAAGAATGAGCATGTCTTAAGATTTTTGCTTGATGACCAGGGAAAGAAGAAAACAAAAACAAACGATTCCCCTTGGTTGTACTGGTGCACATATTGCAATATACTGTTGCATTATGGAGTTTGCAATTTTGTTTTGGATTTAATATGATTTAATTGAGAGCGAGTTTTTTAAAAAGTTTAAAAAACTCTCTTTAACTATACTGGTATATGTATCAGAATATATTATTTTATTTTATAAAGTTTATAATTTTGATATGAATTTAATGTGATTTTATTTAAAATAGATTAATAGTTATGAACAAACGATTAAAGGATCATACTTTTTAAATCTATCTCATGTTCACAGTAGATAAAGAGGATTGAAAGCAGGTGAAGTATTGTAGTACGAAGATTGTATCTCATTGTCCAATATTAATTTGTCTGGTTTCTAAAAATATTTTCCATTTAGCCAGAAAAGACTTGTGGTTTCAAGGATTGAGTTCCACATGTAAAGATTATGTGGGTACATAATCACAAAACAATTTCGATACTGACGCTTTGCTGATGTGATTGACAAGAATGAGACATGCCACGTTTATTTTGGCTAATATACGAAGAGAGAAAACTTGTGGTATCCAATTCTTTTCGAGGGAAAATACGTCAAAAGTGTTTAAACATGCGGCTATATGTGTTTGCCTATCAATTCATAATTTTGGAAATTTTCGTTATTTTTTTTAAAATTTTATTTATGTGGATAATCTTGTTGAGTTTAAATATACATTAGATATACATAAGTTTATAATTTCAAATTGCTCGTGAAATATATTTTAACAGTACAAATATATTCTGACAAGAATTAGGAACATGTATATTCAATGACAAAAGAAAAGTTAAAGTAACATCTCAAGAATTGTTGTTCAAATCATGTTAGGTGGACATTGCAAAGAGAGATATGGTTAACCTCCTTGACACAATGTATATTCTACATTGAAAATGTATTAATTTTCATGACTGTTGCAAGCTCTCGGGGACGAAAGAAAACGTTGCCAATCTGGACATGAGAGGAGCCATTTGAGGCATCTCTTGAGATCTTAAGTTCAAGTCATCAGCATTACTTTTGTCGCTAGCGCAAGTTGAAGAGCGGTGAAATAAATTGATTCGAGACGTCACTTTAATCAAAGCGATATCTTAATGTAACTAATTTACTATGTTTGCTCAGATTAGGAAACTTGAGGTCTTTCTTAATTCTCTATAGCATTTCAATCACTTGGTTATCAGCTTATCATGTGGAAACATTAGAAGACAGAAAAATTGATTAGTCAATTCAGGACGGTGATTATTATGGAAAAATTTGACCTTGGGTCAACTCGAAGAGGTCTGTGGAATGATTATGACAAATGGTGTGAAAGAAAATACAGCACAAAATGTGAGATATTTGCATTAATTGTAGGAATTAAATGTAGCACATGAATGGGGTCCATTATATTTTGGATAGTAAGTAACGTCTCATCCATCCTGGTGGATCAGTTTGCAAACAGACAATATGATGCTTAAGCATTCATGCCACGAGAATATGCATTAAATCCTAGCTACCCCCTCACCAAAAAAAAGAAAAAAGAAAAATGCTACTATAGATAACAACTAGGTTCAAATTCATATTTATTGAGTGAAATGATCAGGTAATAATTTATTTTGATTAATATTTCTAAGTTTAAATTTATATCTTCTTATTACAAATATTATTTGTCATTTAATTGATTTGAAATATATATTAGAGTGCATTACTTAAAGCGAGCAAAGGCGGATTCAAGAATTTTTGTTAGTGAGAGTTAAAACTTATAATTTTTTAACTATATGAACACATTTTTTTTTCTTCAGTGAGGACTAATTAATTTTTTTAACTAAAGATAGATAGATATTTATGTTTTTTTTAGAAAAACACAGAATTTTTAATATTTTTTTAAGTCAGTCCCACTATCCCCAAGTGGATCCGTCCTTGATTATGAGATATATAATCTTATAGTAGATATGACGTGGTGATTTTGTGTAGGTGAATTTCTCGTTATAAAACGAAAATGTTTCGATTCGAATCATCTCTCATAGAGTAGATCAAATTTCCATGCAAGTCTTCTGGGGTAGTTTTTATACGGGGAAAAGTCAATTTAGTCCTTGAAATTTAGCATAAAAATCAAATAAGTCCCTGTAAAGTCATATTTTTCAAAGTAACAGGGATCTATTTGGTCTTTATGCTAAATCTCAAGAACTAAATTGACTTATTCCCATTTTTATACTTCTAATCCGTTGGGCACTTGTCGCATGTTGTTGCGGTCCTTGCGGAGGCATGTCGTGGGTGGTAGAAATTATAGTTCTCACTAAATTCACAAAATATTTGATAATTTTAATCAATAAATTTGGCCACTAAAATTAGAGAACGAAATAGCTTCAAGTATAGATTTACTGATTTTTAGTAAATAAAGCGTTTATATATGGGTTCCAAATGTAGAACCCTTGCTCCGAGGATTATATATAAATAAAGTATTATTATATATTATCTTTTATTATTTACTCTTATACAATTAAAAATAAATATAAGTCAGAAGCAATGATCGATTCACAAGGCCATGAGGGTGTGTTTGTGCACATTCTCAAATAATATTTTTCTTTCCATAAGAAAAAAGAACTATTATATTGGACCACTCTCTTTATATAAATGCATTGGCACACACCCTCAACTAGAAGTTTGGTAAAAGAAAAATATTATATTCGTCGCATCTTATTATATGAGTACACTCGCTAATCTTAAACTCTCGTTTCGTCTCCACCCTTGATGAGAAACAACTTACTTATAAATATATAAGAGATTTAATATATAATACATAAATTCTTACAATATAAACAATATAAAATTATAACATAAAACACTACTTTAGATAATAAAACACAACCAAAAGATTCCTCTTTCCATGAAATCTCCAAACCCGCCCTGAAGTGCGGACATGGGACATGGGGGCTGAAATATGTCCTCAAACTTGTTAAAAAGTCCAAAACCCTATACATGCCTAACCTTAATGCTTATCTCTGGCACACTATTTGATTATTTAAGTGTTTAATCTGCATGCTTATTCTTCATATCATTGTTTTTTTTTTCCTCCACTATAGATATTAATGTTTCTTAAATAATGCAATCTTTATCCTACATAATTTGTATAAAATATTATGTGTAGCATGAACTTCTGGACCTTTTTTACTACCTCCTTATTCGATGTGCACATGTGCGCATGGATTTATTCAATAATTGATGTTAGAAAAATTATGAAAAGAATAAGTGGAAGCTGTTGCGGGGCCACTCTATTGTTACTTTTTACATAATGTGGACAAATGCTGCTGCTATCAGAATCAGACAAAGGTTTGACTTAAATGGAAGAAATTGATAAACAAAGGAACAGTGGTAATTCATTTGCATCAATAATTAATTTGCTTCCATTATAAAGCTTAAAGCTGTCGTCATATAGGTAGAGTTATTAAATAACGATTTATCGTAATTAGAAGTTTTAAATTTAAACTTAAATTTTTTTTTTACAAACATTGTCTATTTCATGATAAAGACCTAAAAGGCGAAAGAAGTTTTTCAAATGAATGTCCCATAACTAATTCTCAAGTAGTTTGTATTGATATACTAAGATGAATGATGATACTTCCCTTTAATCAAGTGAGTCACTATTCCTTTTTGTTCAAAGCCTATTTGATTTCCCTTCTTTCTTGATGCCCCCATTTGACATACAATACATAAATACATATAATACAGTCGGTGTAAAATCGCAACATGAAACACTACTTTAAATAATAGAACGCAACCAAAAGATTCCTACTTTCGATAATAGAGCGCATCAAGAATCAATTGCTTCTATTATAAAGCTTAAAGCTGCCACCGGATAAGTAAAATTATCGAGTAACGATTTTTTATAATTAAAAATTTCAAATTTAAATTTACATCTTTTAATGACATATGTGACTCGATCAAGAACATACATTAAAACAAATGGTTATACCAATGCATTGGAACGATCCGATATTAAAAAAAGATAGAGGTTAAAGGTGCATAATTAAGGGGAGCACACACAAACAAGGTACCCCAAAAGACAAACATAGGACAGTAACATCTTGTACCATAACATGGACTTTAAGGAAGTGAAAAGATGAATTTTAATAGCATGTGTCTGATATAAGGAGGAAGCAATGTATATTGTCCATTCTTTCTAGTTATTAATCCATTTAACACAACCTGATTTGACTGCTAAGCTAGACTAATGCATTGCCTTGATTTAATCTCGAACTTTACTCTCTCTCTCTCTCTCTTTCTCTCCCTCCCTCTCTCTCATGTTATTATAATTATTAGAGTACTATGAAGGGAAAATTGTCAGGACTCAGAAATGCATAGCTGGGAGATCTTGTCTTTTTCCTAAAATTTATGTCATTCCCGAGATATGGGTTTCAAGTCTAAGGATCTTAAGACCCTTCTATGAAGATTTTGAAGACTTCCCATGAAATCAAATTCAATAATTGCAACAAAGAACGTGACGGAATCATGACTCCATAATAAATTTGGTGTATTAATTATATCGAAAATTTTTAATTAAAATTTAATATATTGAATTGGTATTTTCATTTGATAAAAAAAAAGAGAAATATATATTTTTCTAAATTATTGTGTGCCTATACCTTCAAATAAACATACATACTCAAACAAATGTGACTCTGCTATTAATCATATATGATGATCAATTTTTAGTGCCTAGCTGTCACTAGAGGTGGGGGGTATTGTTTTTGGCCCCTTTTGATGGAAAATGAGACTTTTAAGTGAATCAAATGTCATCATAGATGTTGTCTTGTTTAAGTTCTATAGTGTGTAGAATTCATTACTAAATTTACCCATCCCAGTCCACCTCATTTGGTTCTTAGCTAGGCTGGCTGTTCTCAATGGGGCTCTCACTCATTGATCTTAGCCTTGGCCTGCATTCCATGATGGCCCCTCTCTCTCTTGTATGTATTTGTAAGCAGTTCACAATCTGTGATTATGTGTGCATGTGTTCATACGAGTGTGTGAGTGTGTGTGTGTGTGCATTGCTCTCCTGCTACTCATTGATTGTAGCAGGATATGCAGTTTCATTGCTATTGAGAGGACCACACTAATTACTACTTGTAATGGTTTAACTCATTTGTTCACCACTTCCCTTGGATTGCACAATCTTTATTTGGTCATTGTTATTGCATGAAAAATCATTTTCATACATGAACAGTACAGATCCCAATTCTACTCGGCTTTTGAGATTTGGCTCAACCATTGAGTACCAGGAGATTTGAGTAATCAAATTGTCTTAAATAATGTAGCAAACGAGATCATGATATCTTAAATCCATATAAATAATTTAAATATATTTACTTTTAACTGTCGATTTCTTGCCTTTACCCTTATTCTTTATAAGATATGAAATTGACAATACTAAAGAAAAAATCCCTAATAAAAACGAAGTTAACTTAAATAATGTAGCAATTAACAGAAATCATGGAACACAGCTGGAAGTCTAAAAGCAGATTTCATTCACAAGAGAAGATCTTAATGGATGACAAAAGGCTTATTAGTGGCTTCTGTTGGTGACAAAAAAAGAAATATAAAAATTAAAAGGGTGCAACAATTTTTTGGACATTTTAACTTCTCAGGTTGTTTCCCACTGCATAGACAGGAACAAATAACAAGGACGATCAATAAAAAAGAAAGATAGTAACAAGATCCTCAGAAATCTAATGCCTTTTCCCCTTTACATCTCTCTCTCTCTCTCTCTCACCAGCTGCACAGACAGGAAATATACTCTTGCCAGTTTTCCTTACCACTTTTTTCTTCCCTGCAACCCACCTGTCAAGACATAGAGACACAGAAACACATATTAGAGATCAATTGTGTTGTGAGAAAGTGAATGTAGCTCTCGCTTTTGGATAAAAGTCGAACACATCTGACTATCGTTCTTGAGCATAACCCCATATCAATATCCAAGGTATATTTTTCGGCTATCGTTCTTGAACGTAACCCCATATCAATATCCAGGGCATATTTTGAATGAAATTCAGCATCTCCCTCACCTCTATCCCCTGAGGGGCTGTCAATGTATATATAGTTACTCACCTGATTTCTCAGAAGCTGCTTTTCCTTTCACAGAAGGATTCAAGAAACCAAAATGCTTCCTCAATGTTGATTTTTCCTGGGAAATCATGCATTATGTTAGTGAATAATACAAGAATTTAAAGTGCAAGGCTGTGAATGAAAATTATTCATATAATTAGCAAGCAAATAAAAATTTATAACCTTGGGATCTGTAGCAGACAAGCCTTGTGAGAAGCTTGGAACATGCTGCATCAAAGATTGTTGCTGAATTGAGCCACATTGCTTCAAAACTAAGACAAGCTAAAACATCAAAGAGATTAATGGACAATACTATTTATATAACTTGCCTTAGAGAAGCTCACAACAGGAGAGCTAGCAGTATCATCAAGATAAGAGTTTTGTCCCTTCCCGTTCTTTTTATGCTTGCCCTTTCTTTTTTCAGAAGGTGGAGAAGTGTAGGAAATGTTGCCTGTTTGAACAAAATAGCTTTCATCTTCATGAAAATGTGGAGGACCAGAAGAAGCATCAGAAACCATGGACAAATCTTCATCTTCTTCTTCTTGGTCTATATCTATATATGCTCCTCCTTTGCTTCTAACGAAAGGTTGCCCTATTCGGGAATCTCCGGATCTATGCCCTTCACCAACAGGCCTGCTAAAACTTCTGTTGCATTGATCTGCAGAGCCTGAGTACTGATCAAAGTACATGGTCCATCCTGATTCACATCCACTGCTGCATTCAGAAGTTGATACATCCATTCTTCTAGCCTACTTGAGAGGAAAATTGTAGGCTTTTTTTATTTATTTATATATATATATATATATATATATATATATATATATCTGTAGGCTTCTTATAATGAAGAAAGGAGCTAGTAAAAAGTAAGGCTTATATTGCCTGCACTCTATTGTTGGTTCTACATATATAAGCAGAGAAGAAATAGTAGTATGATAATAAACCAAACTAATCAATAATCATACTCAAGTCTTATACTACTTTTGTCCTTTGCTCTATCCTTTTGCCTTATTGTTTTGTCTGATTTGTGAAGAATCAAAATATTGCCAGTTGGCTTGGTCATTAGATATATCTTTTCTATTTTCTTTTCAAGCTGAGGGTTACTTTATTTTTTTCTTTTTGAATTTTCTCGGTGAGGGGGAGAAAGGTAATTGGTCATTGGCTATTGGTATTTGTAACAAACGGTGTTACTGGTAAGGACAGATGTAATTCATACCTAGTGATGACTGTTGCGTCCCAAATTCTTTTTAAAATATCCGTCTATTTTAGGTTAAAATATTAATTTGTCTATACTAAATAATATTTGTATAGTTATAAAATTATGGGTTATAATTTTTTCAAAAAAAAAAATTAAATTCGTCCTTAATTATCGGAAGAGTATAGTTTTACTGGCCAAAGCCAAGATAAAAGTAATGCGCGGAGGAGCTATTCGGACAGCGAAATGCCAGCCATTGCACTATCCTCATATCAACAAATTGAGAAAATGATACTTCCTTTTCTATTTCTGCCTACAACATAAGAGACTTAACTAATTGCACTATCTTCATTTGCTAAAATAGTCCATAACTTAGGCATCATTAACAGCACTTTTAACATTTCGTGTTGCAAAAATGAATTGAAACATATATGATGTTTTTAGATGAATTTAACATTATTATGCCTAATCATATTCATGGTGAGATGATATACTCAAGTTTGATGTGCATGATGGGAATCACCTACATTAGTTGAATTTAACTTATATCACATGGCTCAAATGTGAGTTAGATATGATTTTTTTTTTGGTTTAACATTTCAATAAATAGACGTCGCATGATCCATATAGCTGATCCCACTTAGTTTGGTTTGGTTTGATTTAACATTCTAATAAATAGGAGAAATATTGTATTCATTCATTTTTTTTTTTTTTTGGTTAATCTCTGAGATAAAATTAATCGTAGTAAGTACTTCAATCCGCATTACCAAATTCTTTGGAGTGCATCTAAATTTCAACCGGAGGAATTAGACTACATGTTAAATGATATGTTGTTGTAAGAGCTGCAAAGGAAGAATTAATGAGTTGGATAGAAATATTTAGACAACTTTATGTATATATGAAATTAATGAAAGAAACAACTCTTAACTAAAATTAGTGAATATCTATATAATTGGCCTCACCTAGTGGCAGTGGCGGACTTTTGTAGTGATGAAGATGTGCACAAGCCTCAACTTGAAAAAAAAAAAAAAACATTTTTTCTTTTTTTTTGGTTTTTTTTTTTAAAAACCTATTATATTAGACATTTTTATTATATAAATGCACATCCTGACCTCTCTCACTGCACAATTACACACTTTGAGATTGGGTGTCTGAATCCGCCCCTACTTAGTGGGATAAAACTAACTTTAGTTATTGAACAATGCTGGAAAATTATGCATTTATAGCAGGTGCACTAAGTGCCAAGAATATTAATGTGTGTATTCCTCATGACTGCTTTTACAACTTTTCTGCTAGGTCATTGAAGGCTGCTTGGATCATTTGTCGAACATAACCGTCCTATGAATCAACTTGTAGTCAACTTATTGAAATTTTTTCCCTTTTGTTCTTACACGGTGGAGGAGTAGTTTTCATCAGCATATGCAATTAACATATCTGCTTGACTTCAAAATCGTCATATTTCAACTACCAACAGCTTTTTATAAGGGTTTGTTCTACATGGTGCCAATATTGTTAAATGAATCATGGACCAATTTGAATGGGGTTTTGACAATGCTAATCAGTAGGTCGAGACTTTGAGGGCACATATAATTTACTGGCTCAACTTGTCTTCTACAGGAAATACTTCAATCAGTTCATATTTATGTCAGATTCTCATATATTAGTATAATTTTACACGTATTGATCTCACCAACAATATAAGAGATTGATCGATCAATCCAAATTGATACAATATTTTTCCATCTTATACTCATGCGAACAAAAGAATGCTTGAAGTTGAAATTTTTTTCTTCTTCATGATTTAGAATAGTTGCTCAAACAAAAATGGAATTGAACATGGATGAATAATACTGGACGAAGACCTAATTTTAATATCATATTAAGAAACATGACGTTTTATACTAAAATCAATTAGCGTCAGATGGGGAATCTAAAATTTTATATACTTATTTTAAAAATCTCGATGTATCCATATGGACAATTATATTCCCTAAAACGCATATTTTAAGCAAGTAATCTTCTGATGTGCAAGGGAATTTTACAGTGTACAGTGGAAGGAATTTACAAGAAAGATAAATTACACAGCAGGCGGCTTCAAAAGGAACTTTGAAATTCACACTGGAAAAAAAACTAATAGGCTACAAAATTATTGGCTTTATACAAGGCAAAAAGTAGCTGAAATTAAGGGGTACAACTACTTCTCAGTCCTTCTTTTGGGGTTGGGGTGGGGGGGGGGGGGGGGGGGTGGGTGGGGAGATGGGGTTGTGTGGTTGTTGAGGTTGTAGGGTATCCTAGTGACTCAGCTGGTCCCAGACTCTTTTCTCTAGTGGACATGCCCTTTGTTGGCTTTGTTGCATAGCTTGAGTTCTGACTATTTTTGCTGAAAAAATTGCTGCCATAAATAATTTATAGGTCACTCACTATTCTAACTCCACAATCATATAACATAAAAAGAATTCCTTTGCCATACCTATTTCTCTCCAAAGCAAAAAAGAATTTTTGAAAGAGAGGAGAGTAATCATTGAGATGGCTTTATTTGGAGAGGCTTGGTTTATTGTCTAGATAAAATGTTAAGAAGTTGTAGCACTGTAACATTAGTTGTACTTCCACATCTACAGTAATCAATTTTGTGACGTGTGACATTAGTGGGAGACATAATTTAAAAGTGATTTATATATTAGTTTCGTGGGTTTAAATAATAATTCGAATGATTAATTATTTCCGATTCACCGAATCTTACCTTGATTATATTATTAGTCTCATTTGTGATTGAGTTTTGGACTTAAGGCGTGTAAATTGACTTTTGAGTAAATTGACTTTTGAGTATTTTGAAATAATGGGGACTAAATTGACTTTTGAGTAAACAATGGGGACTACTGATGTGAATAGTATTTCAAGGGTAAATTTGAAAAAACACAAAAAACACAAAATTTCATACAAAAATACCAAAAAACACACACTAACCCACCTACAAACACACGCACTCACCAAAAAATACACACTAACACACCCACAAACACACACACTCACAAAAACACCAAAAAACACACACTAATACACACACATTAACACACCCACAAACACACACTAACACACACACACTGTTCGCACGGAAGGGAAGGGGGGGAGGGGGGCGCTGTTCGCGCAGGGGGGGTGGGGGGGCGCTGTTCGCGCAGGGGAGGGGGGGGTGGGGTTCGCGCAGGGGGGGGGGGTGGGTGGTGTTCGCGCGGGGAGGGGGTGGTGTTCGCGCGGGGGGGGGGGGGGGGGCGCGGGGGTGGTGGGTGGTGGTGGTGTTGTTTCTCGCAGGGGGGGGGGTGGGGGGGGGCGGCGTTCACGCAGGGGGGGGGGGTGGGGTTCGCGACAGTGGGGAGGGGGTGGGTGGTGTTCGCCGGGGAGGGGGGTGGTGCGTGGTGGTAGGTGGTGGTGGTGCTTGGTGGTGCTTGTGGTGGTGGGATGAGGAGTTGGAAGAGGAAGAAGAAGATAGAGATATTTTGGGTATTTTATTTTTAAGTAAGGGTAGTTTAGTCATTTTATAAATTTTCTGTTAGATTTTTAACGGTAGGGACCACAATGAGCATGTTTACAAACATTGGGGACCTTTTTGAGCATTTTAAAACAATGAGGATTAAATTGATTTTTGAGTAAACAATGGGGACTACTGCTGCTTTTTTCCCTTTTGATTTTTATCAATTGTTAGAAGCCAATAAGTAACTGTAAATATTGTTGGACTTGAAATTTATACGATAATAGTTAAGAATTTCGTCCCAAACTAAGATTTTATATGCAAATGTATCCTCATGAACTTAAATTACCACAGGACGCCCAAACCCCAATGGCGAAGTCCTTGGTTAGATGCTTAAGAGAAGAAGGCAACCTATCTTTCAGTTTTTGACTGTGTACGAGTCTATCTCCTATGTTGAATGATCATTGCAACTACAGTATCGCCCACCTTAATTTGACAAATTAGGACTCTTTTATAAGATTATGACATTATGAACAAAATTTAACAGTTGTGAACTATTTACATTAATTTATTATAACTATATCAATAATTTACAACAATTGAATATTGTTCAGAACGTCATAATATTATGAGTCAATCCTTTTCGGACCTTAGCTTGCTCCTTGGCACCATATGTTTTTTTTTTACATGAGAGAATCGATAATTTAAAATAACGACATATATAGTGTGAAAAACTTTATATGAATAGTATCATCACTATCGAATACATCAAAATGCATATTTAATAATACGAAACACCAATATATTATTAGGTAAATCCTCACATTGCTAATTTGAGAAACTGAATTCAAATCCTTTTTATAGTTAATCCCTCAGTCGACCAAGACCTTATTGGCCTAGCACTACATTATATGGTATGGGCTTCAAGCTTGCATGTTGTGGTCCTTGGCAAAAAAGTGGGGTTGAATAATTCTATTCACAACTTTTTCAAAAACTTGAAATCTTCTGAAAAGTCTCCTCTCATAACAGGACATAGTAAAAGTCTTTTTTTTTTTTTGGTCAATAACAAACAAGAACCTAAGTCTACATCAATTGAGTCAAATCTCCATCCCCTTTCGACCAAAAAAAAAAAAAAAAAACTCCATCCCCTATGATATGGAGCAGATAAAGTTCTCTTTCACTTATGGAAATATCTACATGCTAATAGTGAAATTCATAGGCTAAGTTATCTCGGGATATATATTTTTTGCTAGATAAGTAAAGAAATTTCATAAAACTCAACAAAAACTGAATACAAAAACAGACAACCAACAGACCAATATTAACTAAGGATCTTCTCAAGGTTACACTTCCTACATGTGTATTATTCTATTCTTAAAATTATTTTTGAATTTTTTACACGTATAAATTTTCAATCGAATCGACTAGAATAAACTAGTAACAATATTTTCCTCTGAAGCATAGGTATCCTGGTAGATCCTATAATTCCTATCTTTCCACACTGCATAAACAATTCCACAAAATAAAAGTCTAGAGAGAGTAAAAATAAACTAAATCAATCTTATCATGTTCAATCAGTTATATGAATTTGAGGACGTAATTCAATTCATGTTAAAAGTCGTCTCTTCTATTAGCTTTTCACACACAAAATCTCATGTGAGTGTCTTCATCACACTATCTTAGGTTTTTTTTGCCTCTCTTACAATGTACTACTTCCATCTTTTTACATCTTATAATAGGCACCTCTACATGAAAGATGACCCTTTCTTATATGAGTGACCCAGTTTTTATTTTTATTCTTGAAAGTATGTATATTTTAGAATTTTGACCCATAACAGATTAGGTTCATATTTTAAAGATATTATTAGGCCAAAAATTAATTTAACCCCCCAGAATTCTTTTTTATATTTTAGCTCTACTGAACATAAATTATGGATCTATCCTAACTTTCATCTCTTAATATGTCGTCTAAACAATATCAAATACTCTCACATCATATTCTTAATTGAAACCACCTCAATTTTTCACCTATCACCTCCTTATATTGGGTAATGATATGGGATCTTTCTGTTGATAAACAAATAAAATGTAATTAGATTATTACGACTCAGAAGGTTTACCCAACCTATTTTCTCAACCTCTCATAAGATTCCACCATAAAGAAAAGAAGAAAAAAGAAAAAACTGGGGTAATAGTAGTAATACATTGCTCATCAATAATGGCGGGGCATATGATGAATTAATGTTGGAGTGGACCTAACAAAGACAGTAGGACTATCGTTCTCTGAGTGACAGCCAATTTACGAACGTCTATACACAGACGACGCGATCTCGTTATTGGCCAAGCAAGGTGAAGATGAAAATGCTTAGGAAACCATTACCTTGTCAATGTCAAACTGACAATCTCACAAGCTAACCTGGCTCATTCCTTGATTATAAATGGCGTCAACATATTGTACTGCATACAAACGTTATTGGCCTTTAAAATGGTAACCCTCCAGCTATGAATTCATTGTACAAAAGTGGTAGAGATGTGGATGTTAGTTGTTTTTATGTGTGCTCCTCATAAAAATCAAGATTTTATTGATGTGTACCGTATCTTTTGAATGACGTGAGAACTTAGTTGATAAAATTTGATTATTAGATTATTTAATAAAACTCAATCACTAATTGGTAAATTTCCGATATAGTAGTGCACTCTCACACATACACTAAATTAATTAAAGGCAAAATTTCAGAATAATAGTGAATGTTAAACCCGTCATTTTGCAAAAATAATTTCACCCCACTGTCATTGAACTATGCCCGTAGGGGCTTATTGATGTACTATTGATGAGGCCAAATTAAAGTACGACTTTACATATGCCGCAATCTTTTTGGTTTCTACTCTTTTTTCCTTATATTTTCTTCTATAAGAAAAATCAGTAAATGGGAATTTTGGGTCAATGATAAAGTTATAATACAGAGGTCACGGGTACCAAGTCTTAGATTCTTGGTCTATAAAGAGTTGTTGTTACCAGAGGTTAAACGTACAAATTGTAAAAAAAAACCTCTTATAAAAATATAAAATAAAATTACATATAATAAATCACAAAAAAGGAGGGAGATCATTTTCTAAATTCGGCACATAACCTAAGTTTCGTACACCTAATTAACCTATAAGAAAAATAATTAATTTTGCAAGTCCAACCTTACCTTCATATAAAATTCTTGCATCAGGTCAAATAATTGATTAATCTCTTATATAATTAATGTAACT
Organism: Ehretia macrophylla; assembly: GCA_037974665.1. Lineage (NCBI taxonomy): Eukaryota > Viridiplantae > Streptophyta > Magnoliopsida > Boraginales > Ehretiaceae > Ehretia > Ehretia macrophylla. The sequence continues at coordinate 24,763,181 of CM075779.1, read as the reverse complement.
TATATGTATAAATATCACTAATACATAAAAAATTAATATCAATTTAAACTAATTGAAGAATTTCTCACAACAAACATATAACTCTGGATTAGACCCTTAAAAGGATGTGATCAAGTTAAATAAATTTTCACCAAAAACAAAAAGTTAAATAAATGATTCTTGATTTGTTTTGGGATTTGTTATATTATACACATATGAGCAAGTAGGGCGCAATTAAATGTCAAAGCTCACGTGGACCAGCATCGTACTGGACGATTACATTGTTTAGTCAAGTGCCGCACGTGTACTGTTGCAAAGCCATGTGCTCCTAGATTTTGGCCTCTTCCTATTTCATATCCCTATCTAGAGCTAACAAATAGGCCAGTTTGATGCAGTTCGATCGAATCGTGAGTTAAAAAAAATAAGTTTGACTTAACACATATAGTTAGTGGACTGAGTTGGACTGAACTCAATTCTTAAAATATAAGACTCAGCTTAGCCTACGAGTCTACTACCACGAGTTGTGAGATGGGCCGAGTTGGGCTGGGAAAAACTATATTTTTTATTTATTTATATTTTTATTAGTATGTTTTGAATTTTGATAGTTAGATTAATAACGAAAAAAACTTAAATTTAACTTTTTTTACGAAAAGTTAATTTAACAATTAATAAGACATAAGTTGATTGATAATATTAATATAAATAATAAAGTATTACTTAACAAACCACAAGTTCATGAGACAATGATACGTTACTAATAAATATAAAAAAAGAACATTACATAAATGCTTGAAGAAAGTTGGTGGAAAAGTTTTTCATTTTATTATGCTCCTTGTGTGGGTGCTGGGCATGTTGGTGGTAATGGTGGCTGTGGTTGAATATTAAAATAGTTTGGAATATTTGAGTGTTGAGATACAAGATGTGTTACAAGCGTCTCAATTCGAAATTGACGACGAAATATATATTTACGTTCACAATAGTTACAAATTATATACCATGTTCTTCAAAGTAAGCAAAATAATTCCAAACATTTGAACCTAATCATTATGAAAGATTTTTTTCCCCTATAGCCATAGATATTGTGTATTCTCTTGTAATAAAATAAATAGACAATAGGTAGTAAAATTAATATATAGTTTTGTAGTAAAATGAAGTTGAATACATTAACTATTTATAAGAAAAATTACATATGTAACGCCCCGATCCCTCACGAGACCGGAGGCTCTAATAACCATGCTATTCTCAACCCAATACCAAACCCGGTCACAAAATTTTAGGGAAAAACGGACAGAGTTTCCTCTGTACTGCGGACATTTTTCAAACCTGTAAATGCTCAAAATAGCCACAATATACTAAAACAAGCTTTTATAATTAAAATTCAAAGGTTCAAGGTCATCCAAGCCAGGAGACAAACAACAGCCCCAAATCACACATGCATGCACCCAACTTAACTTTTCATTAAACCTTTTTAACATGCCATCCTATGATAACATTAGAGAAATTTTAGAAGTTGAAATCAACACCTCTAAACATACACCCCCGAGCATGCAAGAACTAAAAGGAGAATTAAAAGTTATTACAAACCATAATATCTCAAAGCTAACATTACAACCAACAGCTTTCAACTTGCAACTACAAGAATATACATAGCCTTAAGGCCACAAAATAGATCATGCTATAGCAATACAAGTACACCATGTAACAACAAGAAGGCAAATCCACCTTAGACAACAAACACACAACAACTAGGGCAAAGGCTCAGCCTGAACTTCTTCCTCTTCCACTAGCACCTCAACTAGATGGGGTTCACCCTCAGCACTTCCTGAAACATGTTTAGCGAGGTATGAGCAATCACAATTGCTCAGTGAGGGATAAGGTCTACCGGGGACGTGCAATGCAGCAGTTAGTACAAATAAAGCATTTTACAACCAAAGAACAATTAAAACAACAAGTTACTACACATTAAAAAGGATACGATACACTTTGACTTCTGTAACGTCCCGGCTAAGCGAATACCCCGAAGGGCAGAGGCACACCAGCGACGCCACGAACTGAAATCTCGATGTAATAATGACACTGATATCAATAAGCCGGCATCCCCTTATAACTCCAAAATGGGTGTACTCCGGATGTACCCCGAAATCCTACGACCCAACTCTCCCTGGGCGGCATCCCAAGCGAGAGAGGGACTGGGCAACCATGGTAGCCGAGGTGGACCGGCAAGCCCGATGCCGCCCGGTTTCCCCGACACTACCATGCCCGAATGGTTGCGCAACCACGATGCAATGCACTCAAAATGATAACAATAGTATAAATCAATAAACACATAGTTGAGGGACAACAAAGTAGGTTGCCCTCACACACAATATATAGACAATAAGTGCACATAATCTAAGTACAAGTAAATAAACTATTATGCACATAAGGATTAAGTCTCCCTCACCTCTACCGAGCTCCAAGATGTAAGTTTGAATCACATCATTTCCAGTCACCTTGAACCTATGAGCAAACATTACTTCAATTACTCTTTAACTACAACATTCATTCTAAGTTAGCTAACTTATAACTTCGCTTATTTAGCATATATACAATATCTATTAGAATTCTATTTTTAACAAAACACCACTTTTATATACCTTAACTTAACATATATTCCATATTTTCAATAGTCTACAAGTTAATTAAGAAGATAGTTCAACATTAGCACATAGGGAAAGAAATGCATTTATCAACTAATAGAAAAGTTAACTATCAACCATTTAATAACTAACATACTATTTTAGTAAAATAACTATACTTCAAGCTAAGATTCTAACATATCACTAGTAGTATTAGCTTAAGTTAATTACATTTAACATATAATAGACAACTATCAACTTACAATTAACCTTACATGTAGTTTCAAAAAGCATTAAACACATTCTTCCACATAGTTTACTTGACCTTTCTAAGTGTTCACTAGTTGCACATTGATAACAACAACTAATTCTAACAGTTGAATTGTTTAGCATATATAGAAACATTACCTATGTCTAAAGGTGGTGACCATCACAACTCTACTAGCATTTCTCATTCACAGTCGAATAGAATAGCTTTCAATTTAAATTAACTTTACTAGCAATTAGATTTCAATTACAATTCATGAAAACAACATAACTATAAGAGCCCCATTACGTTATTAATCATTCAAGGACACTACACAATAAGGTCTTGATCGAATACATCCAATTAGAACTGAATTATATCATTACTATAGCAAAATAACAACAAAATTCAGATTCTCGCGTAACAGGGCATTTCTGACACATCTCACCAAAATGATCATAACTTGCTCTAGACAACTCCGATTAATGCACCGTAAAAAGCTGTAGAAACTAGACTCGTAAGGCTTTCTAATGGTATATAATTCAACCCCTAATCCTTCTCCAATTAATACAGTTTTAAGCTCGAAGTTGCCTCAATGCAGTTAGAATAGAAGCAGTTTATACAAGCAAATAAGCAGTTTTATAAAATGGCATATACAAGATATTATTAGAATTACATCAAAAGTTCCACACCAACTTGAAACTACATTTAAACATTCAAGAAGTCATGCCAAGGTCTTAGAAGCGCGAGACAACTGAAATTGCACCTAAACCCCTTTGTTATTCAAGCTATTTCTCCTCCAAACCAAAGTTAATGATTCAAATTTAAAGGGAAACTCTACCAACCTTCTAACTAACCCTCAAGGAACCCTTTCAACCCTCTAACTCATTCAAACGCCCGCAATAACCTCGAAAGCCCCAAATTCCCTCTTATAGCTTTACACTACACCTACCTCATCCGGGCTTCAAACAAGGATTAGCAAAGCTTCTATAGCACCTAGGTAGCCTAAGGATACCAAAAGTAGAGCCCGAATCCACTCGGATTCGTCTTAACCCCGAAACCCCTTTATTAAAGTCGACTATTTTACGTTTTATGCGATTTTAGAGCAATTCAAGTGCACGGGGCTATTAGACTACCTTCATTAGCACCTAAGGCATCTATTAGGAGTGTTGAATCAAGCTAATTCGAGCAATTACACAAAACCCTAGAAAAACGTCACTATTCACCTCATGAATTAAACTAACGATTCCAACCGTTTAAAAAGTGAAATAATGGTTCAAATATGTTCTCTAGCACTCATATACAAGGTATAATAGCATAGATAATCAATACAATAGCATTTGAATACATTTTCAATAAATCAAGAAAATAGCAACTATTTTAAAATGCGAAAATAAGCCGTGAAATCCCTCACCAATGCGCGTAGGAGCTCCTAGGAGGCTAGTAGACACCCTAAACCACTTGCACCTAGCTTGGCTTGGCTTGGAATGAGGATTTGTTGAGCAAAAAAAACTCTATTTCTTCTCCTATGCAATTCTCGGATTTGCTACAGTGTTTTCAGCATGCTCTTTTTTTGTTTTTTTTGTTTTGCTAAGTTATGAGCTAATGTGTGTGTTGTGTGAGTTATATATTAAATGGGGCTAAGTTGCTTGCTTAAATGGTTCACTAAATGCGCTTAGTTAGCTTAAAACGAGCCTAGATAGTAAAATGAATGCTAGCTAATTCATTCCCTAAGTTATGTTACGTAACACTATTCATACAACTACAAAAATCATTTTCTAAACGAGCTCTCCTATCGCCTATAGCTCAAATGCACATTTTTCCCACTACTCTAACAATTAATATGATTTAATAAAAATGCTAATTCGCTAATAGCATGAAGTTAAAAACGGAGTGAATAGTAATTTAAGAAGATAGTTAATAATGCACAGAAGGAAATGCGCAAACAAGGGATGCAACAGTAATTGAATGCATGGCTAAAACTCGGGCGTCACAACATATACAAATTATAATCTTAAGATGGGCTTTATCTGAGCTCCAATTGAACCTGAGCTGGGCCTGTGCTAGGTTCGCGCTGGACTGGGCTGAGTTGGGCTGGGCTTGGGCACAAATGGGCTTGGCCACAAATGGGTGGTGACAAAAAATATATGACCCAACTTGGCCCACCTATATGTGGTGGGCTGAGCTGAGTCAAACTTACTTTCATTCGAGTTGGGTTGGGCCCGAATTTTCGCGTGTTGGGCTGAATTGAGCTCGTGTCAGCCCAGTCCAAATGCCACATTTATCCCCATCAGCTAATAATGATTGCTTATAAATTAAAAAAAAATGTATATATATATATATATATATATATATATATATATATATTTAATAATACATAAAAGAATATGCAGGGATAAAGTCGTCCACACAGTCACATTTGTAGCTCATCTAATGCATTAAGATATTGTACTATGGGCTAATAATTTTGTTCCTTTCTTTTTATGACCATGATACCCTTAATTTATATTAGTGGAATTTGATATCATATGCCCTAATCCAATGGCTAAGATCTCTCCACAAGTAGTGGAATCTGACACCACTATCCCATCCAACGACCAGATCTTTTACACAAGCCAAAAAGAAAAATTGAACCATTAAATTAAAGTAGTGTAATTTGACAAAAGAAAGCTTTTAATTTTATACGTTCTCTTTCACTCAAAAACCCAGAAACCCACCCCTCTCTCTCTATATTTTTTCTCTACGCTTCATCATAGGGTAAATGAATATTTTTCTTCTTTTTTTTTTTTTAAAGCTTTGTACATGCAGGTTTGGTTTTTCATTTGAGTTCCTTGTATATTTTGTCAATTGCTTAACTTGTTTAAGGATTTTGCAGTTTGATCTATGTTTTTATTTTTATTTTTATGGTATGTACCAAGTGATAGATAAACCAGTTTGCTTACTGCCAATGCGTAGAATTAATATAGTGTGTGTGTGTTTTTGCATCTGCTTTTGCTTATAGATCTGAATTGCTTTCGCTTTTTGTTTTGCTTTTGATCTATCAACTAACGCTTCTTTTGAGTCATCTGATGTGTCTGATTTTTTAAAAATATTTTCAGTAAAGAATTATTGTTTTTTATTTAGCAGAGGAATTACAGTTTTTACTATAGTACTTTTGTTTAAAAAAAATTAATTTAATTTCTTTGAGAATTATGGAAGAAAAATTTTATCTGATCTTTTGTGTGGTTATACAAAGTTGATTTTGTTGTAAAATTGAATTGGACTTCAGTTCAAGTATTGAAATGAAAATTACTGCTTTACTGTGATAACATATAAATCTATCTATCTATATAAAAATATTGTAATATATATAGTAATGTATTATATTGGTTTTTGTTTCTTAAATGACTTGATGGAATCTAGGAATGGTAACGGGTCGGATATCCGTCGGATTTGAATTTTGTTTACCAAACCCGAACCCGTTAAGTATTTTAAAACCTGTGGGTATCTGATCCGACCCGTTAATGAATAATTTTTTTTATAAAGAAATGCTTAAAATATTTTTAAAAACAATTAAAATAAATACTAAAATAATGACCAATCGCAATAAAACTAAAAACAATAAATTAAAATTTTTGTCCATAAACATTCAACAAAATCCAATCATTCTAGTTTGAATTATTAAAAGTACATAAAATATTATAAATACTTCAATCTACATCTTCCTCTGCACAAGAAACTTTTATCCAATCTGGAGTTGTGCTACTACCTACAAAATTGACATACATGTAAATGAGTGTTGAATTTCATATAAAACATAAGTGCAATTTTGTACGATAAATATTATTATTTTACCTTCCATCTCACTCCATAACCAGCTTTGTGCACACATTAAAACATCTAAAGTCTTTGGATGAAGTCTACTTCTATGTGGACTAACCACTCTTCCACCGGTACTAAACACTGATTAGCTAAAACAATAGGTAAATATAAATTACCAGGGTTAACAATTAATAATAAGAATTGGGTTAAGCTATAGGCCCACAACTATTAATTTTGGATCAATATTAAAAAGTTATTATTTTCTTAAACAATATGTTATATGTGTATGTATATAACTATATAAATATTTTATTAATTTATTATTTACTAAATTAATAATCGAGTTTTCGGGTTTCATGTTTTTTTTTTAATTGTGATTACCAAACCCTATCAGACTATCCGTCGGTAACTACTTATAAAAACCAAACCCGTACGGATACTCCATCGATTTCATAAACGGATTTATAATCGGGTCGGATAACCATTGAATTCGGGTTTAAACCCTACCCGTTGCCATTCCTATATCTAGCTACTTGATTCATACACTGTAAAATGGGCAATTTCTTGCATGAATTGGTTGAAGTGCTCCACTGTATGGAACATGTTTAGGAATTGGAGTAAGAGAATTCAATTAAGGGGGAAACAAGTAAAATTTTCCTCCATCAAAGAGAGAAAAAATCTCTATAATGGTCCCAGCTAATTAAACAGGGTTGGGAGTTTATGAGCTGGCATGTGATTTTTGTGCATTTATAATCTCTATGAATTTAATGCTCTACAGTTGACTAAGTCTGTCTAAGACAAGAACTTTCTAGATAGTTGTATGGTGATGGTGCCCAAGAGAAGGTTGGCGTCAGTCGTCACTTGCATTTTGTAACTATTGCTTGTTGCTTCAATGAAGGAGCCAAGCAGGGCATCAAGTTATTGACTATAGTCAAAAGTGTCCACACTATGTAAAATAGAGAAATTCTTATACGGAATAGGTGAAGTGCTCGGTAGGATGGAGAATGGCTTAGACTTATCGTAAGTGCTCTTCAAATAGCAAGGAGGTAGGTCAGTGTAGAAATCCTAGCTTCTTGAAGCACCTATCCTTATCTAAGTAAGATTCTCTACTGAAAATGAGAAGGAAAAGCATTCCATGTTCCCATTTTATTATAAATCAACTAAACAGAGGTGTTGACTATCATGTGGTCACACATAATTGATTATTGAATTTTACTGCTTCTCATGATTTATTAGTTTATGTTGGACTGCCGAGAACTTTTCGTCATCTGCAAATTTATCGGAAAAGATTCAATGTTTTCTTTTCCTGACACAATTGCGGATCCTATAAAGTACTGAAAGATGTAGAAGTAATGAAATGATTATATAATTATTATAGAATAATTTGGACAATGAAATATATAAATATCATTCACCACTATTATTATTCTCACAATGTTATGAGAAAATCCAAATTAAATGGAAGATCTTATCACTTGAATGTTGGGCTGTAGAGAAGGATCATCTCATATCTATTCTTATAATGTTATTTTAAAAATTAAAGCAATTAATTATTTGATTCAACACTAATAGAGCAATAATAACACTATAAAGTAGAGTGGATTACTCAAATCGTTATTTTCATTCATGACTTCACCATTATTAGCTTAAGAAATTACTGCATGTCCTTAATAGCCTTTTAAAAAAAAATAAAATTACATATATATGTGAGGGATAGTGTCACGCCCCGACCCGACCCTGCAAAAGGCCAAGTCCGGATCCGACGCACGGACGGAGTCTCCTCTGTACCGTGGACGATCCGAAAACCCTACATTCAATGGAGTATACGCGAAAACTACAACATTCATTTGAACAAGACAACTTCCTTTTAAAAACATACATTCTTTCATTAACTAACTTGGCAAACCGAAAATGTCATGCATACTACACAGGTACTTATGCCACTAAGCAGTTAAATCATTAGCATGCAGTTCTTTACTAGATACTCGAGTACCGCTTATAGTTTTACAAACTTTTAACTTTTACATCACAAGACCATAAAGGCCTTAAAATAGAAACTACATACAAGGCTACAAGCCTCAAAATAAAGTGACAACCAAACAACATATACATCAAGTATGGCCCGCCACAAAAGTCTGGCAACCAACCACTAACTAAGCAAAGAAAGTGATATCAAGGGAACACCTCCACTTGCTCCTCCTCCTCCTCAACCACCTCAATAGCAACAGTTGATATACATTTCAATCACAATCAACTACAACAAGTATAATAAGCAACATTAAACATTCTAAAAGCCAAAACATGCTAAAAATCTACAAAACACACAACGGCCCCAACTTTCAAGATGTTACTACTTCCAAACGAGCCACGAGTTTTAGAAACCGACTTCACCACTCATCACAGGACACCATAAGGCACACCTAGAAGCCATAAAACCCTACTTTACCCTAGAATTCTCGCAAAGTCCCGATTTTCCCCTTTGTTCGTTTGAACTACCGCTACCCTAACCAAACACCCAACCAATGCCATAACCACACCAAAAGTGCTTCCATGGCCTCCCGAGACAATGTCATCACGTAAAATGAGGAAACGCTAAACTCGACCGAAACGACCCCTACATGTACCAATGCATTTTTCTCTGTTTTTCCATTACACAACCCAAATAAATCATACATTTAAGCATTCTAGCATATCTAGCACCTTTCCACATCAATAGAACGCAATACGGAGCAACTTTTACTAAACGGGGATTTACTATTCATAATTTACTATTCTATTGTCAATTTAAATTGCAATAGCTATATTCAAAAATTAACAATCTACGCATAAATCTCAAAAATTAAAGTTTAGATACAACTATTTCAAATGCACAAATAACGATGCATCCCTCACCTTAAACACTACTAGACGCTAGGAAGACGACGTTAGAAGCCTCAGAAACAATTCCGTGCAACCCCACACGAAGATTCGAAGATTTGGTTTGAAAATTCTTTTTTTCCTTTTCTCCCTTGGAGTTTCGGTTTTCCCCTTCTTTTTTCAGCTTTGCTTTGTTTTATTTTATGCTATTTTATGCTTATAAGGTGACAACAAGTCAAATAGTCAAGGCCCTTGGTCGAAGCTAACTTAAACTTGGTCAAAGTAGTTTATTTATGAATTTTAAACTTAAAACAAAACTCACAACTATAATTCTAATCAACAACAGCTAAAATACTAAAATTAAAACACTAAATACTAGCTTTCACTAATTGCTGAGGACTATAAATCATTTTCTAGCTACTACCCTCGATATGCAATATACTTTGTGACAATGAACGAATAACATTTAAATATCAAGGAATATAAGAAAATATAATTTTCAGAAAAAGAAACTGAAAAATTCCATGTTCCGAGCTCGGGTATTACACCCTCTCCCCCTTAAGTGAATTGCGTCCACACAATTCTTACCTGATCGACAAACAACTCCGGATACTGACTCTGAACCTGGTCCTCCATTTCCCAAGTTGCTTTCTCAAACCCGTGATGACTCCACAAAACCTTTACCATCGAAATGCTCTTTCTGCGAAGCTCCTAAACTTTTCGTTCCACAATTCGAATCGGTCTTTCCTCATAAGTTAACTTATCCTCAATCTGCAAAGGCTCTAGTTCTAGTACATGTGAAGGATCTGGATGATATTTCCTTAACATTGACACATGGAAGACATTGTGCAGTCTCGACAAGCTCGGAGGTAAAGCTAATCGGTAAGCTAAATGACCCACATTTTCGGTGATCTCAAACGGACCTACATATCTGGGACTCAGTTTCCCACTCTTACCGTGCCGAATCAACCCCTTTCGAGGAGAAATCTTAAGAAACACTTGATCACCCAACGCAACTCGAGATCCCGACAGTGCTTATCCGTGTAACTCGTTTGACGGCTCTGAGCTATAAGTATACGCTGGCGAATAAGGTAAACATTATCCACCATTTTAATCATCTCAGGTAACACAGTCGAATCAACTGTTCTTATCTCTCCAACCTCTTTCCAATATAATGGGGATCTGCATTTACGACCGTACAGTGCCTCGTAGGGAGCCATACCTATAGTAGATTGGTAACTATTATTGTAGGCGAACTCCGCTAAAGTTAAGAATTTCTCCTAATTCTTCCCAAAGTCCAACACACATGCCCGAAGCATGTCTTCCAAAATTCGAATAGTTCTTTCAGACTGGCCATCAATTTGTGGATGGTATGCAGTACTGAAGCTCAACTTAGTTCCCATGGCCTCTTGCAACTTCTACCAGAAACGAGATCTAAATCTAGGATCTCTATCTGACACTATACTCAATGGCACACCATGAAGTTTCACAATATTAACAATGTAAGGATCAGCTAGTTTATCAAGGCTATCCTATTTGTTCACGAAAATAAAATGTGAAACCTTAGTCAGTCGGTCCACAACAACCCAAACAAAATCACACCCTCTTGGAGATCTCGGAAGATCAGTTACAAGGTCCATTGTTATATGTACCCATTTCCATTGCGGAATCGACAACAGTTGCAGAAGCCCAGTTGGCCTCTAATGCTCCGCTTTAACCCTTTGTCAAGTTAAACACTTGGATACATACCCCGCAATCTCCATCTTCATATTGTTCCACCAAAAGTGTTGTTTCAGATCTCTGTACATTTTGGTACTGCCCGGGTGAATTGTATATTTTGAATTATGTGCCTCGAACAGAATCTCATTCTTCAAGGTCGGATCACCAGGAACTCACACCCTGTCCCTGAATCTGAAGATACCATCTGCGTGTAATTTAAACTCCGACTCTCTCCCTTTTGCTTTTTCTTGGATTTTCAAGATCTGAGTATCAGTCTTCTGAGCCTCTCTGATTTATATTAACAATCCAGATTGAATTTGTAAACTAGCAAAACGAATTCCTATTTCAGTAGCTTCCGGCTTCCACAAGAAAATTTCCTCCAAAGTCTCCCAATCCTTGATAATTAGACTTGCAACAGTAGCCTTTCAGCTCAAAGCATCCGCAACAACATTAGCCTTACCTAACACGTAGTTTATAGAACAATTATAGCCACTTAATAGCTCTAGCCATCTCCGCTGCCTCATATTCAAGTCTTTTTTGTGAAAACAAGTACTTGAGACTCTTGTGGTCAGTAAAAATTTTAAATTTGCTACCCCACAAGTAATTACGCCACTTCTTTAAAGAAAACACAACGGCAACTAACTCCAAATCATGAGTAGGGTAATTGACTTCATATGGTTTCAACTTTCTAGAAGCATAGGCACTCACCTTACCATTCTACATTAAAACACAACCCAATCCCTCTTTAGATGCATCACTATAGATAACAAAGTTTTCTATACCTTCAGGTAAAACTAGTATAGGAGCTGTAGTTAGTCTCTTCTTCAGTTCTTGGAAACTAGATTTACATTTAGCATCCCAATTGTAGCCAACTTTCTTTTGAGTCAACTGGGTAAAAGGGCAAAAACTTTTGGAAAAGTGTTTGCCAAATCTCCGATAGTAACCTGCCAACCCCAGAAAGCTCCGGATCTCTGACACCGTTTCAGGTCTCTTCCAAGACGAAACAACTTCAATCTTAGCTGGGTCTACTAAAACTCCTTGGTGTGACATGATATGGCCCAGAAAAGATATTTGATTCAACCAGAATTCGCACTTGCTGAATTTAGCAAAAAGCTTGTTTTCTTGCAAAGTCTGTAGTACAATCGTCAAATGTTATTCATGTTCAGCCTCATCCTTAGAGTACACCAGAATGTCATCAATAAAGATTACAACAAATTGATCAAGATAAGGTCGAAATACCCTATGCATTAAGTCCATGAATGCGGCTGGTGCATTCGTCAACCAAATGGTAGCACAACAAATTCGTAGTAACCATATCTAGTCCTGAATCCTGTTTTAGGTACATTATTACTCCGAATCCTGAGTTGATAGTAACCTTGACTCAAGTCAAATTTCGAGTACACTTTCACACCCTACAGTTGGTCAAACAATTTTCCAATCAATGGCAAGGGGTATTTGTTCTTAATCGTAACTTGATTAAGTCCCCTATAGTCAACGCATAACCGTAGCGTGCCGTCTTTCTTTTTCACAAACAGCACAGGCGTACCCCATGGCGAAGAGCTAGGTTGTATAAACCCTTTCTCAAGCAAGTTCTGAAGCTGAATTTTCAATTCTTGAAGTTCGGCCGGTGCCATTCTATAAGGAGTTCTACAAATTGGCGTAGTGCCCGGTATTAGGTCAATCACAAACTCAATCTCCCTATCCGGTAATAAACTCGGAAATTCCTCGGGAAATACACCATGAAAGTCCTTAACAATTGGAACCTCGTTCAAATTCAACTTATCAGTAGATTGATTGATTAGATAAGCTAGGTAAGCTTCACAACCTTTATTCAACAACTTGGAACCGTTGATTGATGATAAAAAGGGTATTCTAGTAGCCTTGCGGTTCCCAACAATCTCAAGCACTAGTAGGTCAAGAATCTGAAGATAAATAATTTTTGTTCTACAGTCCAACTGTGTATAGTATTTCCCCAACCAGTCTATTCCCAATATGATTTCAAAGTCATGAAAGGGCAGTATGATTAAATCAGCAGGAAAATTACGGTCCTCAATGCATATATCACAAGATTTGCAAATAGACTCAGTAACAAATTTCGCGCCTAAAGGTGTACTGACTTCAACTTTATGTGGGAGTTTATCAATGCTAACATTCATAGATCGTGCACATGCAGGAGTTATAAACAAATGCGTAGCTCCGGGATCAATCAAACTTTAACTGGCTGAGTATTGAGAAGAAAGGTACCTTCCACTATTGCTGTGGTATCGGGTAACTCCTCTGCATGAAAAACATAGGCCCTAGCCTGAACCCTTTGTGCTGGACCTACACCTGTAACCCTGTTCTGTACACCCTGGCCTCCAGTACGGCCCTAAACATTCTTAAACTTAGGGCAATCTTTCACCCTATGCTGATCGATCCCATAGCCAGTACACTTACCACTCTTCATCCAGCAGTTAGCTTCAATGTGCCTCGATCGATTACAAAAGTTGCACTGCTGATTTTGTCTTACAACAGTGCCTCTTGAAGGTGCGGGGGCTCTGACAGTGGTAGTAGCTGTACCTCCCTGCTGGGGTCTAGTCACAGCTGGTCTCCCCTGAATCTGATACTGAGGCTGATACAGACGCTACTGAGGAACTTGAACAAAAGTCTGATACTGCCTCGGCTGACTCTGGCTGCTCAAGCCCAAATAGTGTTTCTTACCCAGCTGGCTACTCTCAGCTATCATCTCTACCTTGCGTTTCTCAAACTTCGAGGCTGCTTGGAATGCCTCGGGAAAAGTAGTGTAAGTCTGCCCAGTCAAATACAGCGTATATCCATTCTCAGCCCATGAATAAACCTGCTAATCATCCTCCTAGCTGGCTGCACCAGCTCAGGCATATACCTCGACAATTGGACAAATCGGGCCTCATATTGTGCGACAGTCATGTTTCCCTGCCTCAGGCTCACAAATTCCTCTTTTCGCCTTTCCCTAGCCATCTCGGGAATATACTTGTCCGAAACTCACTCACAAAGTCATCCCACAAATGCAGAATATCCTCATAGTCCCACCTCAGCCTAACAGTGTTCTACCATTGTTCCGCGTTGCCCTCAAACAGAAATATTGCATATGCTACCTTTGTCTTGTCAGTGTACCCCAAGGCAGCATAAATCTTCTCAACATGGTTAAGCCATTTCTCGGCTGCCTCGTCATCTGGATCTCCGAAGAACTTACCCGGCTCAACAACTGATTGTTCTCAACCCTATACCCTTATCCACCAGGATTAGCTTGATTTCTTTGGGGATTATTATTCATCTCCTGCCTCTGTTCATGCAGTACCAGAGTAATCCGGTCAACTGCAGTAGTCATAGTAGCCATAAATTGTTCAGGTATCGGTTGCTGACCCTGTTCTGCTGCCTCTGCCTCTGCCTCTTGACCCCGAGTATGACGATGTGGTGCCATAGTAACAACTTACAATAGCTGGCAACATATAAAAGCAGCTTATAGACAGAAATATAACACATAAGATTAGGCAACACTCAAGTCAATAACAATCAAGATATCTTATAACACAATTCACATAGCACAAAATTGACATGTCAAATTAGTTCACTTAAACAGATAAGCACTCCAAGTTCACATAATCATACTATAACACTTTTCACCTAACATTCGCATAATAACACTTTATCATTTTAGACCTTTACCCCACAGACCGAGAAACATATCCCGACTCATGCAATATTATCATGCTCTGATAGCTCCTAAGATGTCATGCCCCGACCCGACCCTGCAAAAGGCCAAGTCCGGACTTAACGCACGGACGAAGTCTCCTCTGTACTGTGGACGATCCGAAAACCCTACATTCAATGGAGTATTCGCGGAAACTACAACATTCATTTGAACAAGACAACTTCCTTTTAAAAACATACATTCTTTCATTAACCAACTTGGCAAACCCAAAATGTCATGCATACTACATAGGTACTTATGCCACTAAGCAGTTAAACCATTAGCATGCAGTTCTTTACTAGATACTCGAGTACCGCTTACAGTTTTACAAACTTTTAACTTTTACATCCCAAGACCATAAAGGCCTCAAAATAGAAACTACATACAAGGCTACAAGCCACAAAATAAAGTGACAACCAAGCAACATATACATCAAGCATGGCCCGCCACAAAAGTCTGGCAACCAACCACTAGCTAAGCAAAGAAAGTGATATCAAGGGAACACCTCCACTTGTTCCTCCTTCTCCTCAACCACCTCAATAGGAACAGCCTCAACTACTCCTGTAAAATATAGTATAGAAAGGGATGAGCAAAAACTATTGCTCAGCGAGGGTTATCGGTCTCACAGGTCGGAGGTGAGAGAAGAGTGCATTGCAAATAGCCAAGTAGGACAATCAACCCAAACATTCAAGTTCAACAAGACTAAGCCAATCAATCAAATCAAGACAAGCTTTATAAATATTTAAGCCATAGCCATACAATTAAAGGATACAATTCACTTTCCACGAGCAACTTCAATCACGAAT
Organism: Ehretia macrophylla; assembly: GCA_037974665.1. Lineage (NCBI taxonomy): Eukaryota > Viridiplantae > Streptophyta > Magnoliopsida > Boraginales > Ehretiaceae > Ehretia > Ehretia macrophylla. The sequence continues at coordinate 24,747,446 of CM075779.1, read as the reverse complement.
CCGATGACGACGCGCCGGCCCAACCACCTTATAACCCCAGTTTGGAATACCCCAAAAGTACCCAATCAATTCTACGACCCAAATCTCCCTGGGCGACAACCCAAACAAGAAAGGGAATAGGACACGAGGCTAGAGCAACCAACCCTGGCAACCCAAGGCTACCCAGAGAGGCCCATCACACCCGCCCCTGACTCTATGAATGTAATACAATAAACAATGCAACAATCGAGCGATAGAGCCACACGTGGGAGAATAACAAAGTAGGTTACTCTCCCACGCAATAGCAACAATTGATATACATTTCAATCACAATTAACTACAACAAGTATAACAAGCAACATTAAACATTATAAAAGCCAAAACATGCTAAAAATCAACAAAACACACAACTGCCCCAACGTTCAAAATGTTACTACTTCTAAACGAGCCACGAGTTTTGAAAACCGACTTCACCACTCATCCCAGGACACCATAAGGCACACCTAGAAGCCATAAAACCCTACTTTACCCTAGAATTCCCGCAAAGCCCCAATTTTTCCCTTTGCTCGTTTGAACTACAGCTACCCTAACCAAAGACCCAACCAACGCCATAACCACACCAAAAGTGCTTCCATGGCCTCCCGACACAATGCCATCACGCAAAACGAGGAAACGCTAAACTCGACCGAAACGACCCCAACATGAACCAAGGCATTTTTCTCCGTTTTTCCATTACACAACCCAAATAAATCATACATTTAAGCATTCTAACATATCTAGCACATTTTCACATCAACAGAACGCAATACGGAGCAACCTTTACGAAACGGGGGTTTACTATTCACAATTTACTATTCCATTGTCAATTTAAATTGCAATAGCTATATACAACTGTAGAAAATGCTAAAAACCTACAAATACATGTTCTACAACCATCAAGGAACGTTCTTCAAGCAATAAAATAGTTAAATTAACAATCTACGCATAAATCTCAAAAATTAAAGTTTAGATACAACTATTTCAAATGCACAAATAACGATGTATCGCTCATTTTAGACGCTACTAGACGCTAGGAAGACGACGTTAGAAGCCTCGGAAATGATCCCGTTCAACCCCACACGAAGATTCGAAGATTTGGCTTGAAAATTATTTTTTTCCTTTTCTCCCTTGGAGTTTCGGTTTTCCCCTTCTTTTTTTCAGCTTTGCTTTGTTTTGTTTTATGCTATTTTATACTTATAAGGTGACAACAAGTAAAATAGTCAAGGCCCTTGGTCAAAGCTAACTTAAACTTGGTCAAAGTAGTTTATTTTATGCATTTTAAACTTAAAACAAAACACACAACTATAATTCTAATCAACAATAACTAAAATACTAAAATTAAAACACTAAATACTAGCTTTCACTAATTGCTGAGGACTATAAATTATTTTCTAGCTACCACCCTTGATAAGCAATGCACTTTGTGACGATGAACGAATAACATTTAAATATAAAGGAATATAAGAAAAATATAATTTTTAGAAAGAGAAACAAAAAAATTCTATGTTCCAGGCTCGGATATTACAGATAGGCTTGTACCCGCATGCCACCATGTCCCTCTGCCACTGGTTCTAACTTTCTTTTTACTTATTTTGTGCGATCGAACATGCTTCCTATTTTATCATGAACCATGTGCAGATTTTTTAGAAAATTTAATAATTTTAAAGTACTGATTTTATCTTTTCTTTACTCTCTGTCCTTTTTGTCTGCAATAACTGTTGTCCCTTAATTAAACCTAAGAGGGGGGAGGGGTGAATTATGTTATATAGGCAATAATACTACTTTTTCGATTAAACAATCTTAAGAAAATATGCACTCTAGCAATCTAAAATGTAAGTGAGACAATTTATCAAACACTTGGTGTGCAGAAAAATAATGCAAAGAGAGAGTTGAGAGAAAGAGATTGCAAATCGCGATTTAGCATAGTTCGGCCCCCGCCTAAGTCCATGACCTAAGCTCCCCGCTTAGGATTTCAACAATCTTTACTATGGTGACTCTTCAAATATTGGTGAGTTCACAAACCAAATACAACGGTAGTTCAAGCTTTTACAATAGAAAAATTCATTCTCAATACAAAGCTTTAACCCCAAAACTTTTGACAAAGAAATCCTTCATTTCAAAGTGTTTAACTCTCTCTTTTGATAAGTGTTTGAGATTCATAATAAAAGCCCTCTTTTAGGGTAGATGAATACAATGAATGATTCTCTCAATATTGCTTACAAATTCTTGTTCAAGTATATCTCAATGATGATTCAAAGATGAAGTTAATATAAGAAATCAAGATTAACTGCTTTGAATCAATATTTTGAAAGTTTGCAGTTGAGAGACATTAATAGAGGCTGAAATGTGTGTAATAAATGCACTCCAACGTTCATAAAATGATTATATTTTAAACCAGCATTTTGGCTCGACCGGTCAACCCTTACTCTACCGATCGACCGGTCGAGAGACCCTCATCCGGTGGACTGGTCTTGGGCAGACAACCCTTTGGCCAACGGTCGACCTGTTGCCATGAGGTCGTCCGGTAGGCTAAAAAATGCAATGGTTGGGTTTTTGAAAACGTTTCTTTTGAGCGTCTTTTGTAAAGCCTTTTTCAATTGTTTCAAAAACTACTTTCAAGGATCATTATCGAGCATATACTATTTGCAAGACTCAAACCCCGGCCAAGTCCCAACCGGTACCCTTTATGACTTCCTTCTCCATCCTTATAACTTCATCTTCATTCTTTGAATCTTTTCATTGAGTTGATGGATATTCTTCTTCCTTCTTCAGCTTGATGAAGTTGGAATCAGAGTCAATCTTGATTCATCTTTACTTATGCACACTTAAACAAACTCATTAAACATACTTATGGTTTGTTATCATCAAAACCAAGATTTAGAAGCCCTTTAGGCTAACAATCTCCCCTTTTTTGATGATGACAAAACTTATTTCAAATAATAACAATGTAAGCATAAATGAGTTTGAGAGAGCATTTAGAATTTAGTGCATTTTGAGTTTGCTTGAACCTAAAAATTTGTAAGATATAAGTTTGTATAAAACTCCCCCTCAACTTGTGCATACTTTAACATATTACTCATCTTCAGTGTATGAGTCTTCTTTTAGACTCAAGTTGAACCTCAAGTTTAACACATTTGTCATGCTAGCTTTTGTTTATATTATTATTACAATGTTTCTCCCCCTTTTTGTCATTAGCAAAACAAGGAAAACACGTACTTCGACATTGCATCCCCTCCTATTTGGCAATACCAAACAAGGTAAAGCAAGATAGAGCAATTGAATTCAAAAGAACAAAATAATGGAAGTAGATTGGATGAACAAAGAAAATGGAAAAACTGAAACAATTAGAGAGAGTGCATGACAAAGTAAACGAACAAAGTTTGGTTGGGTAATTTTGGGTGGACCAGTGTTGTCCAACAAGATCTGGGTCATCAAGAAGCTTACCCCATAGAATTTCTTTCTTAGAGAAATCACCCAGTGCGATGACGTGCATAAGATCCCATGGGTCAATGGTATGAGGCCTAAAACCGATCTTTCGTTTCTTGGATGCTTGTCTGGATGAAGAGGCCATGAGTAGACAAGAGAAATCAGAAGAGAAAACAAGAAAGTTTGGTTGGGTAATTTTGTTGAACACTTGGTGGGCAAGAGAAAATTTGAAGATTTTTGACAAAGATTTGAAGATTTGAAAGGTTTGATCTTCCGTTTGTAGTAAAAAGATGATGTTTAAAGCTTGAAAAAATTGATGAGGGTTTATAGGATTTGAACGTGAAAGATGGGTAAAGTTTGAAAGAAAAAGAATGATTGAAAAAGTTTAAAAATTGGGGTTTTAAGCTTGGTGCCCATTAGTGCCGCGACCGGACGAGGGTAGGCGCATCGGTTGACCGGTGCCAGACCCTCGTCCACCCGAGGCACATCCACCGGATGAGGGTATGCTCCACTGGTCGACCGGTGACAACCCCCTCTTCCAGTGGTGCACTTTCTGCTATGAAGTGCATCTCACACGGAAAACTTCAAGTTTGTGCAACTTTAACTCATTTTAAGCATGCCCAATTCCCTTCTAATCATGCAAAATTGATTCTCATGTAGAGGCTTAGTAAAAATATATGCTAATTGATGCACGGAATCAACAAATTCAAGTATAACATTCCATTTTTGAACATGATCGCGAATGAAGTGATGTATAATTTCAATATGCTTTCTTCTAGAGTGTTGGATGCGATTCTTAGTGTGATTAATGGCACTTGTATTATCATATTTAATAGGCACGTTATAGTACGCAAGGCCATAGTCGAGCAAATTTTGTTTCATCCAAAGAATTTAGGCAACATAATTTTCAGCAGATACGTATTCAGCTTCGGCCGCAAAGAGAGCTACACTATTTTGCTTTTTACTAGACCAAGAGATTAATGAATGTCCTAGAAATTGACAGCATCCACTAGTACTCTTTCTATCTACTCAATATCCGGCATAATCCGCATCTGAATATCCTATAAGTTCAAATGATGTGTCTTTCGGATACCACAATCTTAAATCTATAATCCCCTTAAGATATTTAATGATTCTTTTTACTGCATTTAAGTGAGACTCTTTGGGACAAGATTAAAAACGAGCACATAAGCACACTATAAATACAATATCGGGTTTAGAGGCAGTTAAATAAAGAAGGCTTCCGATCATACCTCGATATTATTTTTCATCTACCTTATTACCTTCCTCATCTTTGTCTAGTTTGATTGAGGTTGACAGTGGTGTACTCATTTCTTTTGATGATTCAAGCCCAAACTTTTTGATAAGTTCTCTAGTGTACTTGGCTTGATTTATAAAAGTACCCTCTTGTGTTTGCTTGATTTGAAGTCCGAGAAAGAAATTTTATTCTCCCACCATACTCATTTCAAATTCCTTGTGCATGGACTTAGAGAAATACTCACACAGAGATTCATTAGTAGCACCAAAAATTATATCATCAACATAGATTTGAACAAGCAATATATCTTTGCCTTTTGTTTTAACAAAGAGAGTGGAATCTAATTTGCCTCTAGTGAACCCTTTTTCAAGCAAATAATTACTAAGCATATCATACCATGTTCTAGGAGCTTGTTTAAGGCTATATAATGCCTTGTCTAGTTTATATACATGATTTGAAAAGTTAGAATCCTCAAATCCAGGTGGTTGTTTCACATAAACTTCTTCATTGAGATAACCATTTAAAAAGACACTTTTTACATCCAATTGATACAATTTAAAGTCCATATAATATGCAAAGGCAAGAAGCATACGAATGGATTCAAGTCTAGCTACGGGAGCAAAGGTCTCATCATAATCTATGCCTTCTTCTTGATTATACCCTTGAGCTACTAGCCTAACTTTGTTTCTAGTTACAACCAGATTCATCTAGTTTGTTCCTAAAAACCCATTTTGTACCAATTATAGGATAATCCTTAGGTTTTTCAACTAGATGCCATACTTCACTTCTTTCAAATTGATTTAATTCCTCTTGCATGACAATTATCCAATCTTCATGATCTAAAGCTTCTTTAACATTTTTAGGCTCTACTTGAGAAAGAAAAACAACATGTTCACAATATGCATTTAGATTGGAACGAGTTCTTACTCCCTTGGAAGGATCATCAAGAATTTGATCATTTGGATGATCTCTCACAAACTTCCAACACCTTGGTAGATCATCATTTGTTGTGGCTTCTTTGACATTTTGCATTGGTTGTTCATTGTATTGTGGATTTGTTAGAACTTCACCATCCTTTGAGGTTTGACCATTTTCAACATTTGTCTCATTTGGATCACTTGAGGTTCCCTCATTGCCAATGGCTGTAGGTAGGATTTGAATGTCTACTTCGGGAAGTTCTACATCATCATCATTCTTTCTTGGGGCAAAATGATTAGTTTCATCAAAATCCACATGCATAGACTATTCGATAAGTATATTTCTTTTGTTAAAAACTCTATAAGCCTTGCTTCTTGAGGAGTAACCCATAAAAAGTCCTTCATCCGATTTAGAATCAAATTTTCCAAGATGTTCTTTTGTATTTAGGATGAAACACTTACAACAAAATACTTTAAAATGAGACACATTTTGTGCTCTACCTTTCCATAATTCATAAGGTGTTTTCTTTAGAAAATGTCTAATTTGCACACGATTTAGCACATAACATGCGGTATTTATGGCTTTACCCCAAAAATATGTTGGCAAGTTATTTTCTTTCAACATTGTTCTTGCCATTTCTTGTAAAGTCCGGTTCTTTCTTTCTACTACCCTATTTTGTTGAGGAGTTCTAAGAGCCAAAAAATTATGTTCAATGCCACGAATTTCACAATAGTCCATAAAAGATGCATTTATAAATTCGGTGCCTTGGTCACTATGAATACAATTTATATAATAGCCTTTCTCATTTTGCACCTTATTACAAAGTTTAGCAAATTCATTGAAGGCATCATTTTTATGTGCAAGAGGTCTCACCCATGTGAATCTAGTATAATCATCTATGATAAGATAGGCATATCTAGATCCACCTAGGCTTGCCATATCCGTTGGACCAAAAAGATCCATATGTAATTTTTGTAAAGCTCTTGATATGGTTACATTGCTAATTGTTTTAAAAGATGTTTTGTGTTGTTTTCCAAATTGGCATGCATCACATAAATGGTCTTTTTGAAATCTAGTCTTAGGAAGACCTATGGCAATTTTTTTTCTAGAAAGTTTAGCAAATAAATCCATGTTAGCATGATTAAGTCTCCTATGCCATAACCATGAGTCTTCATTAATGGTAACTAGGCATGTCACATTTTGATATTTTAATTCATGAAAATTAATCACATACACGTTATTGCATCTATTGCCAACAAATTACACTTTTTCATCTTTATCATATACCTTGCAACAAGTAGGTAGAAATTCAACTCTAAAACCATTATCACAAAATTGGCTTACAATTAGCAAATTATGTCTAAGACCTTTAACATATAAGACATTATGAATGGAAATAGAATTTATATCTCTTACGCTACCTTTACCAATGACTTTGCCTCATTCATTTCTTCCATAGCTAACTTTACCTTTAAACTCTTTATCAATCTCATAGAAGAAAAAGAAATCACCCGTCATGTGCCTTGAGCACCCACTATCAATAACCCATGTATCTTCATATTTCACCTTTAGGGCAACCTATCGTTCATAGAAACAAATCAAGTTCATTTTGGTCCCCAAGGTTCTACTGGGTCCTTTAGTGTTAGTACGAAGTCCTAACACATCTAACAACCCATTTGGGTCTAAGAAATAAAGGAATGTGAGAATCTCTTCCTACCATGTTTCTAAATCTACATTGTGATGCATTGTGACCAATTTTCTCACAATAAGTGCATCTTTTAAATGATCCTCTTGATGTTGAGGCTACATGCCAAGAGGATAATACTTTGACAAAATGATTTTGAACCTATTTTTGATGTGGCTTATAGCCAATCCCTTTTTTGTCAATTTGTACTTTTTGTGATTCTTTTAATGGTGGATGGACAATTGAGGATTGAAAAGCTTTCACAAAAATATTTTTTGAGAACTTTGGTTTAGAAAATGGCTCATAGTCAATCCCACCTTTATCAAATGGTAATTTTTGGGAACCAAGGATTTCGTCCAACATCTTTGTTCCCTTTGAAAATCTAGCAATATCATTTTGTAAATCAAGAACTTTTTTTTCAAAATCTTTGATTTCTAATTCATTTTTGGACTTTAAATGATAGTATTCATAAATCTCTTTGGTAAGAGTATTATTTTCATCTCAAAGTTCTTTAATTTCTTTTTGAAGTTCATCATTTTTTTTGAAGATTTTTTACTTTTGAGTGTATAAGAAGAAAACTATCATGTAGTTTTGAAAATTCATTTGTTAATTCGTCAAAAGTACATTCATCATCATTAGAAGAAGAAGAAGATTCATCACAAGACGAAGAAGTTACCTCATCATCTCTAGCCATGAAGCACACAAAGTTGGTCACTTCGGTTTCACTTCCACTTTCATCACCGGTTGATATATCATTCTTAACACCAGCCTTCATTGTCTTTTGCTTCCCTTTGATCAATTTTGGACATTTTGCTTTGATGTGTTCCGGCTTGTCACAATTGAAGCACTTGATCTCCTCTTTGGTCTTTTCAATTTTCTCTTTGAATCTTCTCTTGATTTTGTTGTTGTTGGGCTCTCATTTCTTCATTTTTTTGTATTTCAAGAACTTCTTAAAATTTTTTACAAGGAGTGCAAGCTCATCAAGGTCACTATCATCTTTGTCTTCATCACTCTTGAGATTGAGCAATGAGAGCAAGTGATTTCCTTGTCTTCTTTTCTTCTTCATCTCGTATCTTTTCTTGATTCAATACAAGTTCCTTCGTCACAAGGTTGCAAATGAGCTCATGCACCATAATCTTGGAAAGATCGGTTGATTCTCTAATTGATGTTACCTTTGGTTTGTGTTCTTTTGGAAGAGCCATAAGAATCTTCCGATTGAGTTATTCATTTGGATACTTCATTCTGAGAGCACTCAAGTTGTTTACGATTTTGGAGAATCTTTGATGCATTCCATTTAGTGACTCTCCGGCCTTCATACGAAACAACTCATACTTATGGATATGAAGATCAATTTTGGTATTCTTCACTTGAGACGTTCCTTAATAAGACTTGTGTAATATCTCCCAAATCTCGTGAGCGGTTTTACATTGACTCACATGACTATACTCAGTTTCGTTTAGAGCACAATAGATGATGTTCTTGGCTCTTGAGTTCTTGGTCATTATGATAATGTCTTGATCATTGAACTCGCTCTTTTCCTTGGGCACTTGAATGGTTTTGACTTTCTCGGCTTCACTTGAACTTGAAGCTATCTTTGGTCGTCACCTCCTTCATTGGAACATAAGGGCCAGCTTCTACCAATGACCATAGAGCATAGTCAATGGATTGTATGTATGTCTCCATCTTGTTTTTTCAATAATTGAAATTAGTACCTATAAACAATAGAGGCATATTAGTGGAGTAACCTTCGAAGTAGAGAGAGGTAGTATTGTTTGTCATTTATCTTTTCTTTGCTAAATGTTAAGCTATATGCAAAGTCCTAGCTCTTGATACCACTTGTTGTCCCTTATTAAACCTAAGAAGGGGGGAGGGGGGGGAGGGGAGGTGAATTAGGTTATATAGGTAATAATACTACTTTTTCGATTAAGCAATCTACTAGCAATGATTAATCAAAATCAATCTTAAGCAAATATGCACTCTAGCAATATAAAATGTGAGTAAGACAATTTATCAAACACTTGGTGTGCAAAAAAATAATACAAAGAGAGAGTTTAGAGAAAGAGATTGCAAATCACAACATGGTTCGGCCCCCGCCTAAGTCCACGACCTAAGCTCTCCGCTTAGGATTTCAACAATCTTCACTATGGTGACTCTTCAAATGTTGGTGAGTTCACAAACCAACTACAACGGTAGTTCAAGCTTTTATAATAGAAAATTTTATTCTGAATACAGAGCTTTAACCCCAACACCTTCGACAAGGAAATCCTTCCTTTCAAAGTGTTTAACTTTCTCTTTTGATAAGTGTTTGAGATTCACAATAAAAGCCCTCTTTTAGGGTAGATGAATACAATGAATGCTTCTCTCAATATTGCTCAATTATATCTCAATGATGATTCAAAGATGTATAAAAAATCAAGAGTAATTGCTTTGAATCAATATTTTAAAAGTTTGAAGTTGAGAGGCATTAATAGAGACTGAAATGTGTGCAGTAAATGCACTCCAACATTCGTAAAATGGTTATATTTTAAACCAGCGTTTTGGCCCGACCGGTCGACCCCTACTCCTCCGGTTAACCGGTCGAGAGACCCTCGTCTGGTGGACAGGTCTCGGGCGAGCGACCCTTTTGCCACCGGTCGACCAATTGCCATGAGGTCGTTCGATGGGCTCAAAACTGTAAGGATTGGGTTTTTGAAAACGTTTCTTTTGAGCATCTTTTGTAAAGCCTTTTTCAATTGTTTCAAAAATAACTTTTAAGAATCATTATTGAGCATATACCATTTGCAAGACCCAAATCCCAGACAAGTCCCAACCGGTACCCCTTATGACTTCCGTCTACATCCTTATAACTCCATCTTCATTCTTCAAATCTTTTCCTTGAGTTGATGGATATTCTTCTTCCTTCTTCAGCTTGATGAACTTGGAATCGGAGTCAATCTTGATTCATCTTTACTTATGCATACTTAAACAAACTCATTAAACACATTTATGGTTTGTTATCATCAAAACCAAGATTTAGAAGCCCTTTAGGCTAACAATAACCATTACTAGAAGTGAAAGATTAGATCCTTATGGTTGTTCTCTTTTGTTACCCTTTTTTTTTTCCGTGCCAAGCTCCTTTGTTACCTGAAGGTTGGCATAATTTCATCTTTCTTGGTTTGAAATTCTAATTATTCTCTGACAATGGATACAAAAGTTAAGATTCTCTATCTGTTATTAACTTGATATAAAGAATGACCTTTAATTTGACCCTCTCCACTATATATATGATGTCATTTCTCCTCAGGCATATGATGCCCGAAGTCATTAATTATTATCATATTCATAATAGCTATACTTGGTGTATGTAAATTCTCTGATATATGGTGAAAATTCTTTCATGTGCACATAGTTAGAGTAAATGGGTTAGATTTTGTACATGCAGCTCTTTGCCTCATGAATTTGGATGCACCCTTTTTGTTACTTTTTTGTTTCGTCATCATTTGTAAATTTTTTCATATCTATTTGTTGATCTTCTTCTTTTGTTCCTTTGGATATGGAACTTCTAAATGCATATCTTGCGAAGAAAAGAATAGGAAGCATAAATGAACAAAGTACGCATAGGGTATTCTTGTTTGACATCCTAAACCTCATGAGAATGTTTGGGAAGAAGGCCAATGGTGTCAAAGTGTTCTCTATTTTTGTGCCTTTTCTGTTGTAAATGTGTAACATGTTTATTTGTGTAGTGTATTTTTGGTGAATTCCTTATCAAAAGTCATATTTTCATATCTAGCTTCTATGGCTTCCACAGTCTTTTTGAACCAATTGGAGTTGTTCACTCTTTTGGCCAATGGGAAGTTTGTGGCTGCTTGGACACCTTTATGTGTGTGTTCGACGACCACTACTTCCCACTTTGGCACTACCACGACCATGCTTAGTACTACCACTCTAGACCCACTCTTTCTTCTAGCAGGTTCAACGTAGGTCCTAAACTTACGTTTGCTCAAATCAGGGATAGTATGGTTGAAGAAGGATTTGAGAACACACAACTAGTACTGTGGGTGTATTCCTTAATGAATAAATACTCGAGTCTATTTAAATAAGAAACTATTTTATGCGCTCATTATATAATGACAATTGGTGCTATAAGTCAATTGCAACTAAATTTCAAGAAAGTACTTAATCTGATGAATGGAGATGATACTTTTGAATCCATTGAGGATCATTTGAAGAATGCGGGAAGTAGCGAAAGTTTTCTATCTGCGACAGGAGATAGCAAAGAGGAGATAACCTTTTTTTGCTAGAAATACTATTGGTTATTAGCGTTGTTTATTGCAACTATATTTTGAAAAAAAAAAAGAAAAGAAGATTCATGTATCTAAAAACATGCTTAGAAGTCTGCTACTATGGAGACATAAGTAGAGAAAGTAGAGAAATTACCCTTAGAATAGGTTGATATTGAGACTACATATATATGTCTTGTAGACATATATATATATATATATATATATATATATATATATATATATATATATTTGTAGTAGAACAAAAGATGGTTTAGGTATTATTATTGAGACTACATATATATGTCTTGTAGATATATATATTTTTGTAGTAGAACAAAAGATGGTTTAGGTAATATTTAAATGTCTATTATAGATGGTTTGTTGGGTTTGAACGCTTAGATTATATTTCAAGACTAGAAAGGGTTAAAGGGTCGGAGTTACAACCCCTTATAATAAATAACATTTTGAGGGAGATTTAATGGTTGTAAAATGTCCAAATCATAATAATATGAATAATCTATCACCGTTAAATTTTCTCATAAGATTAGAATATTTTGAAAGAACCTAAATCCTATTATGAAACATTGTTAGGTGGATATTTTATCACCTTGTTGAGAGAATCTTCAAATTAGAAAACCGAGGAATGAGTTGTAAAGCCCTCTTTTATGGATGAAGTTGGAAGATATCATCATGAGGGGATATCATTATGTTTAAGATGGTAGATGATGTAACTATTGAAGATTTGTAATTCTATAAATAGAGAAATCAGATTTAGAGGAAGAGGTACACTGATATGGATTAAATATAATATTCTTCTATACATTCTTTTCATTCTTTCTTTACTGTCATAGTTTCATAGTATTTTAGCATTAATTTTATAACACGTTATCAGCACGAGTCTTTACCAGTGAATTACTCAATAGAAGGATAGAGAAATTAAGTTGTAGAAGAATGCCAATATATGAATTAGAGAATATTCAAGACCGTCCTTACAGATGCTAGAATTGATCATCTCCATACAACCCAGATTCTATCATCTTTAATTTTGATAGTCATATTATTATATATATTCCATTGGTTTTCTATATCATATTCCAAACAGATGCTTATGAATTGGTAGAAACTAGGTTTAATACATACCTGTTGCAGTTTTAAATAGTTCTGATAAAGCCTTATTTCAGTAACTCTAGCTTTCGGACAACTTGTTTTTCATTTGCAGTAGGAGTCTGTCTATTTTCTTGAGCATAATTTGTTGTGTTTGAGGAAGAAGACGATTTGGCCTTGTTGAATTTTTTATTTTGTTTGTCTTGATTCCACTTTTCTTTTAGTTTGATTTAACTTTTCTTTTGTCAAAAGTTTGTTTGTACTTTATGTATGGACCTGCTTCTTTATTTTTTTCATTGCAATTATCATGTTCTTAGAATAGATATTTAAACTTTATCTGCTATAGTAAGATTTCAATGTTAAAAAGTACAGTGATTTTCTAAAGCAAATAGTAAATAGCTCCCACTGAGGCTTATTTACACTTTTTATATGCTTTGATGAGCTATGTGTTGAAGTATTTTTATTCCTTAGAGCAGAGAATAAATTGTGATACACTATAATAAGTGTCAATATAAATTTGTTAAGTGAACTTAATTGACATGTTTATTAGCAATATAGAGATTTAAATTATTTCGTTCAAGCTTAGGCATATATGTGAATGGTGGTACTCAACATACAGTTGCATTATTATAATCTGTCTGTTATAATCACTTAATATGCTTCATGTCGTGAGCAAACTCATATCATAATACACTTGTATGAATTCAAGTGTTTAGTTGCATATTTAAATTAGCTAGCTTGAAGATCTGTAGCATATTAAACTTATTAATAAAGATAGTTAAACTTGATTCAGTTTATTAAATAATTGAAGTGAACTTAAGAAATAAGCCCAAATCTTATAACATTAATTTATAATCTTCGGGTGTGTATATTATTAATCATTTACCAAATAGATCAAATTGTTTGCACCAAATATCATATTAGTTACTGTTGGTTCTTTATCACTGAAAAGACTTGACTGATTCATTGAATTTATGTTATAGCATAAATTGTATATTATCAAAGGAATATAGTTTGAAAGTTTCATATTATTAGTGAGAAGAAATTGGTAAGTCCAGATACACACACCACATAATCACATATATTTTATTCATGATACCACACATGATAGTCAATATTTAGGTGATAAATGAGAATGCAGAAATTTGTTGTATGGCTGCTTGTCGTTTTTGCAAGACACATGAGTGTTATCTATTCTAGCTATATGAGATAATGATTTAGAATTATCTTCTTCCTACTACAACACACTAATGATATTATTTAATTGCTATATTTTAATGTTTCATAGTCAAGTTGTTTGACATATCTCACCATTCAAGCTTAATTCAAATTTTCAATACTACTTGGACCATATGTTGAAATCATTTTTAGCTTGACATTTTTTTTAAAAAGGAATAAAATAAAATAAAAATAAAAAAGGGGTTTGTCCGAGTGACTAGGGTTTTTGACCCACTACTCTTTTTATTCTCCTTTTCCTTCTTCGCCGTACTCTTCATCTTCACTGCTCTATCATTTTTCTCTCTTCATATTCTTCTTCAACACCGAAAGAAAGAAAGAAAAAATTCAAAGGTTGGTAATGGAGGAGTGCATGGATGTGGTTATAATTTTCATATGTATATTACTTATGATCCTTATTATTATTTTCGTTTTCGTCAAGTTTGTAATTTTGAATATAAATGTAAAGCTTGATTAGAATTGTAACAATAAGGATCTATCTCATAAATTTGAATCTTTTGGTAAGAATAATTGTATTTTAGATGGTTAAATTTTGAGATTTCGATTAAACTCTTGTATTTCAATCTTTATTTCATTTGTAGCCCGTTAATCGTTTGAAGCTATTGAACGGTGTCATATTATTCTCAAGATCCACTGACAATTTATAACTTGGAGTTATATGATTTTATATTCTCATATATAATTTTATTGTGGTATGATGAACAAAATAAATATATCTTACTGGATAAATGTATTTTTCGTATTATTATTCCTATGAATATAGCAATTGACACGGTTGTTGCCATAAACATTACTACAATATCGGCCTTATTCAATATACTTCATGGCCTTGTAATGGTTCAAATAATCCTGCTTTATATATGAGTTTTCTCATACAACTATATGAGCAGTTGAGAAAAGATATAGTAATCCTAGTTTTTCCTCGCGTTGAAATGATCACTTGTGTGGTATAGGTGTCACGGTAATGAAATGAATTCATGAAAAATTCTTATGAACACCCACTAATGAACCATAAGATATTGGATCCAAAGTGTTTTATGCTTTGGCATGATATGAGAAGAATTGTTGCAAATTCATATGGGCACTGATTAAAGAATCAAAGGATTCTGTTACCAAATAAATTTTCATATACTACTTGTGCCCAAGGAAAATTGATTAAAAGGCCACACCCTATTAAAATTGATATCGAAAATTTTGTATTTTGAGAAATGATTCAAGGGGATATATACGAGCCTATTATTCTATCATGTGGATCATTTTGATATTTAATGGTATTAATCGATACCCCAATATGATAATCACATGTGGGAATATTATCTACTTAGAATGCGGCATGCAAAAACATATTATTGGAAGATAAATAGTAATTCGTGTGAACAATACCGAAAATAGTATTGTTTAAATAGTGGAGTCGTCGGGTACTGTTTAAATAGTGGCTGCTGGGTATTGTACAAATAGTGACTCGTAAATAGTAATCGCATAGTCACTATAGGCACAAATTTTGGATAATACAATCAAGATAACTCATCTTGATAATGAAGAAAAATTTACATCTCACTCATTTAATGATAGTGTATATTGGGATTTATGTTTAGTATTATGTGACTCATACACATATGGTCTAGCTGAAACCTTTATTAAATATTTGCAGCTAATTGCTAGACCAGTATTATTACCGACTAAGTCTGGTTCTGTTGAGGACATTGGTATCATATGTTGCAATATTTATTCAAACAAAACCAACCGTTTGAATTATATATTATATTCTCTATTATTCGAATCTCATCTAAGGATATTTTGCGCAATGTATGTTTCTATTATTCCCCCACAAGCGCATAAAAATGGGCTTATAAAAGAAACTGAGAATTTATGAAACCCCATCAAATATTATATTAGGACATAGAAGAGATCAATTTCAATAGTATATTTTGCTAATTAATGAAATGATATTCTCAGTATCAGGGGGGAAAAACAAAAGTTGAAACAATAAATACTTCTAGGGCAAGATTATCATATTGATCCTCGTATAAATATCAAATGCATTCCTAGATGCAAAGATAGTAACTAAGTCACATATACCAGCTTTCAATGCTCCTACATATCAGAATTGGTATCTCAATTGAGAAACATATAAAACAATAGCATCTACTACACACTGAAAGGATGGCAGGCATATCGGTTCCACAAATAAAGGAGCAAAATATGCGAATTGGCATTTTTGGATTATTTGATAGCTTGCAAATGTCAAAACAAGGAGTTAAAAATATAACTAAGAAATATTACTCTACAAGAGTATCGGGTACCTGAAAATGATGTGAATATTGAAAGCATTAAGACTAAAGAGATCTCACTCAGTTAAATTACTCCTAGAAAAGAATGGAACTGACAATAGAAATTGATCATGATCAAATTTTTTAACACTGCAGTAGCTACTCATGTTATGAAAGAAATCGAAGATCTTACATTACAAGTCCACTAAAGAATGTAAAAAAATAAAAGATTGGGCAATATAATCAAAGAGACGCAATCTAGGCATGAAATGAGTGCATATGACATACGTATGATTGTTCAAGTACTCATTGAAATGACATATGTCTAGTTGTTGAAATGCACATTGAAATATGTATAGTTATTGATGGGATTGAGGGGGAGCATTGTATGAAATCAATCCCACATCACTACGAACGAATTAATCATAATAGTTGTCTTTTCCTTAAATTGTTTAAAAAACAAGGAATGAGTTAGTACACTGTGTGATTATACCTTGGTCTATATTCTTCGGGAACATTATACTGATATTAATCTGGTAATTTTGCAAAGAACTTCATATGCGTCTTGTGAATATGATAATAATTTATCTATATAAATCAAATGATAATATTATTGAAGTCTTAGAAGGACTCTATATGCTTGAAGCATATATTCATGTGATAATGATATTTAAGTCTTGTAAGGACTTTATATGCCTAAAGTATATATTCACGTGATAATAATATTTATATCCTAGAAGGACTGTATATGCTTAAAGCATATGAATGAAAATCTCAAAAAATTTATTTGATTACAAAGATCTTTGTATGGAAGAAAACATTCTGGAAGAATGTAATAGAATTTACTTGGAATATGATGATATCATGACATATTTGCTTCTTATTAGAATTTTCTTAGAATACGATGATATCATGACATATTTGCTTCTGATTATCATATGCATTTGTTATATATGTTGATAAATACTATAATGACTCACCAAAAGTTATTGGTCCCAGAGTACCATATTTGAGTATAATTAATGTACTAATATATCTTGTTGATAATACAATATAGCATATTGTGTTTTGGTTAATTTGTTATCCAGGTATAGTGCAGCTCCAATTTGAAATATCGTGCTATATATGTGGAATATCACATATGAACTTATCTTATCCAAGAACATTGAAATCATCATATTTTGGCTCTATAGATGCTAACCATTTATTTGAACCCCACAAAGTAAGACCACTGACAATTCATGAAACATATCATGAATACTTCATCTTGAAATCATGCTGAGATTATGACAATTCATGTGGCTGGTTGAGAATGTATATTATTGAGATCTGTCACCAATGAGTCATGTTGCAATGACGGGGATTAGGTATTTGTGTGCTGTACTCTTTTTCCTTTACCAAGGTTTTTTGTCCACTGGATTTTTCCTGGTAAGGTTTTAAAGAGGCAGAACAAATATAAGCATATCACACTGAAACTTTATTTGAGCATGGAACTTAAAAAGGACGTGACAAAAATGCTCATCAAAATTCAAAGTCAAGTAAAACGTTACAAGATCCACAGAAGCATTGCTAACGATGAGCTAGCTACTATGATTGACATGTGTTGATTTTGTGATCATTATTGATATGTTCACATGAGGGGGAGCCTTATACGAACTGTACTTTTTTTCTCTTCGCACAGGTTTTGTCCTATTGGATTTTTTTGGCAAGATTTTTAATGAGACAATATAAAATGTATATATAAAGAATATTGTACTCTTTTCCTTCGTCAAGTTTTTATCCCATTGGATTTTACTTGACAAAGGTTTTTAACGAGGCATATTCTTAAAAGATGAATATCCAAGAGGGAGTGTTATGAAACATTATTAGGTGGATATTTCATCACCTTGTTAAGAGAATCTTCAAATTAGAAAACCGAGGAATAAGTTGTAAAACCCTCTTTTATGGATGGAGTTGGAAGACATCATCATGAAAAGATATCATTATGTTTAAGATGGTAGATGATGTAACTATTGAAGATTTGTAATTCTATAAATAGAGAAATCAGATTTAGAGGAACATGTACACTGATATGGATTAAATATAATCTTCTTCTATACATTATCTTCATTCTTTCTTTACTTTCATAGTTTCATTGTATTTTAGCATTAATTTTATAACAAATCCAAATTTATATGGATTTGGTAAAACTATTATCATTTGTTTGAATTTGGATTTGCTGGCGGTTGGCCCATTCTGATAGGTGGTTATTCGAAAACTTTACCCCTTTGTAGCACATTGTTTGTGTTTTTTTTTTTTTTTTTTTTTTTTGTCAATGAGCGAAATTAATATCGACAGAAAAACATGATACAACAAATGGGCCAGCACACTGTCGTCAAAGAAAAGAAAATTGTATACAAATGGATCAACCCAAATAAACAACAAACCATAGGCCCAAACAAAAAGAAAACGTACATAAAACTATATACAATCGGGCCAAGCCCGATGAGAATTAAAAACAAAAATGTTGGGCCAAGCCTAAATACCCATCGTCACCACCATAAACCTTTAAGGGGCGTTTGGTTCACATATTGATTTTTCATTCCTGGAAATAACATCCCTGAAAACTGAGAATGTGATTAAAACTGTTTGGTACGTTAAAAAATAATATTTTGTCAATTTCTTAGGAATATTTTTTTGTTGTGTCTGGTTAGACTTAAAATCCCTAGGAATCTTGAGCAATTTTTTAACAATATTCCTAGCTCAAAAAAAAATAAAAATATCATAAAACGTGTACAAATAACAATACATTTTGTATACTTTGCTAATACACGAGCAAAAAAGTGTATTAGTAAATTTATTATATATTTGTAAATTTTAACTTTACACTTCAAAAATTAGAAATTTAAATTTATTATTTAATTTATTTTGAAAATTTAAAGTTTAAAAATTATTATTTTTTATTTTTATTTTTAAACTTGAAATTTAACTTAAAAATTTAAAATTTGGGATTTAGCATTAAAAAATTATTTCAAATATAAATTTAAATTATAAAATTTTAGTTTAACTTAAAAAACTAATAATTTTTATTTATTTCATTTTATTTTTATTATTTTCTTTTTTTTGTTGTTTATTTTTGTTTATTTTACTTTTTTTTTATTTTTATTTATTTTATTTTATTTTTATTATATCTTATTTTAGTTTTAATTTTAATTTAATTTAATTTTATATTATTTTCTTATATTATTTTTAATTTTTAATTTTAATTTTATATTATATTATATTTTATGTTATTTTTATTTTTACTTTATTTTATTTTATTTGTTTTATCTAATTTTTGTTTTACATTATTATTTATAATTTATTATTTTTTTATATTAATTTTTTGAATTATTTTATTTTATTTATTTTAATTTTACATTTTTTAAGATAGGTATTTGTGTATTTTGTTTTCTCTAAAACATTCACACAACTTTGGAATGTAAGATTTCCACCCCTCACATAGGAATAGAAATTGAGCAAATCATTAGAATATTGTATTCGCAGGAATATGATATTCATATGAATATTTTTTTATTCCGTGAACCAAATATAGAAACAATATATTCTATACTTCAAATTTCTGAAAATCCTGAAAGATTCTGTGAACTAAATACCCCATAACAAAAAAAACCCTAACCCTAACCAAAAAAAAAAGAAGCAAAATCCAATGAAAATCAGCTGCTGATGACGGCCCACCATTCGACAAGAATAGGGCTATTGGTGTCCTTCACAATTTCTTGTCCATTCCGTCGGTCAACCGAAAAGAGTTTAAAAACTGAGTTTTGATTTCCCTTTACTGATTTAGGGCTTTATTCTTTTTATTTTTATTTTGTTATTTAATTTTTATCTTTTACCTGGTGTAGGTGAAGAATTGAGTAACCATGACGAGCTTATGTCAAACTCCTTTGTTTTTTTTCCCCCAAATAGAAGGAGGCATAGCCATTAGTTGACTATTACATCACCCATAGCCTATGTGCTTTTCATGTGGTGGGTCAAACAAGTTTGGGGACAGTTCTTTTCCAATGTCACCAAAGAAGTTATTAGTAGAGATTTTGGATTTTCTCTAATTGAATTATTATTTTTAAAATAGTGATACATCATCTTTACTTAAAACAAAGGGCTAGATTGCATCATATCATTACTTACTTATACTTAACGAAGAAAAGACATAATTATGTAGCTCATCTTAAAAAAACTGATTTAAGGAAAGAAAGAATAAAGACACCTACTTAAAATAGAGGGTCATATTTGCACAACCTCACAATTGACTTATATTTAAGACTAAAATAACATTTTTTTCTCTTCATAAATTAATTAAAGAGAACGATATTTCTCCAGACAATATAAATCTCATTTGTGAAAATAATTCAAGAAGTTTCAACATTTAGGTATATATATATATATATATATATATATATATATATATATATATATATATAAGAAGAAAGAGAGAAGATTGAAGAAAATATGATTGTATTAATCTCTTAATATCTGTTACAATAGAGCTTTGCCTATTTATACTAGTACAGGTCAGTTGTCTTGCTTACAAAGTGATGCAGCACATTCAACTATTCTGCCAGCTAAGTGCCAGCTAATCTCAACTATTAACTAACCTAGGCTCTATCTAACTCAGCTAAGTTACTTACAAGACTGTATAATATTAGCCCCCCTCAAGCTTGGCCTGGAGATAGTTGTATTTTGCCTGAGGTAGAGCCTTGGTGAACAAATCTGCAACTTGATCAATGGTAGGGATATAGGAGAGTTGTAATGCTTTAGAAACCACCCGTTCTCTTATAAAATGATAATCAATTTCTATGTGCTTAGTTCGCCCATGGAAAATTGGGTTGGAGGCTAAAGCCATAGAAGAGAGACTATCACAGTAAATAACAGGACATGAGGCAGGAATAAGTAGGTCTCTGAGCAGGTATGTTAACCACTTTAACTCTGTTGCAACATGTGCCATTGCTTATATTCAGCCTCTGTGGAGGACCTGGATACAGTGGCTTGTTTCTTTGAAGTCCATGAAATTAGATTAGGCCCTAAGAAGATGGTGAACCCTGTGGTAGATTTACTGTCTAGAGCATTAGAAACCCAGTCTGAATCTGAGTAGGCAGTTAGTTGTAGAGGACCTTTTTGAAACCATAAGCCCTAATTATGAGTACCCTTAATATACCTTAGTGTGCGTTTGAGTGCAGCAAAATGAGCATTGGTATGGGAGTGCATATGTTGACAAAAAGAATTGACTGCAAACTAAATGTCAGGTCTTGCCATGGTGAGGTACTGAAGAGCACCTATAATGCTCTTAAACTGTGTAGGATTGCAATAGAGGTCTAAAGCAGTTGCAGTGGTGGACTTAGGAGAAGTAACAGTAGGTGTAACTGCTGAGTTGCAATCAGCTAAACCTGCGCTCTACAATAAATCTGTTGCATACTTAGATTGATGCAAAAGAAGCCCTTCATCAAAATATTGGACCTGTATACCCAGGAAATAATGAAGTGTACCCAAGTCCTTCATGGCAAATTTCTTGCTTATTATGGCTATTAGAGAAGAGATGTAGGTGGTTGAACTGCCTGTGATGATTATATCATCCACATACACCAGGACTAGAATGCAATCACTGTCTGTTTTGCAAATAAAAAGAGAAGTATCTGCTGTGCTCATCTAAAAACCCTGAGCAATTAGAAAAGTTGATAACATATGATACTAGGCCCTTGGAGCCTGTTTCAGTCCATATAGGGACTTTCTCAATTGGCAGACATGATTAGGATTGGTTGAATCAAGAAAACCTGGTGGCTGTAGCATGTACACTGTTTCTTCCAAATGACCATGTAGAAAAACATTGGAGACATCTAGTTGTTTAAGATGCCATTGATGATGAAGAGTTAGACTTAGAATAATTCAAACGGACTGAGCTTTCACCATTAGACTGAATGTCTCAGTGTAATCAATGTCATGCTCTTGTAAATATCCTTTGGCCACAAGTTTGGTCTTATGTGATGCCCCGAACCCAACTCCCACGCCTACAGGATACCCCCTAGGACTTGGGCCCAAGCGAGCACCGAGGTCATGGCGAGCAGGCCCAAAAATGCACTATGCACGTATTGTCCGCTTTGGAGCTCATACTCCTCACGGGTTTGTCGCCTCCCAGCTACTGCCAGGAAAACGTGTGTGCACGAATATACGAGACATCTCTATATATTCAATAGCTCAGAGACCTCCGCGTCTGATGTGGGATATTACACCTGCCCCCCCTTGGGAACTCAGCGTCCTCGCTGGCCATACGAACGCGTCGGCTCTGATACCATCTCTGTAACGTCCCGAACCCAACTCCTATGCCTACAGGATACCCCTTGGGACTTGGGCCCAAGCGAGCACTGAGGCCATGGCGAGCAGGCTCAGCAATGCACTATGCAGGTATTGTCCACTTTGGAGCCCATATTCTTCACGGTTTTGTCGTCTCCCAGCCACTGCCAGGAAAACGCGTTTGCACGAATATACGAGACATCTCTATATATTCAATAGCCTAGAGACTTCTGCGACCGATGTGGGATATTACACCTTATATCTGGCTATAGCACCATCAACTTTCCTTTTAATCTTATAAACCCATTTACAGCCTATGGGTTGTCTGCCTGATGGTAGAGGCACTAAATCCCAGGTGTGCCTAGTCATTAAGGCCTGATATTCTTCCATCATGGCCTGCTGCTAGCATGGGTGTTTAGAGGCTTCTTTATATGTATAAGGCTTTGTCTGAGGAGGGATAGATGTAGAGGTAATATAGTGAATTTGATAAATGGGAGGAGGAAGACAACCAGTCTTAGATCTGGTTAACATAGGATGAAAAAAAGATGGGGCTAACTGAGTAGATGACTGACTAGGAGCAGTAGAAGAAGAAGAAATGCTAGACTGAGAGGGAGTAGAAGATTGAGAGAGAATAGGTGCTTGAGAAGAAATAGATTGTGCAGGTAATGTTGGAGATGAGTTGGTAGGAGAATTAGGCAGTGGGAATAGAGCAGCTGAAGTAGAAGCTGCTGGAGTGATAGGTGTAATAAAGGTATAAACAAAGGAAGAAGTGGTATGGAATATATGATGAAATTGTAGAGTAGAGGTAGGAGGAGATAGAGAGAGAGAATCATCAGTAACAGAGGAAGTAGAGGCAAGTGAAGAAGGAAAACAAGGAAAAGTATGCTCCACAAACTAAACATGCCTAGACACATACACCTTGTCTATGCTCAAGTCTAGACATTTGTATCCCTTAGTGTGAGGATAATACCCTATGAATACACAGGACTTGGATCTATTTTGAAGTTTGAGTGATGTATATGGTCTAAGCCATGGATAACATAAACAACCAAATATTTTTAAAGAATGATAATCTGGGAGTTTAGAATATAAGACCTCATAAGGAGATTGATTAGAAAGAACAGGTGTAGGCAGCCTATTGATTAAGTAATTGGTTGCAGCAAGGGCTTCTAGCCAATATTTAGAAGGTAGGTGGGCTTGATTAGGAAGAACAAGGGTAGTTTCAATTAAGTGCCTGTGTTTTCGTTCACATTTCCCATTTTGTTCAGGTGTGTGTGGGCATGTAGTTTGATGAACTGTGCCTAGGGACTATAAAAACAAACTAAATTTGTGATTAATATACTCTCCACCATTATCAGTTCTAAAAATTTTGACTGTAGCTTGATGTTGTGTTTTTATCATAGAACTGAAGCTAAGAAAAGCATTATAAGCATCTAATTTGAGTTTAAGAGGGTACAACCATGAATATCTTGTGTAATCATCAATGAATACAGTATAGTATCTGTACCCCATACAAGAAGGAAAAGGGGCAGGGCCCCAGATATCTAAATGCACTAATTCAAAAGGAAAAGCAGAAACAGACTTAGAAAGAGTAAAGGGTAGTCTATGTGACTTGGCTACACAACAAGATGAACAGTCCAGGCTATGTTGTTGAAGCTTGATATCTAGAGTTGTAGCTAAAATGTGAGTAGCATTGGCAGAAGGATGTCCCAATCTGTAGTGCCACTGCAAGGATGAGGAGGGTACTGTTGAAGTAGAATGACACCTGAGATGTGTTCTTGAAGGTGAAGTGAGCAGATGTGCTGCAGAAGAGGATGGAAAGGGCAGATGATACAATCCTTTCTCACATGGGGCTTGGAACCTCACCTGTTGAGTAGCATTGTCCAGTATAGTCACCTCCTTGGATGTAAAAAGAATAGAACAATTATTGTCTTTTGTAAGTTGATGTACAGACAAAAAATCAGTAGAAATCTGTGGTATATAAAGGATATGAGAAAGTGAAAAAGAAGATGAAGAAGTGATGAGTTTACCAGTCCCAACACTGTGGATTGGTACAGAATGTCCATTTCCTACTGCCACTGACTTTGTGCCATAATATGGCTGCTGAGTATACAACTCGTTGGGGTCATGAGTAACATGGACATTAGCACCACTGTCTAGATACCACTGTGCATTAGAATTCTTAACAGGAGACATCTGAGCAATGTATGCCTTTTTTGGAGGTTGAGGATCATAGTAATTCTGAGTGTCCAGCCTATGCCAGCAGTTAAGGGAATTGTGGTTTGGTTCACCGCAAATCTGACAAAAAAAATTGGTAGGCGGAGGAGGAAAGGACTAATGAGAAGTACCAGAATACTGAGAAGGTGTGGATAAGAGAGGTGGACCTGCAAAGTTACCTCTACCCTGGTGGTTTCTTTGACCTCTGCCTCCCCTACCCCCTCTGAAATTTTGATTTCTGCCTCTGCCCTTAGAATTTGGGCCTTGGTGTGGATTGTAGTTAGTATACAAGGCTGTATGGAAGTCAGAAGGAAAGTGTAGAGAGGAAGGTTTGGCTAATTGAAGGTGTAATTCCTCACTGATAAGAAGACTGTTTAGTTCCTGAATGGTGAGAGGACACATCTCAGGTGTCATTCTACTTCAACAGTATCCTCCTCATCCTTGTAGTGGCACTACAGATTAGGACATCCTTTTGCCAATGCTACTCACATTTTAGTTAGCATGTGAACAAAAATGAACATTCAGATACCATGAAAGAAGAGAGAGAGAAGATTGAAGAAAATATGATTGTATTAATCTCTTAATATCTGTTACAATAGAGCTTTGCCTATTTATACTAGTACAAGTCAGTTGTCTTGCTTACAAAGTGATGTGACATATGCTTAATTCAACTAATCTGCCAGCTAAGTGCTAGCTAATCTCAACTATTAACTAACCTAGGCTCTATCTAACTCAGCTAAGTTACTTACAAGACTGTATATTATCAATATATATATGTATATATATATATAAAGAGTTGGAAAACTACATTGTTTTAGCAAATCTAATTGGTGGTTTTAAATAGGGATGGTAATGGGGACATAGATTGCGGGTACCCGCCCCGCTCCAGCCCCAAATGGGGCGGGATTAAGGCGGGAAATGGAAAATGGGGAATGGTGCGGGGAATGTGGATTAACTTTTAATCCTTGCGTGGGGGCGGGGTGGGGTGCGGGGATAAGTATTTTCCGCCCCGCATAACCCACCCAACATACATAGATAGTTATTTTTATTATTTTAGTATTATATATGTATTAAAATTATAAATATAAAAGTATAAAAAATAACATTAAACAAAGTATTATAAAATAGAGAAGAAAAATTAGATTATTTGAAAGGATTTTATAATTATTCTTAAAACCACTGCATGCCGTAACTTGAGATTTGCTATCATTTGACATAAATACCTCAATTTTACTATTGTTCATAGTAAATTAAGAGATTTGTTAGTTATTTCAGTTGTACTTCAAAAAGCTTTAAATAACATAACTAAAGATAAATTTTAAAGAATTGCAACTAATATTATATGTGACATGCGATAAGAAAAAAAATTATAATAATCAATGAATCTCACTAGCACAAAAAAATGTTATTTTTCAATTGTAGTTCTCATACACAATAGTTAAGTCAAAATTTGTTTTAAAGATTTGAGACTCAATTACTATAATTTTATTTTTAATATTTAACTGCAAGAATAATTAATATTAGACTTTATTTAAGATCTATATTTATATTTATCATTAGTATAACTTTAATTTATATTTTGAAGTCGTATGATTCAAATTAACTTTAATTCTTAAAGTTTAAAAAGAATAATAAAAATCTGGCAAATAATCCTCATGCTCTACAGAGATTCAGGGACGGGAACGAGACAGGGGATGGAAAAACTTTTTGAGTGGGTGGACGAAACGTGGGAATAGCTCCCCCCGCCCCATTGCCATTCCTAATTTTAAATGGAAAAAATATTTTTCATTCCTAAAAGATAATAAGAAGATCATCCAATTACCTCTTAATAGAAGAGAACTCAATCACATAATTAATTAATTGCACATTTTGTGACAACGTTTGATATAGAATGCCATCTCAAGGTTAAGAACAAATTATTAGAAGGTTTTGACTCACGTAATAAAGATTTCGAGTTCCAAACTCCCCTTTGACCGACTTAACATATATTGGAACATAAAGCGCTATCCTATGGAATTTGACGCCTATGGGTGGATTTAATACTATTTTGCCTAGAATTATTATTTTTTTTAAAAATAAAAAAAAAAAGAGGAAAAGAAAAGAAAATTTTAAATCAGTTCGACTAACTCTTGAATCTTTGAGTCACGGAATAACAAAAATAATTGGTTTCATAACACAGCTCATCAATAGTTGGTTGTTCAGCAAACGAAATGAAAAGAAAGAAAGCCACACCACAGCACCGCATAGGCAGCTTTCCTACCAAGGAAACCATGATAAGGCTTATGAAACACCGGATTTGAATCTCCTCATACCATATAATGTTATTTAACTACTTCACAAATGGTTGCAAAGAAAAGCTAACATGATGACAAAGACACTCAGAGAGATGGAGGAAAGGATAGAAAATCCAGTAGAGCAAGTTTTTCAATGTTGATATATACATAGGAAACCAGTAACAATATCTCTGGGTAATATCTAGCCAAATGATAAAAAAAGCAGGAAAAGTGGGGGAGGAAGGAGTAGGATGTGCACATCAGTCAAGACGATACTTGCAATCATAAGGCACCTCTCTGTAGGTGTGGAGGCCATAAAAATCTGAATGATGAGTGATGATGAAATAGATTATGCTTGTCCGAGAACTTGGTGGGCTATCAATAAGATGAATCATATATAAACACAAAATAAATTAATTACATGTTCTCCTGTTGCCCTTTCCAATTGCCTTCCTTTTGCTTCAATCTGTCAGGTTACCCTTGCTTGTCGCCTTCATTAGCAAACCTAGAAACAGAGAAATCTGGTTTAACACGCGTAAGAGACAGTGTTGGCTAACAGAATACAATTGCCGGCCATGCTGGTTACACAACATTTACTGACATGAAATATTGTGAAGGAAATAACATTTGTTCTTTTACATCATAACCCAAAAGAAAACGATCTACATTAGAAAATTTCTTAGGCCAACACAAGTTTAAAAAGTCAGAATTACATTACATCACAAGCAAGACATATATAATCTAATCCCAGGTCTAGTACAGTAGATGTAGGCTCAACAAAAAATCTGTAGTGAAATATATGAAAGCGAAACCCAGTCTATCCAACGTGTATATACATGTGTAATGAGGATGAAAAATAAGGCTGCTACTTGTAAATCCCTTTCTGAAACAAAGCAAAGATGGATACAGACTTGAAAAAACAACATAGAGTCTCAAACTATATCAACAAAAACGGAAATGTTCTTTAAATTGGGCTACTGCTGCTGCTCATTAAGGCCACATTCAGCCAGGCAGTTGCAAAACATATTTTTATTTTGAAAACGTAATGATCAATAGTCAGATCTTGGTGTTTGGAAATCATAAGATAAAATTGATTTTGTACTAGTAATAATCAAATTAGCCATTAATAGTTAAAAGCTTTTCATTTTTTCCGTTTCTCACTAAGAAGTAGGATATGACTATTTTACTAAACTGGAAACACTCAGAATCAAGTTTGGGCAAAAGCAACTTTGACAAGCAGAAATATCACATGCTTACTGCCAAATGCAAAATTATCACGTTGTAATTCCACAAGTGCTTCAAGGTCTCCAAAATGCTGGGCCAAATGGGGCCTCAAAGGACTCCTGAATGAAAGTACGACTCTGAAAATTATAGCAGAACTTATTGAAACTACACATACACTTATTAAGTGCAAGTAATAAGTGCCTGTTAACAACTTTCCAAGTTTCAAAGCAAGAAACACAAGTGTTCTGCAAATCAGATGAAGCTATAGAGACTCATTAACAAGACTATCATATAGAGACTCACTATCAAGACTATCAATGTAACACATTGGGATGGTACTTTTGTTAACAATTAGAGTTGCACACGACTTATGCCACATTGGCTTGGCCATCAATGTTGTTAAGTGTGTCTCCCTCCTTCCCTCTCTTGCATGCACACATGCATATACGCACGTATTCTCTCTTCCCTTATCACCAGATTCAGATTATGCCCTCGTCATGGATTCCGTGAGAAAAAGAAAAAATGATTTATCCTCACCTCAAATTCTGAATTAAGTTACAAGCGACATCGACTACAATACTGAGCTCAATCAGCAAGAAAGTATGCCTACCAGGATTTTATCGCTATTGTATATACGTTTAATCATTAGTATGAAAAGTTCCAAAAACCTGAAAGTGATCAGGTAATGGCTTAACAAGTTCATTCCTTTGCAATGTAGGTACTAGACAAAAGCATCAAAATGCCACATAACCATAAGAAAGAAAAAGCAAAAATAAACTACCTGAAGGTCTCAATGCGTAGGATAAGATATCTCCCCCTTTTTCACCCACATTAGACCATCACTCTGCTTGCCCATTCTGTCACCACCAAACCTTGCAGGCTTCTGATACCCACCATTCATCACGGCCTTCCTTCTCCCTTTGCCATTTCTCCCATCATTCAAGGGTAAATCCTCAAAAACCTTTCCAATCTTTTCCCCTGAAACACCCTTCTTATCCAAATTCTGCCGATATCCACCCCTAAACCTGACCCTTAAACCATTTCTTTGACTCGCAATCATCAGACCCTCACCCTCTGCCTCATTTTCACCTCCCAATTTTTCTTCACTTTTCTCTAGTCCCTCCCCTACCGTTACATTCTCCAAAGCTTCCCCATTCACCATCTGATCATCGCCATTACTCTGCAGTCCACCTTCACACCCATCTTTTTCACCATTGTTCCCACTCACAACCACCAGAGTTTCCTCTGCAGCCTCATTCTCCCTGGCCCTTTCTCTCTCAAAATTTCGTCTAACCTTTGTTCCTGTCATTCCCTTCTTATCCCTATTCCTCCGATATCTGCCTCTAACTCTCCCATTTCTACCCTCATCTTGGTTCATCATTGCCATTCCCACATTCACCTCCTTTTCTCCTGCCAATCTAACTCCCTTTTCATCTACCACCTCCCCTTCTCCCACATTCTCCAAAACCTCCTCTTTCTCTCCGTCATGATCGCCCTTCCTCTGCACTACAGCTGTATACCCAGCTTTTCCATCATTTCCTCCACTCTCAACCCCCAAAATCCCCACCTTTGCAACATTAACACCGGCCATCCTCTTCCCATTCCCCTTCCCCCCTTCCTCCAAAGACAACTCCTCAAAATCTCTCCTACTTTTTCCCCATAACATACTCTTCTCACCCCATTTCTTCTTATACCCCCTTCTTCCCCTTCCATTCCCCCTCTCTTCTTCATTCCCAATCACCAAACCAGTGGCCCTCACCATCCTTTCTTGTTCAAAACCTTCCCCCCTTACCTCTAACTTCTCCCCTTCTCCTACATCCTCAAAAGCCCCAAATTTCGACCTCTGATCACTCCCATTTCGCCTCAATCCACCTCTAACCCTTCCTTTCACGCTCTCCTCTTCATTCCCTATCACCAAACACGTTCCCATAGCCTTCTTCCCCCGTCCTAAACCTTCTTCCCTTCCCTCTACCTCCTTCCCTTCTCCTACATTCTCAGAAACCCCGAATTTCGACCTCTGACCACCCCCATTTCTCTTTAATCCACCTCTAAACCCCTCTTGCCCACTCTCTATCACCGGAATTTCCTCCTCCACCATACACACACTCCCTCCACCACCTCCACATTTTCCCTTAAATTTACCATCATACCCCTCAATTTCACAGCTTTTTCCTCTTAAACCCCTCGAAAAATTCACCCCCTTCCCCACCTCTTTCTCTACCTTAGCTTCCCACTTCTCATTATAATACCCTTTTTCCTTCTCAAAGGGTCTTCGTTGAATTTGCCCAAATCGATCAAAGTCTTGATATTTTCCAGACTTTTTTACATTTTCTCTATTTTTTCTGTTTCTACGATCATTTTCTTGCTCCTGTTGATGTTGTTGTTGATTTTCTGCTTCTTTTTCTTGTTGTTTTTGCTTTCGTTCTTCTTCTTCCTCTTGCTGTTGTTGTTGCTTTTGTTGGAGCCATCGTTCTTGGAGCTGAGCAAGTGACACGTAGTTCGGAGGCAGTGATGGGTACTTCTTCTTCTTCACGTCGTCCTCGGCCATGTTACTGTTCTCAAGTGTGTGTGTATGTGCAAATAAATTGCTGAGAATGAACACACACAAGAGAAGATGATTATTTTTATTATTTATTTATTTATTTATTTTTATTTCTTAAAAAGGGTAATTTAGTCAATTTTTATAATTATTTAATAGATAAATTTATTAAAAATTAATACAAAACTCACTTAACTCGTGTGAGTAATTTTTTGTTAAATTTAACAGATTTTTTAACTGTAGAAGGTGTTGTGTATTTTTAAAAAATTATAAAAACTAGTTGAAAAAATTATTATAAGATGAGCAAAGACTTGGAGAAGACTTGGAAAGTGTTGTTGCAAAAGATGCTTCTAAGCAAGCAACTCCCTTTTTTTTTTTTTTTTTCCATATGTGATGAATGGAAAACTTTGTTGGCCTTTTTCTTCTTTTTCTAAATCTGTCCCCCCTAAGAGGGGTTGTACCTAAACAGGTGTCTTTGCTCATGAGTTCCTCCTCACCTACCCCCTCCCAAACAAAAAAAGAGACTTCTTCAGGACATTCTTTATTTTGTTTTTTCATATAATTTCTAAAGTAAATATTTTCAGCTACGTTTTTTCTTAGAATTCATTGTTATTACAAATATCTAATTTATTTTTTTAAGAAACTGGGTCTCAATTGTTTGATTCACAAACTTACCTATTAATGCTTGTTAATGTTGGTTAAGAAAAATCATGATGCCATTACGATAATAATTAGTCTAAAAATGTCTTGGGAAGAATTAGTTTTACTTTGTTAGACATTTTCATTTTATTATTGGATCACTTGACCGTTTGATGCAAAATGAGCGAATCCAGCCTTTTTCCACCCCTTTTCTTTCATTTGTAGCCATGGAAATAGATATAAATTCGATTTAAAATTCTTAATATCTCAATTATTTAAGTTTGAGATTGATGTTTAATAGGTATTTAATATTTTAATATCTATATAATTCATACCTACATTATGTTTCGAGTCAAATCTTTGTAACTTTTTTGAATTTCTTAATGAAAACCCTAACATTAACAAGTTATAGATCAACCAATGTTGAGTGACAAATTTATCATTGAAAGATCATGTTATACAAAATTTAAAGACAAGGACAACAAAATTATTTTAATAATTTTAATTACTAGATAATCCATGGTATAGTATGGGTAAAAGTTTTTTACTTTGCAGATGCAATGTTGTTTAAAATAAAATAAAAGTGAAACGAAAAAGGTTTAGTGTTGAATGTTAATTAGTCTTCAATACACTATCTAATAGGCTAATTGACTTTTACAACAAAATAAAAATAATGAAAACACATTTTTTTCAATACTTGATCTCAGTCACTTGAATGTTTCACTAAGTTGAAATTTAGTGTCAGATTTTAAATAGAAAAAACAAAGAAAAAGAAAGAAAGGAAGAAAGGCAAGAAGAGAGGAAAATGAGAAAGGAAAAGGGTAAAAAGGGAAATAAGTAAAAGAAGGAAAGACATAGAAAAGGAAAAAGGAAAAAGGAAAAAGGAAAAAGTAAGAAATTTGATTCTCTACTTGCCAAATAAATAAATATAAGGGTTAAATCTACTTGTAACCCTATTTTTGACATGTCCTGACACTTATTATCTCTTACCTTTAAGAAACTCCACTTATTAATCATTGACTTTGATCAACTTTATCATATTTAAACTTCTATTAATAAAAATGGAACAATTACTAAGCTATCCTTATGAATTATTTTTAGAGATGATTTTACCCTTGAACAAAAAACAAAGAAACCCACAAAACCCCCCTACACCTTTCAATCCCAATCCAATCTAATCTACCCCAAACTCTTTTTTCATAACCAAAGGGAGCCACACCGAAGAAAAGCCATCTAATTTCTGCACGAATGAAAGTCAAATTTGAAAGTGAGAAGATCATGCCAATAAAATGTTATACTTTTTTTTTGTCAGAAGAGCAGCTTATATTAACCAAAGGAACCCAAAACAAAAGTGGGCCAATATAGCCCAAAAAGGAAAATTACAACCGAACAAGCCCAAAGAAACATAAAGACAAAACCAGAAAAGTTAGGCTAAACAAAAGGCCCAAAACCAAAGAAACGAAACCATAGCAACACACCAACCCAACAACGGACACTGGAGACGATAGCGAACACTGCCAAGGGCAACAGAAGGAGGCAAACCACCAGCATACACCGGACAAGGCTGAAACACCGGGAAAAACCAAGCCTGCAAGCTAACTCCAACACAACACTGAAGATACCACAAGCTCGCCAAAGACTAGCTTGGAAGAAGCGTGGAGAACGGGACACGCTACCTTGCCGGAAGCCGCCCAATGCGAGGATCTCCAAAAGCCGCCATAACGACAGAGTCCAAGTTTGAAAGTGGTGAAGACGTAGTCCACCTATGAGCTTCCAAGAACACCACCAAAAACGATGGTCATTGACAAGGTAAGAAATGAGAAGGCAAGAGACATCAGAGACACTAGCAAGAGAGCCAAAACGGGAGGAGACGATGGGCGTCGCTAGAGCGGCACTGCCATAGACCAACTATAGAATCCACCAAAAAAGTACAAAACAAAACCAGAGAGGGGTAGGAGGAAACCCTAACCCAAGATTTGGGTTGTCAAAAGGGACCCAAAAAGAAACAGAGAAAAGCCATAACAAAGAGAAACAAAAGCAAACATAAGAGAGAGAAAGGAGAGAGACAACGGTGGTGCCACTGATCGGAGGTCGGGGCATGAAGATGGCCAAATTTTGTTGATGAACTTTCAATTTGGAGAGAGAAAAAACTCATTAAAATGTTATACAAAGTGTTGGGGTAGTAGGAACACGTGAATCATTCAAGAATGGGGAAATGTCACATTTAGTCTTCATTATTTTCTTTTAATTTTAATTTAATTTTTATTATTTAAAATGTTTC
Organism: Ehretia macrophylla; assembly: GCA_037974665.1. Classification (NCBI taxonomy): domain Eukaryota; kingdom Viridiplantae; phylum Streptophyta; class Magnoliopsida; order Boraginales; family Ehretiaceae; genus Ehretia; species Ehretia macrophylla. The sequence goes on along the minus strand of CM075779.1, from coordinate 24,713,773 downwards.
AATTTTTTTTTTATTATTTAAAAATTTTTAATTTCGTTCTTATTAGTTTCTTAAAATTTTAAATTTGTCTTTATTTTTAAAAATTAATCAATTTAGTCTCTATTATTTTTTAAAAAAATTTAAATTCGTTCCTATTATTTCGAAAACAAATCTTAATTTAGTCATTGAATAATATGGACAAATTTGAAATTTTAATAAAATAATAGAGATGGAATTGAAACTTTAAGAAAGTAATATGGTTGAAATTGATTTTTTTTTTTAAATAATAGGGATAAAATTAAAATTTTTAAAAAATAATAAGGATAAAATTAAGAATATTTAAACAATAGGAATGAAATTTATATTTTTGAAGAAATAATAGGAACAACATTGAGACATTTTAAATATTAAAGATCAAATTGAAACTAAAAGAAAAATAGGGACTAAATGTGAAATTTTTCCTTCTGTAGAACTAAATGTCAAAACTATAGACTATTGCCGATTTACATATGTTACACCGGTGAGCTTTTTCATTCATTTATTTAGATTTGATTAGGAACACGTGAATCAATTCAAGAAACTTAGTTTAGAAATAACGAATTTTTTTATAGCGTTATATTATAAGTGAAAATCAATGTTTGTAAAGGGAAACTCTTCAATTTAGTAAAGTCAAACATAAGCCTCTTGCATGTTGTAACATTATTACGTTATGGGTGTAATTCAATGTTAGTGAAGGAGAGCTATTGTTTGAACAAAAAAAAAAAGGGAAAGCTATTAACTCCAACAAAGCTGGACATTAGCATCTCACACGATGTGGCCCATATCTATGTGAAATTTACACCTTTCTCCTAGTCGAACTGAATATTTTTTTATTGGTAAATTATTTAAAATTATTTTATTATAAATAAGTTATCAATTCACTATCATTAAATCTTTCTTTTTATATATTTTTCCAATGCAATGTAAAGGGAGCTATTCCATTCGACCATTGCCGCCGGAGGCCGCAGAAGCAAACGACGTCTGTTACCATCTTCCTTAGTCACTAGCCACGCGTAACCTCCATAAGTAAAATTCTCTCACTGTACCATCCAATCAAAAGAGTAAAGAAACCAAAAGGGACCCGTTACAGTCCATGAACAAATGAACATCCAACACATCACAAATTTACTACAAGAAAATAGCGTTCGGACGATAGAATTGGGCGACGGATTTTTTTCGTAGTAAATTGGCTATTGCCAGGCTACGAATTTGCTACGGGAAAAAAATTCCGTAGCCCAGCAGTAGCCAACTTACACCCCGTTGAAATGGCGACAAAACTTTGCTACGGATTAGTTACAAACAATAATTTTAATTAATAAAAAAAATAAAAAATAATATTCCGTAGCCTAGCCGTGGCAAATTTTCTACGGACTAGCTACAACTTATTTAATTAATTCGGTAAAAAAATTCATAAAAATATTTGTAGCCATGCAGTGGTTAATAGTCACGGATTGACTACGGACTATATATATTATTCGAAAAATATTTTAAAAAATAAATACGGATATTTTAATTAAATAGGAAAGAATAAAATAACCAAATCCGTAGTTTAGCAGTAGCCAATTGGCTATTGCTGGGCTACGGACTGGAACACTTCCATCGCCCAGCATTAGCCAATTAATTACTGCTAGGCTACGGACTTCAACAAAAAATTGAGGTTTATCGTTTTTAATTTTAATTATGAAAATTTTATTGCACCTACAACGTAGTAACTTCACTTGAGTTGCAAAATTTTCAAATAAAAATAAGTTTGGCCCGTATTTCATTAACGTGCGTACTTTTATAGAGAAATAAATTGTCGTTTAAATCGAACTTATCATGTTTTCACTTAACATTGCGTTAATATTAATAAACGTTCAGTCTAGGTGTCAAAAAACTTTCACATTGTGTCTGAACTTCATAAACAAGAAAAATATGAAGATATTAACATATTTTAATACGTTATTTTTACCTATTAACAAGTTATAAAATATATTATTAGTTGTTCGTAGCCCAGCAGTAACCAATTGGCTACTGTTAGGCTACGGACTTCAACAAAAAATTGAGGTTTATCATTTTTAATTTTAATTATGGAATTCTGATTGCACATACAACGTAGTAACATTACTTGAGTTACAAAATTTTCAAATAAAAATAAACTTGGTCCGTATTTTATTAACATGCGTACTTTTATAGAGAAATCAATTGTTGTTTAAATTGAACTTATCATGTTTTTACTTAAAATTGTGTTAATGTTAATAAACATTCAGTCTGAGAGTTGAAAAAGCTTTCACATTGTGTCTAAACTTCATAAACAAGAAAAATATGAAGATGTTAACAGGTTTTAAAACGTTGTTCCTACCTATTAACAAGTTATAATACATATTATTAGTTGTTTGTATTCCAGCAGTAACCAATTAACAAATTATAAAACATATTATTAGTTGTCCGTAGCCCAGTAGTAGCCAATTGGCTACTGTTAGGCTACGGATTTCAACAAAAAATTGAGGTTTATCATTTTTAATTTTAATTGCACCTACAATGTAGTAACTTCACTCGAGTTGCAAAATTTTTAAATAAAAATAAACTTGGTCCGTATTTCACTAACGTGCGTACTTTTATAGATAAATCAATTGCCGTTTAAATCGAACTTATCATGTTTTCACTTAACATTGCGTTAATATTAATAAACATTCAGTCTGGGAGTTGAAAAACTTTCACATTGTATCTAAACTTCATAAACAAGACAAATATAAAAATATTAACATGTTTTAATACGTTGTTCCTACCTATTAATAAGTTATAATACATATTATTAGTTCTCCGTAGCCCAGCAGTAGCCAATTGGCTACTGCTAGGCTACGGACTTGAACATTTCCATAGCTCGGCAATAGCCAATTTGCTACTGCTGGGTTACGGACTGGAACGCTTCCATAGCCCAACAGTAGCCAATTGGCTACGGACCTTAACAAAAAATTAAGGTTTGTCATTTTTAATTTTAATTATGGAATTTGGATTGCACCTACAAAGTAGTAACTTCACTTGAGTTGCAAATTTTTCAAATAAAAATAAATTTGGTCTGTATTTCATTAACGTGCGTACTTTTATAAAGAAATCAATTGTCGTTTAAATCGAACTTATTATGTTTTCACTTAACATTGCGTTAATGTTAGTAAACGTTCAGTCTAGGAGTCGAAAAACTTTCACATTGTGTCTAAACTTCATAAACAAGAAAATTATGAAGATATTAACATATTTTAATACATTGTTCCTACCTATTAACAAATTATAAAACATATTATTAGTTGTCCGTAGCCCAGCATTAGCCGATTGGCTACTGCTGGGCTACGAACTGGAACGCTCCGTAGCCCAGCAATAGCCGGTTGGCTATTGCTAGGCTACGGACTTCAACAAAAAATTGATGTTTATCATTTTTAATTTTAATTATGGAATTTTGATTGCACCTATAACGTAGTAACTTCACTTGAGTTGTAAATTTTTCAAATAAAAATAAATTTGTTCCGTATTTCATTAACGTGCGTACTTTTATAGAGAAATCAATTGTTGTTTAAATTGAATTTATTATGTTTTCACTTAACATTGCGTTAATGTTAATAAACGTTCAGTCTGAGAATTGAAAAAACTTTCACATTGTGTCTAAACTTCATAAACAAGAAAAAATATGAAGATATTAACATGTTTTAATACGTTGTTCTTACCTATTAACAAGTTATAATACATATTATTAGTTGTCCGTAGTCCCGCAGTAGCCAATTGGCTACTGCTAAGCTACGGAATGAAACATTTCCGTAGCCCAGCAGTAGCCAATTGACTACAGCTAAGCTATAGATTTTAACAAAAAATTGAGGTTTATCATTTTTAATTTTAATTATGAAATTGCACTTACAATGTAGTAACTTCACTTGAGTTGTAAAATTTTTAAATAAAAATAAACATGGTTCGTATTTCATTAACGTACATATTTTTATAGAGAAATCAATTGCCGTTTAAATCGGACTTATCATGTTTTTACTTAATATTGCGTTAATGTTAATAAACGTTCAGTCTAGGAGTCAAAAAAATTTCACATTGTGTCGAAACTTCATAAACAAGAAAAATATGAAGATATTAACATGTTTTAATACGTTGTTCCTCCTATTAACAAGTTATAAAACATATTATTAGTTGTCCGTAGCCCAGCAGTAGCAATTGGCTACTGCTAGGCTACGGACTTCAACAAAAAATTGAGGTTTATTATTTTTAATTTTAATTATAGAATTTTGATTGCACCTATAACGTAGTAACTTCACTTGAGTTGCAAATTTTTTAAATAAAAATAAAATTGACCCGTATTTTATTAACATGCGTACTTTTATAGATAAATCAATTCCCGTTTAAATCGAACTTATCATGTTTTTACTTAACATTGCGTTAATGTTAATAAACGTTCAGTCTGGGATTTGAAAAACTTTCACATTGTGTCTAAATTTCATAAATAAGAAAAATATGAAAATATTAACATGTTTTAATTCATTGTTCCTACCTATTAACAAGTTATAATACATATTATTAGTTGTCCGTAGTCCAGCAGTAGCTAATTGGTTACTGCTAGGCTACGGACTGAAACGTTTCCATAGCCCAGCAGTAGCCAATTAGCTACTGCTGGGCTACGAACTGCAACGCTTCTGTAGCCCAGTAGTAGCCAATCGACTACTATTAGGCTACGGATTTCAACAAGAAATTGAGGTTTATTGATTTTAATTTTAATTATAAAATTTTGATTACACCTACAACGTAGTAACTTTACTTGAGTTGCAAAATTTTTAAATAAAAATAAACTTAGTCCGTATTTCATTAATGTGTGTACTTTTATAGAGAAATCAATTGCCGTTTAAATCGAACTTATCATGTTTTCACTTAACATTGCGTTAATGTTAATAAACGTTCAGTCTAGGAGTCGAAAAACTTTCACATTATGTCTAAACTTCATAAACAAGAAAAATATGAAGATATTAACATGTTTTAATACGTTGTTCCTACCTATTAACAAGTTATAATACATATTATTAATTGTCCGTAGCCCAACAGTAGCCGATTGGCTACTGCTGGGCTACAGACTGGAACGCTTCCGTAGCCCAGCAGTAGCCAATTAGCTACTGCTAGGCTACGACTTCAACAAAAACTTGAAGTTTATCATTTTTAATTTAAATTATGGAATTTTGATTGCACCTATAACGTAGTAAACTTCACTTGAGTTGCAAATTTTTCAAATAAAAATAAATTTGCTCCGTATTTCATTAACGTACATACTTTTATAGAGAAATCAATTATTGTTTAAATCGAACCTATCATGTTTTCACTTAACATTGCGTTAATGTTAGTAAACGTTCAGTCTGAGAGTTGAAAAAACTTTCACATTGTGTCTAAACTTCATAAACAATAAAAATATGAAGATATTAACATGTTTTAATACGTTGTTCTTACCTATTAACAAGTTATAATATATATTATTAGTTGTCCGTAGTCCCACAGTAGCCAATTGGCTACTGCTAAGCTACGGAATGAAACGTTTCCGTAGCCCAGCAGTAGCCAATTGACTACAGCTAAGCTACGAATTTCAACAAAAAATTGAGGTTTATCATTTTAAATTTTAATTATGAAATTTTAATTGCACCTACAACGTAGTAACTTCACTTGAGTTGTAAAATTTTTAAATAAAAATAAACATGGTCATTATTTCATTAACGTACATATTTTTATAGAGAAATCAATTGCCGTTTAAATCGAACTTATCATGTTTTTACTTAATATTGCGTTAATGTTAATAAAAGTTCAGTCTAAGAGTCAAAAAACTTTCACATTGTATCGAAACTTCATAAACAAGAAAAATATGAAGATATTAACATGTTTTAATACGTTGTTCCTCCTATTAATAAATTATAAAACATATTATTAGTTGTCCCTTGCCCAGCAGTAGCAATTGGCTACTGCTATGCTACGGACTTCAACAAAAAATTGAGGTTTATCGTTTTTAATTTTAATTATAGAATTTTGATTGCACCTATAACGTAGTAACTTCACTTGAGTTGCAAATTTTTCAAATAAAAATAACCTTGATCCGTATTTCATTAACGTGCATACTTTAATAGAGAAATGAATTCCCGTTTAAATCGAACTTATCATGTTCTCACTTAACATTGCGTTAATGTTAATAAACATTCAATCTAGGAGTCGAAAAACTCTCACATTGTGTCTAAACTTCATAAATAAGAAAAATATGAAGATATTAACATGTTTTAATACATTGTTCCTACTTATTAACAAGTTATAATACATATTATTAGTTATCCGTAATCCAGCAGTAGCCAATTGGCTACTGTTGGGCTACGGAAGCGTTCCAGTCCGTATCCCAGCAGTGGCTACTGCTGGGCTACGGAAACGTTTCAATCCTTAGTCGCCACTGCTGGGCTACGGAAACGTTTCAATCCTTAGCCTAACAGTAGCCAATTGGCTACTGCTAGGCTACGGACTATAACAAAAAATTGAAGTTTATCGTTTTTAATTTTAATTGTAGAATTTTGATTACACCTACAACGTAGTAAACTTCACTGTAGTTGTAAAATTTTCAAATAAAAATAAACTTGGTTCGTATTTAATTAACGTGTGTACTTTTATAGAGAAATCAATTGCTGTTTAAATCGAACTTATCATGTTTTCACTTAGCATTGCGTTAATGTTAATAAACATTCAGTTTAGGAGTCGAAAATTTTTCACATTGTGTCTAAACTTCATAAACAAGAAAAATATGAAGATATTAATACGTTTTAATACGTTGTTCCTACCTATTAACGAGTTAGGATACATATTATTAGCTGTCCATAGCTTAACAGTAGCCAATTGGCTACTGCTGGTCTGTAGACTGGAACATTTCCGTAGTCCAGCAGTAGCCTAGGTTACGGATTTCTACAAAAAAATTGAGGTTTATCGTTTTTAATTTGAATTATGGAATTTTTATTGCATTTACAACGTAGTAACTTTACTTGAGTTGCAAATTTTTCAAATAAAAATAAACTTGTTCTGTATTTCATTTAATGTGCATACTTTTATAGAGAAATCAATTGGCTAACACAAATTTAAGTTAAATTAAACTAAACCTATGATATATATAATAAAGTACATATAAACTTTAAAAAAAAAAAACTAAATTAAATAAGCCTATGAATATTGCAAAAACATAAATTTGGGATGTTTTAGAAAAGAAAATTTTTAAAAAAAAAAAATTTAAATAAAAAAAAAAACTTGGCCGGCCGAAGGGCCTGGTGGCCGGAAGGCCTACCGGAGGGCCTGCCGGCAGGCCGGTGTGGACCGAGGCTTCACATTTGCCTCGGTACTCCGTCGGATGGCCTGTCGGTCGGCCCTCCAAGGAAATATTTTTTTTTTTTATGGCTACGCAAACCCGTAGCCATTCCGTCGCCCGTGTTTTTTTTTTCAACTACAACTACGAAATGTTTTTCAAGTTTTTTCATTTCCCTCTACTTTTTTTCCCTCTCTTCTCTTTCTCTACCAAATTTTCTTTCTCTTCCTTCTAAGGCACTATGTGAGGCCCGACCTCGATTTGGGTGCGATACATCGTTTCGTGTGTCCTAACCTAGAATTACGTGCCTTGACCTATGTTGAATAGTTGTGTCTCATTTTATGTGCCTTGCATCGAATTACGTGCATTCATTTTGAGTTGCGTGCATTTACTTGAGAAGCGTGCATTTGTCTCGTAGTTTGTTCCTTATCTCGTAGTGCGTGCCTTAAATCTTCGAAAGCGTGCCCTCACGCTAATCAAGAAAGCACCTTGCACGAAGTACTAGATTATTAATTAATCCTACAAATTCCACTAACTAATATTAAAATGCTAAATCAATGCACTAGAAGACAAAATTTCACCAAAAGCTAAACATTCTTATTCTTTATTCTTTATTCTTTTGCATATCCCAAGCATGCAATTAAATAATGCTCAAAACATGACAAAAATTCAGAAATTACACAAACTATGGCCGGCCATGTGAAGAGCTTGCGCATGCTTTGCAATTTCAAAAATCATTCCTAGACAAGCCTGTGACACAATGCATTAAAAAATGAAACAAAACACACCTACCAAGCTTCAGTTTCTGGACCAAAACACTCCATGCTTCTTCACATTTCAAGATTGCACAAGGACTAAGGGAATTTCAGAAATTGTAGAGCTCTAGGCCGACACATGCATTCAAAACAACCTCAAAGCATCTTCAACTTCATTTGTGCTTTCAAACCTTCTCTCAAGCTCTCAATTCCTCTCTCTATCTTGGCCAAGGCTGCACCTTCAAGTCCCATAGCTTAATATCATCTCCTAAAGCTCACCAAGACACTCAAGGACCCTAGGAAGCTCGACCAAGCAAGCAAGAAGCAAGAAAAGATGCATGCAAACTCATAGAACACTCATTTCGGCCCTATGTATGTTGATAGCTTTTCTTTCATCTCCCTTTTTTTCTAACCACATGCACATACTAAGGACATGGTAACTCAGCTAGGAATTAAGGAAATCAAGCAATATCTCTCGGCCAAACAAGGAGAGAAGACCATGTGTGCATCTTCAAGAGTTTTGAGCATCATTTGTTGTCAATAGGCTAAGGTGAGGGTTAATCTTTTTTAAAAGCTTTCAAAAACCACATGCATGCCTTCATATGTCTATTTTTACCTCTGTACTTGTGGCATGTGTGTGTACATGAGCTTTTATAACCATGCATGGCAAGATACTTGGCTAGAACTTGAAGATAGGCAAAATCGCGTAGCTGGCAGATTTCTGACTTGTTAGAACGAAGTATATTTGGCCTGGTAAATGATGTTGAAAATGCATGAAAATTGGTAGGTCACCAGTTTTTCCAGTTCTGAGCATTTCCCATAGAAATAGGCCAAGGCCAATTTTGACTCTAAGGTCTCCAAAATGGTAAAACATCAAAAGGTATCTAAATCTGGAAAATCTGGGAAAATGGAGCAGGTTTTTGACAGTTCACTGTCCATGTAGAATGAAACAGTTTTGACCTAGTAAATGATATCTAAAATTCATGAAATTTGGTAGGTTTCTATATTTTTCAGTTATGGGCATTTTTTTCAGAAATAGACTACAGCTAAATCTGACCCTAAGACCCTAAAAAATAGAAAAAATCGTAATGTGTCTAAAACTGGACAGTTTTGCGTAGTCTCTCGGTTTTGGCCATAACTCCTAAGTCTGAACTCCAAATGAGGTTAGGTTTGTTTCTGGATTTAAATCATTCATTAAGCTTTAATTTGACATTTTGTTCACTGGAATTGGAGATTGTTTGCTTGTCTAAATGATTGTGGAAAAATAGACCATTGCGGTGAGATTTTTATCTAGTGATATGCTTTGAAAATTATTGTAACTCCTCTTGTGGTATTAAATGCTTGGGATTGTGACACTTGGATGTTGTGTGGACTGTTTTGGATGATTGAGGATGGTTTAATTAATCAATGCATGGCTTGGATTTAATTACGTGATAACTTGTGGCTTAATCGCACGTGTAAGCATGAATTGAAACCCTATTGACTATGAAAACTCGCTAAGTGTTGATCCTATGGTTATTGTGTCTAATTGTGTGATTAGTGGTCTGCCTAATAAATGTTAAGTATGCTTGAAATGTGATTCCCAATGATTTACATGTGTTACATGGCTGCCCATTTAATATTCGTATAACTCCATGTGTAGTACAAGTGAAATTAAATATCAAAGCATGCCTCGTGTGTTTATTTGCTAATGTGCGATCTTATAACTGCTCGGAGGTAACCTACTTTGTTGTCCTCCTAATGTGATATGTTAAATGTTATAAATGCGCATTGCATACAAGGTTGCAACCTTTCATTCTGGTGTGGTAGCGTTTCACGCACACTGGGCGGCATTGGGATTGCCGTTGTAACCGTGACTACCATTGTCCAATTCCCTCTCTCGCTTGGGGGCTAGACTTCCTCGGAGAGTTGGGTCGTAGGATTTTGGGGTACATTCGGAGTACACCCATTTGGCGTGATAAGTGGATGATTTGAAGTCGGCCGCAACAACTGATATTGGAAATGAATTGAGAGCAAAAGCTCACCGTATCCTTTTCAATATGTGTATAAGTACTCTCGCTTGGTTCGTAGAGGACCTCAGGGAGGAAAGACGGGTAATTGTGTTCTTTTACTCTTATATTACATTATGAACTTACTTGTGTTATATGTTATGCTTTCAAAAAGGGCTTTCATAAGTTGAACCGGAAAAAGAGTTTCAAAACGTATTTCTCGTTCCCCCTCGCTGAGTTCATAAGGACTCACCCTCTTTTATCATCACAGGTGAAGAAGATCAGGGACAGATACCTAAGGATAACGTGCCTATCGATGACTCCTTGAAGTGATTGCCTACCCTACGTGCCTTACTTGACTGTGGCTATTTTGTGAATGATATGTTTGTTTTGAAGACTATCTCTTATGATGTTGTCATTGTTATTGTAAAAGACCCCCGTTGTAATTTAGGGTCTAATTTTGATTTGTACCGATATTAACTAGACAGACACCCTATTTGCTCGTTTTGCTACTTAGATTAGTAACTACTACAGGCTTATGAAGTATTAGGCAAAGGGCTAAGTAAAATGAATCTATCAAATCTTAAGCAGGTACTCATTGGTAAGCTAAGATCAATAAGTGCTTGTGTAACAGGGATTGACAAATAAACGAGACATAGTTATCATGCTAGGTTGTTAATCAAACGAGACTTCGAGATAACTAATAGGCATTTCGATTGGTGATAAATAGTAATCTTAGTTGGAAATGAATTTGAGATTGAAAGTTTTGAGGTGTTTAGAAAATTAAGTCAAACTAAAGAGCCCAATTACAGCCGTTATGCTGCCGATTTTTCGAAAATCTTTTGGAGTTCTAGGCTAACGTTAAGTGTTAAATCTTAATGAATGATTAAGTATATGAAATGGTATAAATGAGTAGATCACACCTTAGTCTAGCCTCTATAGGTCGGGTTGGGGGCATGACACACTACCATCAACCACTATGGCCACCTCACCACTACCACAGGCACCATCACCACCACCAACTACTACTACGGGCGCCACTAATACTACCAACACCACCAAGGATACCACCACCTCCACCAAGGGCACCATCACCATGACCACTATCTCATTTTTTCTTTTCTATAGGTAAATAGTTTAAGGTTTATATTTCCCCTCTTTTTTGTCTACTATACACATATGTATATATATGTGTGTGTATATATATATGTATGTGTGTGTGAATTTTAGATTTTTATTTGTTCAATCTATAGTTTTTGTACTTAATTGTATATTTATTTTTAATTTTATTTAGTGATATTTGACATAAATATTTGGTATTATATTTGGCATAAATATTGTGTGAATTAAAAATGTTGTATTGTAATCATATTTGGTTGTGCAATATGAAATGTTATTTGGTAGTACAATATACTACTTAAATATTTTGGGCTTTTAGTGTTAAATTGGGCTATGAATTCACATGCTAGCTTGTTTATTATGAAGTAAATGTGAAGTACATGTGTAGAATGTTGTTAAAAGTTAGAGACTTTATGTGGGTGTTGTTGTTTGATGTAGTTGTATAATATGTTGAATATATGTTTGATAAAATGCTTGAATGAGTGTTTTTAGCCTACATACATTGCATACAATATATATACATGATACATGCTTGCAAAATAAGGCTCAAAGTTGGAATCTTGTAAATTTCCTTGGATTTCAAATGGAAATGTGACTTGTTTATGTTGTTAGCTAGTTAGATTGCTAAAAATGATTACCAAGTGAACTTAATGGTGCTCTCGTACAAGTTAATTGCAAACGGAAATTAGGTAAAATATGTATGAATACTATAAGTGGTAGTCTACTTTGCTATCACTAGATTTGTGAAACGATTGAATTATTGGTTGTGAATGCTTTATGAGTTATATTGAATTAAACAATTGGATTATGATGTTTTGAAAGTTTTATAGTTCGTTTTGCAACAAAGTTCCATTATGCACATGTTAGATCATAGCTTTTGACTTATGGAAATCAAAGAGTTTAGTTGCAGGTTTATGAATCACTTTGGAAATATAACTAAAGCATATTTAGCTTATTTTTTTAACTTAGAAAGTCTTTGCTTTATGGATTGTAATTCATCTTGAGAACTTGTGAGTAAAGACGGTCTAGCTAATATTGTGAGACTTAGAAGCTTTATACAACATGAAATTTAAATTACTTGGACTTGTAAATATTGCTAGGCTTATATAGACCTATTATGAAGAAATGTTGTGTTTAGCATGTTATGCATAAGCAAAGTTTCAAGAAGGTGTTCTTGTGTATTTGTTGTTGGCATTGAGTATAACTGTACAAGTGTTGGATTGTAGCCAATTAAGGGGAGACTTTGTTCGATTATTGTCGCGTTCAGTCGGGGCATGACACCATCAACACCGAGAACACCACTATCAAGGACATCACCAACACCATCAAAGGTAGTGCAATATACTAGTTTATATTTGTATGTGTATATATATATATATATATATATATATATATATATATATATATATATATATATATATATATAATCTATATTTTATTTGTAATTTATTGGTTTTTTCATTTATTTATTTAATTTTTATTTGTCATCACTACCAAGGGCACCACCAAAGACATCACCAAGAGTACCACTCCCATCACCACTATCAAGGGCATCATCCACACCACCAATGGCACCATCACCACCACCAAGAGCACCACCATCATATTCTTATCTCTATCTATAGGTAAATAGTTTAGAGTTGAATATGTACCACACTTATAGTTCAATATGTATATATGTTAATGCCGATAATATGTATATATTAATGCCGATGTAGCGAATATGAAATGTTATTTGATTAGTTGTGCTATTCGTTTGTTATATGTGAAAATAATGAAGTCATGTGCTAATTTAGAGTTGAGCTAATTTAGAATTGAAATAATAGAGTCATGCTAATTTAGAATCGAAATAATGGAATCACGTGCTTAAATGGAATTCTTTTGTTAAGTGACTTAGGATTGACTTTGTTGAGATTTAAAGAAAAAGTGGAGAATGATTTATTCGAGTATTTATCGAATTAGAAAGATGATGTTGGAGAAGATAATCATTCTTCATATGGAGTTGAGTGTTGTAGTATTGCAAGTTCTATGTCCCTGTGTTTTCAAGCTTTTCTAAATGCATACTCGGTGGAGGGAACGTGACTGAACATTTTTCTTATATGTTTGACGATAAAATTATCCCTATTAAGGACTGTTGAGATCTGGCTTTCAATAGTTCAAAATGTGGTAGAATTTCTATTTTCTATATAAAAGCATCAATTTTCTCCAACTTGTATCCCCTTTTATGCAAATGGCATTGGTGTTACGAAAAATTATATATTAGAAAGGTAGATAATAAGGTAATTGCATACAAACGACACTTCCATACGCAAAACATTACTTAGGAGATTCAATTACATTTCTTGCTAGAAGCCTTGGACTGATTTCAAGTTTCTTATTAACTATTTTCTCTTCTAACTCATGAGCTTTTGGCGTCTTTTTAATACTATTTCACTGGTTAGATTGTGTCGGGAGAAGAAATTTGGCAATATATATATATGTAGATGAGGAATTTAATAAATTAAACTGCTCTAAATATCTTCAAGCAATATTTGTGTGTTATTTATGCATATTTGTTTGTGGTGTAATAGGAGATGACTTTGGAAGAGCATGAGAAAGTACAGAAAGAGAAAAGGAAAGCTTTGCAGGCATTAAAATCATGTGAGCGAGATGATTAAAAGACAATAGTATATCATTTTAGTTTTTTTTTGTAAATATTATAAATCTATTGTAAATATTAAAAATTTTGTAAATAATAATTTGTATTTTTAATTTTTTTTGTTAATATAAATTTTTAATACTTATAATTTTTTTTATTTTTTTTAAATTAAATAATTAATTAGTGATGGAATAGCTACGGCAATGTGCCGACAAAAGGCTACGGATATTTGGCGACAATTGGCAACGGATTGGCTACCATAACAATCCGTAGCCGTGGACAACGACCGAAATAACTACTGTTTTGCTATGGACATTAATAATTAATAACAAAATTAAAATTTTAGTTGGCTACGGATAGACTACGGATTGGTTACGGAAAAAAGGCTATCGATATTCTACGGATACTAATCCGTAGTTTGACCTACGGACGATTTACGACTGAAACGGCTATGGATTTGCTACGGACGTTAATAATAATAATAATTATTATTTTTTTAAAGTTGGCTACGGATGGACTACGGTTATTTTGTTACGGAAGTTATAAAAAATAAATACAAATTAATTTTCGAAATTGGTTACGGATGGGCTACGGAATATCAAATTGGCGACGGGACTTTTTACTACGGACGGTATTCCGTAGCCTAGCGGTTGCCCGTTCCAATTTGGCTACTGCTAGGCTACATATTTTGGCCGTCGTCTCAACCTTTTTTTCTTGTAGTGATTGATGGCTTTTCTTTATACCGTCACAGAAATATTATTATAGAAATTAACTATTATAAAAATTAACATATTATGTAAACAAACCCCTGATAGGTGTAGCCATGCATGTTGTCCAAGTCCACACGGCGTTAAAGCAAAAAAAGGATTCCTTTTCTTCGGTGCAATGAGGTACGTTTGCCAAAACAATCTTTTTAATTGTTTTTTTTGTCATTTTCTTTTTAATTGTTATTTTTGTTGCCACATAACATTTCTTCTAGTAGTATGATTTTTATTTTGAGTCTGAGAAATTTTAAAATCAATAATTAAAATATGTAACATTCTTGAAATTGATATAAAATTATTTTAAATTTTGTTTTAAATAAAAACAAAAACCCCTTATCAGACTATTTTGCTCGTTTGTCTTTTATAAAAATCATAATAAATTAGATCGAATGTTGATCAATCAAGTTAGTTACGAGTGATTAGTACAATTTAAAATTAACCATTCAATTCGCGTAATCAACTTGTTCTGACCTAGGATAATAAGCTTATGAGCTTGGTCTTACTTCACCGTCGAGAAACGAAAGAAGACTTTCATCTCTAAATTTAACTCAGACGTAGTTATCTTTTTTTGGATGTGAAGCAGTGTCAAACTAAAATGTCCAATAAACATTAACTCTCCCTGAAAAGGAGCCCTTTTTCATCAATTCTGTAAAAGTTAAATTCTTTTCAATCAACATTATATCTAAACTTATTTCTCTCCGTTGAATCGAGGATATAGTAATTTTTTTTAGATTTATTAGTCTAAGTAGGAGACAATATATCTTAATATTATTGATAATTCTTTGATTCAAAGAATTGTCCCATCTCAACTGAAGTCTCAATAAATATGAGACCACTTGCGCCTTACGTAATTGGCCAAAATTTAACACATACACACAGTAGAGTGCAATTGTAACTGATGCAGCCGATGTCAAGATTTAACAAGCAACAAAAGAGGAAGAAGCAAATGATGATACCAATGATAAGGTTAAGCTGTTAGGAATCGTGCATGGTATTTAAATATTTTTATAATTAAATAACACGCAGAGGAAACAATTAAAAATACTCATGCATCCGTTCATGACTAATTACATAGATTACATACATGCATAATAATCAACTATTAATTATGCATAAAGATTTTAGGATTACCTTTCCATGATGACGAGTCTGATGTAGAATCTGAAAGTTCCCCAAGTGTGAAGCCTCCGAAAGTATCCACACATAATCTGTACCCTTAATTGAATTTCACCCCCACTAGGTTTTCTAGAGAAATCCTATATATTATTCTGACTATAATTTTTGTGCTAGCTAAAACCTATGTTAGAATATTACATTATATAGGAAACATACATGACCTAGGGCTACATATGGGCCAGTCTTAAAAAGACCAGTTTGGACTCATAATAACCAGATCAATATCAAGTTACTACGAGCCCAGTGAAATTAATATTAGGACGATCCTAAAATTAATTTAATCTTTTCTCTAATTCAATTAATCTGCAAATTCTATTTGTGTGTGACCTCTCGGGTTCATAATTAATTGGCAGCGAAATAATATTAATCTAATTAATATTTAATTAGAACTCTTCTAATTTAATTCCCGCAAGTCATGAGTAATACCTAGCAGTATATCACGACTATCCAACTAATAATGAAGTGAAATTCTACAAACCCTTTAATAACAATTATGCAATCAATTCCTCATGTCTAAATTATCTCGATTGAGCCAGAGTCATGGATAGAGTTGTCAAACTCTATTACTCAATCATATGTCCAAATCTATTTAATCAGTAACTTATAAATAATACGTGGAACGACTTCCACCATTCTACCTCGGTCAATGATTCCTAGTTACTCAATTAATAGATCGCATAAGATCCCTAATTGATAGATTCTATATCTACACACACCTATCTCCATGCCGGAATAAATCGTAACCACTGAGTACATTATCCAATCCTTGATGAGGACTAGCTTTATTGCACCAACAAATCACGTTATTCCTAACACAAGATAACCGTGGTATCTCAGGTCTAAGGACTAATTGCACCATTACACTATACAACGAATTATTGACCATTCCACGTAATTCGTTGTATTAGCGGTCATGTCCAGTCACTTGCTCTCAACAAGCACTTATATATTTACCCATACAATATGAGACTAATCGTCCAAATCAATATCTCATATTATTTGGATGGTAGACTGTAATCCAATCTTTCCAGATAAATTAATGCCTAATTAATTTATCCTATGATCGGGGACTATTTTAGAATATATTTATGAATGTAGATTATGTCACTCATATCCTTACTCTTAAGGATAGAATCTATAAATATTATTCTAAGGACTTTTATTTAAATAATTTATCGCATTAATTATATTTAAATAAACTGTCCATAAAAAATAATATAATTATTATGTCTTAAAATTGACATTTATGACATATAATCCAATATAAACTTGCATGTAATCTAAACTCCCATGTAATCCCACATGTCCCTTTCTTTAAGTTTCACAAACACGTACCCACAATACACTTCCAAGTCTCAATTCTTCTTCTCACTTTTTCGTTAATGTTGCCATGACCTTATTTGCCAAACCTTGCTCTTAAAGCCAACCCAAACCCTCCTGGTCACTTGCACCGCCAGCTTCTTTCAAGAGAACAAGAACTTGTCTCTAGGGGCTTGCAGCTCTTTCCTTTCAGGTAACGGCTTCGCCGCCTGCAACAACTTTAGCCTTACAAGGCTTTGTTCATTCTGTTAATGGGCTGCCTCAGATTTCTGTTGTACCGCTTAAATGCGGCCTCGATACCCCTGTGACAACCCCATCAAACATGATCACCCTTCCTCTTCTGCCATGCGCTTCATCGCTTGTTGCCATGGCCACTAGTCCAGCAAAGTCATCTGGCATGAATGGCAAAGATCAAGTGATAGACTTGAACATAGAAGCTGATGGCGTTCTTGAAGAATTGGATTTCATGCAGCTACTGGAAGGGCCAATTAGTAGCCCTGGTATTATCACCCCGAGAGCGGTTCGGCCTGTTGGCTCCACCATTATCATTGATTGCATCAATGAGGATCCAGGTTGCGAAGAAGCGATGAATAAAGGGTCGTTAAACAAGCCTGAGGATGTGGAGAAAGAAGTTGAGTCCCAGGACGTGCCTGTTGTTGTATCAGATTCTAACAACAAAGTGAGCCTGGAAAATTCTGCATACAAAGAGCTAGTTGGCCAGCCAGAGTGTTGCTGGCTTGATTACATGCCTTGTTCTTCTGACAGCAAGCATGGTGGGGGTGCATGCAAGAGGATTGGTGAGGAGGTGCTGCTTCAGTTCTTGGATTCCACTTTGCCAATTTTATCAAATAGTTTTACATGCAAAGTCAAGATTGGGTGGAGTAGCAATGGATCAGAGAAGCATTCTTTGAATGCTTTTTGTGAAGCTACAAGGTTGGGCTGCAACAAGGATTATGTCTTTCAATGGAGGTTCCATATAAACTAAAGGAGCTAATGTTTGAAACCTAATAGCGCATAGTGGAATATATCTCTATTATAACATAAAAGAATATGCAAGGTCAAAATCATCCTCACGGTCACATTTGTAGGTCGTCTGTTGTTATAATGTACTTGTACAATATGCTTGACATGTTATGCTTTTAATTTTATGACAATAATGTCCCTTAGTGGGTTCTGACGTCAACTAACAAATATCTAGGGGTAATATCGTCAAAGAATCCATATATATAGCAATAACTAATTGTACCGTGTGCTAATGATTTTATGTGTTTTATTTTGTGACCAAATTACCCTTAATGTAATTTGAAACAAAAACCTTTATTCATACGTTCCCCTCTCTCATGACAAACGTAGAACTCTCTCGATTGTTCTTTTGCTATCTCCATTTTTTTTTACCTTTCCCATCTTCATCGTTTGTTTCTCTTTCTCACCTCAAAGTTCGTTCGTTCTTTCCCACCTGAAAACTTCAATCAGTTCTGTATTTCTTTATCGTATCTTCTTCTTCTTCACTATTTCTTTCACCTCTTCGCCTGCAAAAATCAAGCTTTCTTCACAACCCAAAGCTCATCTTGGCACTTGGTTGTAAGTTTCATTTCTCAGAAGATCTTTTGTTTAACTTGAACTTCTTGGTTTTATATTTCCCCTTTAATTTTTATGTTTTTAGGATTGACGTATGTATATTATTAGCTGCTACAACTAATCTTTGGATATTTTATGTTTTAATTATTATCTTTAGATATTAAGTTGATAAGGTGTATTATCATCCAATTTTGCTTTTTTTTAATAATTCACTATTTTATTTTATTACAGGTTGAGAATTTAAAATCGCTACTCGAAGTTGAGGTCAGCTCCACATTTAATTGATATGTTTTAAATTCTGAAATTATTTTCTTCTATTTTATTTATATCTTTTGTAATACAATATAATTCATACTAAAAATAATTTCAAATATGTATGTACTTCAATAATATTTGTAATTTATACATATATATATATGGTAGTAAAAATGAATATATCCTTATGTATTTATTTAGTGTAGTTATATAAAAAAATAAATTTAAACAAGTGTGTACTTGTGATGGCTTGATAATTTATATAACACACACATATGTATATATTTAAGATTGTGAAGCGGATCAGGGATTATAGACAGAAAGTTGAGTCGGAGATTTCAAAAATTTGTAGTGATATCATGGATGACATTGATAAGCACTTGATTTCTTCATGTTCAACCAGTGAATCCTTGTGTTCTTTTGCAAAATGTGAGTGTTTTAGTTGGTTTTGATAAATGCCATAGATTTTGTTGTGTTTGAATGTATTTGCTTGTTATACTTTTTGTCTGAAGTTTGAAGTTGTGGATTCATGCAGGAAAGGAGACTATTACTGGTATTTTGCAGAGTTTAAGACTCGGAACGAGAGAGAGGAGGTTGCTGATCAGTCACTCGAGGCATATCAGGTTTCAGCTGTTGGCATATTGCTTGAATCTTTTTCCTTTCTTTTTGTTTTTTGTTTTTCTTAAAAAAATTACTTTGCTTTTGTGCTTGATTAAGCTGTATGAAATTGCTTTAAGCATGTCATTGTTCTTAAACGTTTCATTTACTAATTTAGCTAATACTGTAGGATGCAGAGAGTTGATCCATGTTGATATGACGTTGATTATGATCTGTTCACAGCTCACAAATTGCTAGATTGTTCTTGTTGCATCTGAGGCATTATTTATAGAAGTTATATATTGTTGCTGCCTCTGTTTGTATTTGATCCCTTACTAGAATTTTGACTATAAGGCTATAACTTTTCACTTCTAAAAAAAAGGCGCAATATAGTGGAATCTGACAAAATAAAAATATCTTAGACGTTTGGTCTCTCTCAACCACTTGTTTCTTCTCTCTCTCTCACGTCAAAAACACAAACCCTGACCTCTCTGGATCCTTGTTCGAAAATCAGGTTTGTATTTTTATTTTTCTTTTTGTATGATCTTCTTCTTCGATCAACTCGCCTCTAAGGATTTGCATCTTTTCTCAAGCTTCTGTTATATTCTAGATCTTCCACTTTTCTTGGCAAAGAAAAAACTCAACGGTTCTCTGTCAATCAGTATTGTATATGAGAAAGAGAAGTCGGCAATAGAAGTTCAAGACCAAGATCATTTTGGATTTTGTCGTCCTCTGTTTGGGTATGGGTTTTCATTTTGCATTGTATTTCATTTCTTTTCTTTTTTCGCCTTTTAGTTTTGTTGTCTCTTTTCTTTATGCAGTATTTTGATTTCAAACTGAATGGTTGCATATGCTTTATCTTCCATGCTCTATAGAAACTTCAAATTGAATAGTGTACGATTAATTTTCAAAGAATATTAATTCGATGATCATAAGAAAAAAAAAAGAAAAAAGGTGGAATGCAAGACTTTCGATCATGTTTGTAGGAGATGATCATTATTTTTTTCTCAAACGGTGCCTAAAAAATGTAACTATATTCTGAAAGCAATTGCGGAGTAAAACTGGTTGCATAAATATGAAAGTATCATTCATATGCTTTTCCTCAAGAGATCTTTATTTATTTATTGTTTTTGGTCAAGCTTCTCAAGAGATCTATTTGGTTCATTTTGTAAATGAATCGATACACTTAATCTTAAAGATTAAAGATCAAAATAGCTTATTAAGTCTTGAAGATTGGATAGCAGTAACGCTTTTGCCTAACTTACCATTTTGCTTCATTCTGTGAGTGAAATTTTTTTTCGTATCAGTAAGTTGTTTGTTAAAAAAAAAATTGTCTTATATTCTAGATCTATATCTTCCACGGTTCTTAGCTAAAAAAATTCTATGGTTTTCTCTTATTCTGTATCAGTAAGTTGTTTGTTAAAAATTTTTTAGCGCAAGTGTTATGCGATTTTTCACTGCATTGCGTAGATTTTTTTTGAGCTCCATTGCATATATACAGCCTCATTGCACCATTTTCCATTGAGCAGACAGAAAAAAAGTGCCACAAAGGGCTAGTGGTTATGGATCTTCTCTAAAGCTTAAAACTGTGAAAGTTGCTCCATTGAAGAGGTAGAATGCATCATTTGTTTGAAATCAGTGCATTTGTTTGTTTCTTTTTTTTTTTTTTTGTTAACCACATCCTATGTTGCGTAATAGAGGAACATCAATAATTATTTTGCAAAAAATTTGCTGGTATAACATGGCTGTGGTTTTTTAAATTGTGATCAACGACTACTATTACGGTTATTTGGTGGGAGTTGGTCAGTCAGTTAGTATTGGATTTACTCAGGTATCTCTGATAATTTTTTTTTATAAAAAAAAAAAAGGATTAACTGAAGTTTGTTTTTCTGCAAATTCGATTTTGTTTTTGCTACTTTCAGTGGAAAATAAAAGGACGTTGGGCAAAAGGATTTTACTAACTATTTTATTTATTTTTTCTTTTGGTCTTTTAGGTACTCGATTTTTAATGTGTTTTGGATGTATCTCTATCTGATTAGATGAATTTGCTAACACTTTATCAATATGTGTTTTATGAAAAACATCTATTTTTCTACATTTCTTGTTTCATTTGCTTTAAAGATAATGTTTGGAAGAAGTGAAAAGGTTGTATAAATTTAAGAAGTGAATACAATGTGCTTTCTGGGATGTAAGTTGTGTAAAGGCTTGATTTTTAGCATCATGGATTTTGTTTTTGTTTGAATCGATTGGAAAAGAAAAGAACTTTGGTGAGAAGATTTTGCCTTTTCTTTTCTTCTTCTTTAAGATGATAAGTGCAAGAGAAATTGGTGTTATATAGTGATTGTACAGTGTGCTTGGGTGTGTACATGTTTAAAGGTTTTTTTTTTTTTTTTTTATCATAATGGAATTTCTTTCGTTAAACCAGTCAAAATAATAGGAATTAAGTGAAAAGATCTATTTTTTTCCCCCTTTTTCCCTTTTTGTTCCTTTTCTTGGGTTTTGATTGGATATTTATGGGTTTTAATGGATTGAATTATTGGTTTTGAAATCAACAGACATTAGTACAGCATCAACCGACACAGCATCCCACTTTGAAAGAGTTGAATTAGGAAAAATCAAGTTCGAAGCTTTTGATTTAGGTGGCCATCAGATCGCTGGTAGAGTCTGGAAGGATTACTATGCCAAGATACTACTGCATTTTCCTTGCCCAATATTTAATTCTTTTCTTTTACTGTAAATTATCGCCCGTGTTAGCTGCAGTTCACACAGGTCAGAGTTGTGTAAATAGACTTTTAAAATGTAAGGTAATATTGCATTTTTATGGATAAAGATTGGGTCTGACCATTACCTAGACTATGCATGGTGAGAACATTGTGTGCCGAGTTGCCCTTTGATGTAATTAGCAGTGGATTATGTCTATGGTGATTGTTTAATGAAATGTTATTATTAGCGTAGGATGAAATTTATGTGCTGACTAAAAGTCAAAACTAATGTCGTCTAAAAAGCTAAACTACCCTAAGCTAATCAGATTTGGGCAAATTAGGAATCTAGAAGCAAAGCATCAATAAGTTTAATGGTGGCTTTAAAATTTTAACCATGTTCCAACAATAGAAGAAGTTCGTTTCAGTTCACTGTACAATTGATAATCATGTTATGTTATGAGGAAATTAGGCAGGAAGTGCTTTGAGCAAATAGATGAGGAAAAAAGATAGAAAGGTTATGTGAATGAAGAAAACAAGGAAAAAAAAAGTGATTTTGAGCTATTTGCAAAAAAGAGTATATCCCCCTGTTTTCAAAATTTTAGTTAGCTTCAATTTATTTTTCAGTTTTTGCGCTATTTGTTTCATAGGTTGTGATGGAATTTTGTGAGTCAAGTAAAGTAAAGATGTTGTCTTTTCGCTCAAGTCCTCAATTAGATTTCGTAAGGGATTTGCTAATAAAACAATGGTGAGAATGTGATGAAATTTTTTCCTTTCTCAATAAAATGTGAAGAATCAACGTGTTTTATTTTATTTTATTTTATTTTTTATCTCACCCTAAGAGAGTGGTTATGACTGCAACAATCAAAACTCCTCTACTTCATCAAATGAAGTAACATGTGAAATTGTTTTGACAGAATTCCAGTTGATGAGACGATGCTTCAAACATTTTGAATTCTTCCTTTACTTCTATTTGCTTATAAAAACACAAAAAAAAAAAACAAATGCTAAATCTATATAATATTTGAATTTAATCTGATGGTTACTCCATACTTAGAAATAATTTTAGTTTTTTGACTACTTTTTACAATATCATGTTATGGATTTAAAAATATTTTTTTACTTCTCTGTATTTATTTAAAACTTATTAGCATTGTCAATTCAGTTATTAAAAATTCATTTACATGACAAACATATTAACTCAAATTAACTATGCTAGAATTTATAGAATTAATTCTATTTATTCCAATTCATGGATACAAGTTCATATACAGTGGTTTGGACTTCCAGCAAAAGCCCCAGAGTCTAGGCCCTTGGACCTGAATAAAATTATTATATCAATTTATAATTAGCTTCATTTGCTGCAACAAAAAGGAACATAGACTAAGTAGGTATTAGATTAAATTTACAATTCATATTTACAATGTTTTTGCTTAGGCTTCTTTAATACTAAATAAGAGCGAGATTACAGAAAAGACACACTATAATATAGTGTGAGAACATCTGAAAAGGATAGACCATTATATTAATGTCTCAATTGTTTTGGGACGAAAATAAAGACCCATGGGATAAATTTATAGATAACGAATCAACAATTTGAGTCTACGGGTCTTTGAAGATGAAGGATGAACACAATCCTTCTCTGTTTTCTATTTTGTATTCATGAAACATCTTTAAAAATTAATTACTCAAATTTTAGTTCAGGGAATCTTTTTCTGGATTGAAATGTCTACAGTACTGATCTTCTATATTTCCAACCAAGTGTTGTAAATCGATAATCCTTTTATTTACCTAGAAATATCTCTCTTTAATCAATAACTTTGCAAATGTTATTCTTGGAAATTTCTAGTGCCATTTTCACATTATTTTGCAGCTCATATCTTTGTATTATCATAGTGGACATTTGAGTTCGTGTAAGTTTTATGCAACTCAAGTTTGATGTTTTCTTCTACTTTGTATTCTCTATAACATATTACTTGTTAAATGTATGTGTGCTAGAGATATCTATATGCTGCACAGTTAAATACTTTTCTAAATTATAGTATGTGTGTACTAAGTGAGACTAAAACAACACTTTCTTATTTATTATCATTATTACCTTCATTACCTTTGTGGTTTCCTTCTTGTTTCTAAATTAGTTTTTTTATGCAGATTCTCTTTTGCTTTATGACCAATTTGGAGTTTCTTGACCCTGCCTCTTATGGTATGTTTCACATATTGGGTGCTCTTATTGTTTTTGTTCCTACTTAGAAATGTTTTGCCTTCGAACAAGTGACCAACTATTCTCTCTTTTTGTAGTTCATACTTTTCGTAGCTTTGCATAGTTATACTCCCATACTTGGTACTTGGGACGTTCAAGCCACAAACTAATTTGCTTTGTACAGATTAAACGTTATTGGATGAATTCATCTGGACAATTGTATGTCCATACTTGGTCATAGATGGTATACCGAATATGCGTTTAGGATGGCATTTGCAGCTGGATAAGGAACATACATTTAGGTACTTGATGCATTCATTTATTACCAACTTTTCATCATCAGTCTATGGTTCACATTACCCATGTGTTCATGTGCGAATATTTCATTGTATCTTAAAGTTTTTATTTGCATACTGTTTATATGAATAATACTATTTATTCAATAATTTCATTTGATCTCGACCAAAAAAAAAAAAAAAAAACAATTTCATTTGATCAATACAGGTTGATTTTTATTGTATTAAATTTTAAAATATTTATTAAAACTTATTTAAAAAAATGTGGTCATAATTAAAAAAACTTGTAACCAGTATAGTGTATATCGCATTAAAAAAATTCATGTACAACATGTTTTTTAATATACATACATTGGGTTCAGCCCGTGCAATTACACGGGCCAACCAAACTAGTATATATATACATATATATATATATATATATGTATGTATATATATATATATGTGTATATATATATATACAACCAACAGTGTAGCCCTACTTCCATTCACAGTTAATAACAAGAGGTTTTGCCTCCTTTTATCTTCATCTTTTTAGTCTTTCAAATACTTATCTGTCTATTATTCATGTGTATTCCGCTTTCTGTTATGGCTTTTGTTATCTATATATATACATATATATATATATATATATATATATATATATATATATATATATATACATATATATCAAGTCGTAGAATATAGGAGGAATTAGTATATATAGCTTAGTACTTTCTGTCTACCTTTTGTAGATCTTCGAATTCGAAGTTCTCTAGAGAAATAGTAATGTTAAGTGTTACATATTCATGTGTTTCTTTCTCCCTTTTGCGTCTCCAAGGGTGATTTTTATTTTTATATATGTTTACACCTCATTTAAGTTAAACGGTAATTAGAGAGAAACTCAGTATGTTCTTCATTGAGGCGGAATTATTACCTTGTATATTCACACACACATGAAACAAGATTATAACCTTCTATCTCTTAATAGATGAAGACGAAAGGCGCAATGGTCACCTCGCATGTGGATATACGTACGAGGCAAGATTAGATGAAGACGAGGTGGAACTATTACCTTGCTCGTCTGCAACAAGACTTGAACCTAACATCATTATTTTGATAATTTTGGAGAGATCATAGACAATTAAACAAGTGAACATAACATTTTGCTGAAAATTATAACCTATTATCATATGGAATTGTATTACAATAGCCACAAAAGATTCAATTCTACATAATCAGATTGGTTTATGTCGAGGTTGAAAAACTCACAGTTGAGATCGGGTGGCTACTCTTGCCGAGCTGAACTTTCAGTTTGGTCTCCGAGTTGAACTTTTAGGTCGGCCACTTCACCTGCACAAGAAAAAGGGAAGGAAAAGGCAGGGTAAAGATCCGTATTTTCCCCTCAGGCGTGCGAATGATTAGTATGTTCGAGCTGGTAAGGTAGCTGAGAGTATTTAATGAGCAGTTACCTCATAAATGAAGGGGTGGAGCTCTATTTATACTAAATTCGGACCTAACAGCATTTAATGCGGTGCAGTTTTATGTCCCATCAGAGCAGCTGGTATTGAGGTCGGGTTTTCTTGGGTCGAGGTGAGGTCGGATCGGCATCCAGGTTGGGCATTAGTTGAATATGCTAGACTTGGCTCGGATTAGCCCGCCTCAGCTCGGTGTGGGTATCTTACCTTAGCTCGAGGTCCCCCTCGTCAATCCCTTCCCCAAGTCGAGATTGAGAGGGTAAGATCTAGATTTGGGAGTTGTTCCCGAGCTGGAGGTGCCCGACCTCGGCAGAAGGGGGATGGCCACATAGCGGTGCTTGCCCTTCAGATGACTGACACGTCCCCCGACAATTATGACAAGATGCGACGTTTGGGATTCCCGAGGCGGTTACATGAGTTGCCTATAAATAGGGCCCTAATGTCCGAGATTCATTTCACACTTCGCTTACAAAATTTAAAAAGCTTTAGGTCAGCAACCAGAGTGGTCAGACATTTTTAGCTTGACAAGCAATCTTCTCGGGGTATTCAATTCTGAATCCATTAGCTCGGAGGCAATTAGATCGGGTCATCTTCGACAACTAGAGTGGTAGGTACATCCCGACTTGTCACGCCCCAGGACCAAGACCCGCAGAGGTTAAGGTCGGAGCGCGATGTGTCAACCGCTTAAATCTTGTGAATCATTAATTAATAACCTAGCACACGTTTTCATCGCACATGTAACTTCAAAAGAATACTTATAGCACTTAGCATTAAAAGACCCCAACAACCTGTTCATAATAACAAGACCTAGCATCCCTGGTTGTACTTCATACGTGGCCAATTTTAGTTGACTAGGCCTCAAAAGAATTGTAATTAAACTTATTGTGTAGTTAATAATAAAAAAGAATATTACATAACATAGGGATATCCAAAAGTACATTGTCTGCCCCATAATACACTATGCCTTCAACACAAACATGAAGATCAACAAAAACAGAAGTCAGTCTCATCACATAAAGCCTCATCACCCTCCAAGGGTTGTACCAAGCGAGAGTGAAATGTGTAGCATTCAAACTTAATCAAGCATATTCATGGCTCGACCATAATCCAAGCATGTTCAAGTATATTTCGTGTACATAACATATAAGCGTGTAGTCATAAATGCACCGTTTAAACAATCATGAAACCAATACCCATTATGGTGGAGCATAATAATAACATTTAGGAAGACACAATATAGCCATATACCAAATGAAGGTGTAAGGATGCCTTAAAACAACTCACAATGACAAAAAAAAATGAAACTACGAAAGAAACTATGCAGCAAACTCAACTCATTTGCAATAGCCTAACTTAGGAGGTAAATTTACCTAGGTTCCCAAACTCCAATTAATCTGACTTTGGTATAGAATCGAAGCTTATCGAATGTAGATAACTCTAGAATCAAACGGAACTAATTCAGAGTTGAATTGAGTGAGATATGGTCTTCGGAAAATTATTGCGCAAAACTGTCCGGGAAGTCGGACGAGTAGGCGGGCGAGTAACTCGCCCGGCTTAGTTGATCGACCTGGGCAAAATACACACACAAATTCTCATTTTTCAGCCCATTTTCTTGCCATATCTCTCCTAACCTTCAACAAGTATTCAAGCATACTCTATATAGTTTAATAACAACATTTATGAGTTCCAACAACCAACCACAACACCCTTCAATCCATAACCCAAATCCAAAACTTAGGTTCTAATACAACTCATAAACATTGAGATTAACATTCCAAGTTCAAAATTGCTAAATTCATGCTCTCAACCATGCCTACATTTTACATACACTCTTAACATATATAAAACAATGCCTAACTCATCAACAAATCCTCAAGATCATCCAATACAAATTAGGCAAGCCCTATATCTACAACACATAAACCCAACCAATTTCACAATAAGGTTAAATGTGAACTTCACAAGATATATTACTCAACAAAATACATCATACAACTTTGGATGAACTTTATCAAGATGTTTTGAAAGAATCCCTCACCTCAACAATGCAAGAGAAATGCTAGTTCAAGGTTGTAGGATGAAAGTCAAGCTTCGAAAATGGCTAACAAAGGCTTCTTCTGCTTTTTTTTCCTCTTTTTTTTCTTCTTCTTCTCCTTCTTTGGTCGTGTGAGTGAGTGAATGAGTGTATGTGCAGAGATTTGTGTGTGTTTAAGTGTGTGGTGTGTGTTTTGAGTGGGAGAGAATAGTATTGTTAGGTGAGATATTATTTGACATGACAAATGACCGCCTTTTCCCTCCAACTATGTTATGTACTGCTAGTTTGTCATTTTGGTTCAATTACAACTACTTAGTTACCACTTATGACTTATTTGAGTACCATTAATGCCTACGACACGTAAAACTCCATAAAGCACATAATTGAACATTTTGGCATGTAAAACAATAAATTTGCACGTTAAATAATATTAATGCTTATTAATTATTGCTATTGCTTATGAAATGATATGAATAGACTATGAAAAATATAACTATTTATAGATTCTCGTGCTGGGTTCTACATCCTCCCCTCCTTAAAAGAATTGCATTCTCGCAATTTTTTCTTGCCTTGCAAATAACTCCAGATATTACTTCTCCATCTAATCCCGTAACTCCCAAGTTGCTTCCTTAATACCATGGTTGTTCCACAATACCTTTACCATAGGAATCTTCTTTTTACACAACTCCCAATCGTGTTCATCCAAAATTTGTACAGGTCTTTCTTCATAGGAGAGGTTCTCATGAACATGTGGCGGTTTCAGCTCCAAGATATGAGAAGGGTCGAGTTGGTACTTCCTCAACATCGAGACATGGAACACATCATGTATACCGGAGAGATTCGTTGGTAGACTCAACCGATATGCTAACTTGCTAATTTTATTTACAATCTCGAATGGTCCCACGTACCTAGGACTCAATTTGCCACCTTTACCATGCCGAATCAACCCCTTCCGAGGAGACAATTTCATAAACACCTTATCACCCTCTTCAGATTCTAAGTCTCTTCTTCTTTTATCGGCATAACTTTTCTACCTACTCTGTGCGGTGAGCATTCTTTTCTGGATCAAATGCACATTCTTTATCTTTTCCATCATCTCCGGCAACAATGTAGGATCAATAGCCTTCATCTCACCAACCTCACTCCAATATAGAAGGGATCTAAACTTCCGTCCGTACAAGGCCTAGTAAGGTGTCATGCCAATTGTTGCTTGGTAACTGTTGTTGTAGGCAAACTCCACCAACGACAAATGTCTTTCCCATGTTCCTCCAAAATCTAATGCACAAGCCCTTAGCATGTCCTCCAAGATCTGAATAGTCATTTCGGATTGTCTATCAATTTGAGGATGGTAGGCTGTACTAAAGCTCAGCTTCATCCCCAACGCCTCTTGAAACTTTTGCCAAAACCACGATGTAAACCTAGGATCTCTGTCAGACACTAGGCTCACGGGGTATACCATGCAATTCCACAATGTTAGCTATGTACAAATCAACTCGTTTCTTCAAGCTATTCGTCTTATTCATTGCGATAAAATGGGCTGTCTTCGTCAACCGGTCCATAATTACCCAAACAGTATCATAGCCTTGAGGTGACCTCGACAATTCTGTCACAAAATGCATCATTATGTGCTCCCATTTCCATAGCATGATCTCCAAAGGTTGTAGGAGCCCTGCAAGTCTTTGATGTTCTGCCTTCACCTGTTGACATGTCAAGCATCGAGTCACAAACTCTGCAATCTCCCGCTTCATGTTGTTCCACCAATAGCGTTGTTTTAGATCTCGATACATTTTTGTACCTCCTATGTGAATGGTGTATTTAGAATAATGAGCTTCCTCGAGTACCTTCTTTTTCAACTTCGGATTGTTTGGCACACAAATCCGATTCCCAAACTTCCACAACCCATCTTCATGCAACTTGAAATTCGGGTTACCATCTTTTATCTTTTGAAGTTGAGGATCTTGCTGTTGAAACTCTCGGATCTGAGACAACAAGGTAGGTTCCTTGATCTCCAATCTTGCCAAACTTGTCTTCCGGCTCAACACATCCGCTACAACATTTGCCTTTCCGGGCATGTAATTTATAGTGCAATTGTAATCATCCAAGAGTTCCATCCACCTTCTCTGCCTCATATTCAACTCTTTTTGAGAAAAGAGATACTTTAAACTCTTATGGTCGTTGAATATCTCAAACTTACTTCCCCACAAGTAATGCCTCCACTTCTTCAATGCAAAGACAATAGATGCGAGCTCTAAGTCATGCGTAGGATAATTTGCCTTATAAGGCTTCAACTTCCGTGATGCATAAGCTATGACTTGGTGGTTTTGCATCAACACACATCCCTACCTTCCTTCGAGGCATCACTATAAATAACAAACCCTTGACTTCCTTCAGGCAACGCTAACACAGGAGTAGTTGTTAATCTCTTCTTCAATTCCTGAAAACTGTTTTCACATTTATCATCCCACATGAAGCTGACCTTCTTTTGCATGAGCTTTGTGAAGGGTCCCGCTAACTTAGAAAAATCCTTTACAAATCTCCTATAGTATCCTGCCAAACCGAGAAAACTACATACTTCGGTGACATTCTTTGGTTTCTTTCATGATTGTACAACATCAATCTTCGAAGGATCCACAACAATCCCCTCTTGAGATATCACATGACCCAAGAAGGCTATTTGTTTGAGCCAAAACTCACATTTGCTGAACTTGGCAAACAATTGGTGCTCCTTCAACTTCTGCAACACCAAACGCAAATGCCTTTCATGCTCCTCCTCGGTCTTCGAATACACCAGAATATCATCTATAAAAATCACCACAAACTGGTCCAAATACGGTTGAAACACTCTGTGCATCAAGTCCATGAAAGCGGCAGGAGCATTGGTTAGTCCAAATGACATCACAACAAATTCATAATGCCCATACCTCGTTCTAAAAGCTAACTTAGGTACATCCTCCTATCTGATACAGAGCTGGTAATAACCCTGCCTCAAGTCAAATTTTGAATAAACCTTGTCTCCCTGAAGTTGATCAAATAACTCATCGATCAATGGCGACGGGTACTTATTTTTAATAGTCATTTGGTTCAATCCCCTGTAATCGATACACAACCTCAAGGTCCCGTCCTTCTTTTTTACAAATAAGATCGGTGCATCCTACGGAGACAAACTCGATTGTATGAAGCCTTTTTCTAACAAGTCTTATAACTGAACCTTCAAATCTTGTAATTCAGTCGGAGCCATGCGGTAGGGAGCCTTAGAGATCGGCTGAGTACCTTGTAGTGTCTCAATTACAAACTCAATCTCCCTTACGGATGGTAATCCCGGCAACTCTTTCAGAAGCATATCAACATATTCCTTAACCACTGGCACTTCCATTAACTTAACTTGATCTGTTGGCTTGTTGATTAAGTAAGCCAAATATCCCTTGCACCCTCTCCTCATGTATTTCACGGCCTTGACTGAGGATATCGTAGCCTTCCCCGATAAGTCACGTTCTCCTCTCACCATAAGCACAGGTTGTCCCGGTACCCAGAACTCAATAACCTTCGTCCGATAATCTAATCGTGCATGATGTCGTGATAGCCAGTCCATCCCCAAAATAACCTCATAGTCTCAGAAGATAAGTACTATGAGATCGGCCAAAAATTCCCGATTCCCAACCTGTATCTTGTATGCTTTACATACCAGTCTAGTTTTATATCTAGGGCCTATTGGTGTGCTAACTTCTACATGATATGGTAAGTTCTCAACTAGCAATTTAGTGCGATATGCACATTTGAGAGTTATGAATGAATGCGTAGCTCCAGTATCAATAAGAACCTTAACCAATTGATTGTGAATCAGGAAGGTACCTTCAACAATAGTGGCATCATCGGGAATTACTACTTGATCCATGGCATAGGCTCTGGCTTGACCCCTCTGCGCTGGAGCATTCCTTGCAGGTTGAACTGGAACATTCTTCGTGAGTTGAGCTTGAGCATCCTTACCCTGCCACATTAGGCAACCTCTAACGAGATGTTGATCACTTCCACACCTCATACACTTTTCCACTTTTCCTCCAACATTGGGCTTCATAGTGCCCTTTTTTGTTACAATATTTGCACACAACCGTTCGGGCTGTAGTTGCACCTCCCGATGCTTCACGAACCACCTGAGTGGCCAGGACATTAGGCTAGGGCCTAGCAACCGCTGGCCTGGCCTGATCCTGGGGCTTCTGGGCCTGGAATGCTCTAGACTGACCCTGAGTCTGGAAGGGCCTCTTGTTCGGCTAAGCTAGACCAACCTTCATCGCTATCTTCGTCTCTTCAACCCTCGATGCAGCCTCAAAGACAACATCATAAGCGTCGAACTCTACTATTGCCAGCCCATCTTGAATCTCGAGTCTCAGCCCTTGTTTAAATTTCTATATCTTGGTGGCTGGGGTCTGGACCATGTGCGGTGCATATTGTGAGAGGCTATCAAATTTCGCCTTATACTCTGCCACCATCATACTTCCCTATTTCAAGTACATAAACTCCTTCATCTTCTTGTCCCGATAAGCCTCAGATATGTATTTACTCTTGAATGCCCTAACAAAGTTCCTCCATGTAAATGGAGTATGTTGAACCTCCCATTGATCTCTCATTGTACCCCACCATGTCTCCGCATCACCTTCTAACTGAAAGACCGCATATGCGACCTTTTTCTCATCTACATAGTCCTGTGCAGAGTAAATCTTCTCCATTCGAGACAACTAATACTCTGTCTCTTCACTATTCAGTTGGCCCCTGAACTTCGGAGGGCTGTAATACAAGAAATCCTTGAGGTTGTCACCTCCTCTATTACCTCTGATTCCACCCCTACTACCAGCACCATGATTATTATTGTTATTATTATTAGCTGCTACAGCTGCTGTGGCTTCTGCAGTTTCTGCTTGTTGTTCTATAGCCCTACTCAGCCGATTGATGACAGTTGCCATCAGATTGAACATAGCTATACCAAGATTAGCTTGATTCGCATTCCCGGGCTCTTGAGATCCAGCGTTGCTACGAGTGTTATGACCTGCCATCTATAGATTTGGAACAGATACTGACCACAGTTATAGGTTATGCATGTATTATGTGAGTTATGAACAGGTAAAATTCTTAACACTCCTAACAAGCTTGTAATTTAGTTACATCTAACATGTAAGTTAAACGTAAACAAGAAGCAATTACAACATATTAAGCACATATGATTGCACCTAAGCACATATAGAAATCAACTAAGACTTTATTAAGGTAAGACTTTTCCCTAGGGACCATTATTCAAAACCCGGACTACGCTAACTAAGGCTAGCTCTATGCTAACTAAAGCTAGCTCTGATACTACTTTAATAGGTGTCACGCCCCGGGACCAAGACCCGCGGAGGTTAAGGTTAGAGAGCAACGTCGCTTAAATCCTGTGAATCATTAATTAATAACCTAGCACACGTTTTCATCGCACAAGTAACTTCAAAAGAATACTTATAGCACTTAGCATTAAAAGACCCCAACAACCTGTTCATAATAACAAGACCTAGCATCCCTGTTTGTACTTCATACGTGGCTAATTACAGTTGACTAGGCCTCAAAAGAATGGTAATTAAACCTATTGTGTAGTTAATAATCCAAAAGAATATTACATAACATAGGGATATCCAAAAGTACATTGTCTGCCCCATAATAAACTATGCCTTCAACACAAACATGAAGATCAACAAAAACAGAAGTCAGTCTCATCACATAAAGCCTCATCGCCCTCAACTTGCACAATTGGTTCGACCTCACCTGTATGCATCAGAAAGTGGGGGTGAGCTAGTCCTGCATATAGCTCAGTGAGGATGAGAAATGAAGGGTTTTCGCAAACGATTTTATCTTTTCACAAACTCATTTTCTAAAACCATGCTATGCATAAACAACAAGAATAGCAAAAATTTATATGGATAACCAGTGTATAAGAACGAAATAAATAACGTACTAATCAAACATATGGCAACAATATCAAGCAATACTCAATTTAGAGTGTACTAATAATACATCACAACTCTCCAAGGGTTGTACCAAGCGAGAGTAAGCACTAATAATACGTACCAACTCTCCAAGGGTTGTACCAAGCAAGAGTGAAATGTGTAGGATTCAAACTTAATCAAGCATATTCATGGCTCAAGCATAATCCAAGCATGTTCAAGTATATTTCATGTACATAACATATAAGCGTGTAGTCATAAATACACCGTTTAAACAATCATGAAACTAATACCCATCATGGTGGAACATAATAATAAAATTTAGAAAGACACATCATAGCCATATACAGAAGGAAGGTGTAAGGATACCTTAAAACAACTCACAAGGACAATAAAATGCAAGTACGAACGAAACTATGAAGTCAACCCCACTCATTTACAATAGCCTAATTTAGGAGGTAAATTTACCTTTTTTCCCAAACTCCAATTATTCTTATTTTGGTATAAAATTGAAGCTTTTTGAATGTAAATAACCCTAGAATCAAACAGAACTCAATTCAGAGTTGAATTGAGTGAGATATGGTCTTCGGAAAATTGTTGCGCAAAATTGTCAAGGAAGCCGGGCGAGTAACTCGCCCGGCTTAGTCGACCAGCTTTTACAGAGATTTTGGTAAAAAGTCGAGCAAGTAGGTGGGCGAGTAACT
The DNA here is from genome assembly GCA_037974665.1 of Ehretia macrophylla. NCBI lineage: Eukaryota > Viridiplantae > Streptophyta > Magnoliopsida > Boraginales > Ehretiaceae > Ehretia > Ehretia macrophylla. The sequence continues at coordinate 24,678,878 of CM075779.1, read as the reverse complement.
CGCTCAGCTTAGTCGACCGACCTGGGCAAAATACACACACAAATTCTCATTTTTCAGCCCATTTTCTTGCCATATCTCTCCTAACCTTCAACAAGTATTCAAGCATACTCTATATAGTTTAATAACAACATTTATGAGTTCCAACAACCAACCACAACACCCTTCAATCCATAACCCAAATCCAAAACTTAGGTTCTAATACAACTCATAAACATTGAGATTAACATTCCAAGTTCAAAAATGCTAAATTCATGCTCTCAACCATTGCATACATTTTACATACACTCTTAACATATATAAAACAATACCTACTCATCAAAAAATCCTCAAGATCATCCAATACAAATTAGGCAAGCCCTATATCTATAACACAAAAACCCAACCAATTTCACAATAAGGTCAAATGTGAACTTCACAAGCTATATTATTCAACAAAATACATCTTACAACTTTGGGTGAGCTTTATCAAGATGTTTTGAAAGAATCCCTCACCTCAACAATGCAAGAGAAATGCTAGTTCAAGGTTGTAGGATGAAAGTCAAGCTTCAAAAATGGCTAACAATGGCTTCTTCTCCTTTTCTTCTTCCTCTTTTTCTTCTTCTTCTCCCTCCTTGATCGTGTGAGTGAATGTGTGAGTGTGTGTGCAGAGATTTGTGTGTGTTTGAGTGTGTGGTATGTGTTTTGAGTAGGAGAGAATAGTGTTGTTAAGTGAGATATTATTTGACATGTCAAATGACCACCTTGCCCTCCAACTATGTTATGTACTGCTAGTTTGTCATTTTGGTTCAATTACAACTACTTAGTCACTACTCATGGCTTATTTGAGTACCATGAATGCCTACGACACGTAAAACTCCATAATGCACGTAATTGAACATTTTGGCACGTAAAATGATAAATATGCATGTTAAATGATATTAATGCTCATTAATTATTGTTATTGCTTATGAAATGATATGAATGCACTATGAACAATATAATTATATATAGATTTTTGTGCCGGGTTCTACACGACTCCCTTTAGATATTCCTGTGAGTATATTTTAATTTGTAGACAGGATGGGGAGGTCGGAGTCGGAAGATTCCCAAGTGATGGAGGTGAGATCCTATGGAGGGGACGAGAATCCGTCGAGTTCGGAATCTACCTCGGATGGAGGTCACGGTGATAACAACGCCGGTGTATTTCAAGGATCAGCTAAGCAATCAGGGCCCAGGGAGAGTGATGATGATTGCCAAGTTATCGGGGCCAGGCAGGTGCAGGAGGAGGCTGAGGAGGATCCTTTGGCCAACCTAGGAGATTTGGAAGATAAGGAGGATGGGTCGCCTCTGAACCGGTTGGAGGGGGTCCAAATACTGCAAGAGTACTTAGTTGGAGCCTCTACGTCGGAGCCAATTGAAGCGGTCCCGGTTAGGGCAGTCCGACCTCGGAGTTCAGCTACAACCAGTGGTTCGTCAGCTCGGGGGGAAAGGATAGAGTAGCTGTGTGCCTGCTGTAAGCGCGAGTGTCATTCTACCGTCCAAATGGCTAGTGCTAAACTAAAGAACTGGTCGGTGGACAGCCACCATAAGTTGAAGGTGCCAGGTCGGCAAGAATGCACCTATTATACCCCACCCGATCACTTCACTATTTATGACCTCGCATTCGATGTTATTCGGCTTCTACTTCCCGACTTCATCGCCGGTATCTGAATTACTTTGAGCTTAGCCCGGGTCAGATGTCACCCAATGGTTGGGCTGTAGTGGTGGCGTTTTATGTATTCTGCCTTGAGAAGGAAATAGAGACGACCTTGTGTCAGTTCAGGCAGTTCTTTGTATGCAAGCCCAACCCGAAGCAGCCAAGGTGGTTTCATTTCGCAACTCGGGCCAGCAATGCCATATTCACCAAGTGGCACTCCTCCAACAAGGGTTGGCACAATGACTATTATTGGGTCGAGCTAGCTGTGAACCCGGGGTGTAAAGTGGATTGGAATCCCTCATTAAAGAAGAATGTGAACGACGACCCCAAGCTTTCAGAAGCGAAACTCGCCGAGGTTGGGGTGTTGGATTAATATTGACAGCGTCCTCAAGTGGGACAGAATCTAAAAATTAAAGTTATTTGGGAGAGAACTCGACCTGAGAAAGAAGCATCCCCATCTACTTCACAAGCCCGAAGAGAATGCGGAGTCCGGCTTAGAAGAGGGTCAGTTCGTAGGATCAATGCTTGACCACCCAGTCTCCTTGTGTACCGTTGTTCTTTTCAGTTTGCATTTGGTCATTTCTCACCTCTATTTCTTTTGTTTTTTGCAGACATGGCGGATACGGTAAAACTCGCGTATGCTCAAAGGAGGAGAAAGACCGAGGCCAGTGGTGAAGTCTCGGCTCGATTCGGCTTGTATTCCACCATCCCTCAAAGGCAGAGGCAGCGGCCCGGTGGCCAAGTGTGGGAGGTTGGCTCCGAGGTCTCTTCCAAAGGGACGTCGGGGTCTCCCCTGCCTAAAAGATCGAGCTCGGGGATGGCGATCCCAGAGCGCTCAGCATCCCACCCTGAAAGTAAGAAACGGCCTCAGGCCAAATACTCCGGGAAAGGTAAGGCTAAGGAGGTGAGCCCCTCTAGCAAGGATTTTGTGAAGGCAACAAAGGTCGCCCACGACCCCAAGCTGGCAATGGTCCTGGCGGAGCAGCTCTCGCTCAACCTGAGGCCGGCCATAGTCACGGTGAGGCATCTTTGACCGTGTTAATATGGTTATGTTTGTTTGTTTTTTTTTTTTTAGCTTGGCTGATCATTTTGCTATCTTTTGCGCAAGCCGAATCCCACATCCTTTCAGCATCCAACTTCTTCGCTAGGGCCCAGTCTCATTACGTCGAGCTCGAACAACGATACATTGATGCCCGAGCCGAACTTGAGGCCCTGAGGGAGGAGACCGTCCAGAGGCACAAAGTGGACTCATCGGAGATTGACCAGCTGAAAAAGGAGCTCGAGGGTGAGAAATCCCGGTGCGAGGTTGCGGCCAAGGACGTCGAGCGCTACAAGTTAGAGAGGCGCGAAGCCGAGGCAAAGCTCCTGGAGCTGGTACATTGGGTCGGCCCCCAAGGGGAGAAGGCGGGGGAATCCTTCAAGTCTAGTGAAGCGGCCGTGGACTGGTTGGCCATGGAAAGTGAGGCGGTGGCCAAGCACGCCGAGCTGGAGTACTACTTCCAGGGCCAAGTCGCAGCTCGGGAGTGAGCGAAGACCTTTCTTCCTGCCTCTAAGAATGACTATATCGAAATCTTGTAGGCTCCACCGCCGGAGTTCTTGGACATTCCTGAGTTTCCAGCCGACCTGACGTCCCAAGCTCAGGAGGTGATTTAGTTTGTTAAGAAGGGCATGGACTAGATCAGGGATGAAGCCGACACTACCACCTCTGCCGCTGCTCCTAAATGAACTTTGTAAACTTGCCCGGGTCGGGCTCTTGTAATTTTTCCCAAGCCGGGCTCCTTGTAATTATTACTATTTTTAATGAATATCCTAGTTTTATTTGTATTTTGTTCGAGTTTGTACATGTGTACCTTCCTTTTCGCAAATTTTTCTTAAGTAAGTGGGGTCGGACCAACATAATAGACCTTTCAAACTTAAGTATAAAGAACCGAGCTGGACGTGATTAATGAATTTTTATCCTAATCCAAGCTGGAAAACTGGACAACTATTATTGTTGCCGACCTGGACTCGTCAGTCCAATTTAAAATTGGTCAAACTAATGTTGACAAAAGTTGAGCTCGAGTTTAGACCCAAACTAACATACTGACCTGAGGACGGCTTATACCGAGTTGGACTCTACTCTGAACTGGTAAAGTGAATCAAATCATTATTGATTATACCCGTGCTAGAATCTTGTCCGAGCTGGTTTACTTTATCTCGAAATTAAGCGTGGTCACCGCATTAATCCGAGTTTGCAATAGCTAAATAGCTGAGGTGCTTGGGCCTGGGTCGGACTTCGCACTAGTTTACAAAATACATTGTATTGAATTTATACATGGAGTACTTGGGCTTGGGAGCCAATTACAAGTAGAGTTTCGGCTTAGGGCCTCAACAGAAGATCATTCGACTCGGGGGCCGTTACAAGAGATTTCGGCTCGGGGGCCGTTACAAGAGTTACCGGCTGGGGACCGTTACAAGAGATTTCGGCTCGGTGGCCGTTACAAAAGTTGCCGGCTGAGGGCCGTTACAAAAGGTCTTGGCTCAATAGCCATTACAAGAGATTTTGGCTCGGGGGCTGTTACACAAAATATCTCTTCAGGTGCTCTGCGTGCCATGTATTCTTCAATTGCTTCCCGTATTTATCGCGGAGGTAGAAGGTCCCAGGTCGGACTTCTTTCACGACTTCGTACGGTCCCTCCCAAGTCGGGGAGAGCTTGTTACCCGAGCGCGACAAAAAGATGGCTTTTTGAGGACGAAGTTGCCAACCTTAATAGGCTTAGGCTTGACCTGCCTGGCAAATGCTCTTTGGATGGTGGCTTTACTGGCCAACATCCTGATCTGAGCTTTGGCTCGGAGCTCTTCAGCGAGGTCGAGCTCTTCACGAATTAGGGCTCTATTTATTAATGGATCGTGATAGAGAGTTTTACTGGTCGGAGACCCAATCTCCACTGGCAGCACTGCTTGAGTACCGAAGGTTAGCTCGAAGAGCGATTCTCCCATTGCCGAGCTGGTGGTGGTTCGTTGAGCCCACAGCACCTCGGGAAGAATCGATACCCACTGGCCTTCCACTTCCTCCAGCTTGGTTTTCAGGCCTTGCAAAATAATTTGGTTAGTCCTTTCGACTTGCCCATTACTTTGAGGGTGAGCAATAGATAAGAATCTAAGGTCGATCCCGATCTCAGCATATTTGGCTCGAAAGTATGCACTGTCAAATTGCTTGCCGTGGTTGGTAATGATGACCTTCGGCACCCCAAATCGACAAATAATATTCTTTCATATAAAATCCCAAGCTGCCTTTTATGTTATTCTAGCAACACCTTCAGCCTCAGGCCATTTGGTGAAGTAGTCTACGGCTACGAATGCGTGCTTCTTTTGGCCAACACTGGTTGACAATGGGTCAATGACATCTAGACCCTATTGATAGAATGGCCACAGGCTTACCATCACTGTCAAGTCTACCGCAGGCTTTCTCTGTACATTGGCGAACCTTTGGCAAGTGTCACACTTTTTTACATACTCTTTGGCATCTCGTTCTAAAGTTGGCCAAAAATTGCCTTACCTCAATGCCTTCCGAGCCAGAGCCTTACTACCCAAGTGGTTTCCACATACCCTTTCATGGATCTCTCGGAGTATATAGTTTTCCTCCTCGGGGCCGACACACTTTAAGAGAGGCCAAGTGTAGGCTCTCTTATAAAGTTGCCCAGCTATTATGACAAACTTTGATGCTTGTTTCATGAGTTTTCGAGTTGTTTTTTCATCATCCGAGGTCATTCCTTCCCCTCCAAGTAGTCCATGATTGGTTTGGTCCAATCTGGGCTTAAATTGAGCTTGGCTACGGCTTGTCTTCCTAACTGGATACTTGGTTCGGAGACTTCTTCCACATGGACCAGTGCAGGTTGGCTCTAGCCTAAGACCAACCTGGACAGAATGTCAGCCTTCATATTCTCTTCCCTCGCGATTTGCTGCACTGTGAGCCTTTTGAGCCCTGAGGTCAAATCCTTAACTTTGTTGAGGTAGGCCATCATAGCATTGTCTTTAGCTTTGAACTCTCCTGATATCCGATTAGCAACCAATTGGGAGTCGGTACTCAGGTCAACTGTTTGTGCCTCGAGCTGTGCCGCAATTTTAAATCCCGCGATCACTGCTTCGTACTCAGCCTCGTTGTTGGACGTCGGGAAGGCGAGGATGACCACTCCGGCTCCGCTTCCAGACTTCCTGATGCCCCATCCACATGGACCTTCCAAACATCCTTCGGGTCATGCTCAGCTCGGCCAGTGCATTCCACCACAAAGTCCTCGATGGCTTGGGCTTTAATGGTTGTTCTGGGTTGGTAGGTGATGTCAATTTGACTCAGCTTAACTGCCCATTTCAACAGCCTACCCGACGCCTCCGGCTTGTGCATGATGGACTTGAGTGGGGCATCCGTCATGACTTTAATTAGATGAGCATCAAAGTATGGCTTCAGCTTTCTTGCTGCCATGATCAGCGCGAGGGCGAGTATTTCCAAGGAGGAGTACCTCGCCTCGGCCCCTTGCAAGGTTTTGCTGACATAATAGACTGGTTTCTGTTCATTTCCTTCTTCACGGATCTGTGCCACTGCCACGGCTGTCCTTGAGCATGCCAAGTATAGTACCAGCTCCTCCCCACCTTAAGTCGAGATAGCTGGGGTGGCGAAGCTAGATACCTCTTCAGCTCTTGGAAGGCGTTCTGGCATTCTGTAGTCCATTCAAAATTTTTAGGATTCCTTAATATTTTGAATAGAAGAGCACATTTGTCGGCCGACCTGGACATGAATCTACTCAACGCCGCAACCTTGCCAACGAGCACCTGGACGTCCTTCAAGCAGGTTGGCGGTGCCAGGTCAAGTATCGCCTGAACCTTCTCCGGGTTGGCTTCTATTCCCCAGGCCGTGACCATGAAGCCCAAAAACTTTCCCGCCTTGACGCCGAATACGCACTTTTTTGGGTTCAATTTTATCCCAAAGTGCTCCATTACAGCGAAGGCTTCAACCAGGTCGGCCACATGGTCTTCCGCCCTTCTGCTCTTGACCAACATGTCATCTACATAGATCTCCATATTTCAGTCAATCTGATTCTTGAATGCCTTATTCACCATCCGAGTGTAAGTAGCTCCAGTATTCTTGAGGCCAAAAGACATGACCTCATAGTAGTAGAGACCTTTATTGGTGGTGAAGGCAATTTTATCTTTGTCACGGGGTGCCATCTTAATCTGGTTGTAGCCTTTAAAGGCATCCATGAAAGAGAGTAGGTCGAACCCAGAGGTGGCATCCACCATCTAATCAATCCGAGATAGGGGAAAACAACCATTGGGGCAAGCTTTATTGAGGTCAGTGAAGTTAATATACAATCTCCATCCGCCTGAGGACTTGGTCACTAGTACCACGTTGGATAACCAGGTCGGGTATTGAATTTTCCTTTTGTGGCCGGCGTCTACCAACTTGTCCACCTCATCTGCTATGATATGTTGCTTATCATAATGGAAGTGCATGCGCTTCTGCTTAACCGGGTAATGATTTGGGTCGGCATTTAGATGATGCTCAATCACACTCGGGTCAATACCTGTCATGTCAGAAGCAGACCATGCAAATATATGTTTATTTTTCAAGAGAAATTGGCTTATACCTTTCTTGAGGTCATCAGAGAGCTCACTCCCGATCTTCGCTCTCTTTGTTTCATCGTAGAATTCCACTTCTTGAAGGTCTTCAGCTGGGCTTTCTCTCTTTGCATCCCTCTTCTCCTCGGGCAAATCTGGTCCCCAGCTAACATGATATTTAGGGCAGAGGGAGCTTTCATAGTACTCTCGAGCCGAGAGCTGAGCTCCTCGGATGGTGGCTATGCCGCCCGGGGTCGGTAACTTCAAGGCCTGATGGTAAGTTGAAGGAACGACCCTGAAATGATTGAGTGCCACCCAACCCAAGATCCCATTGTACATAGAGTTGCAATCCATCACAATAAAGTTGGCTTGCATTGAAACCCGCTTGTCTCCGTTTTTCAGCTTCAGTGGGAGGTTGATGACCTCTTCAGCTCGGTGGGCTTGTCCGGTGAAACCAGTTAAGGTGTCCCTCAATGGCCTGAGTCTGCTCATGTCTAACTCCATATGCTCAAATGCGCTCAGGAATAGGACTTCCACCGAGCTCCTGGTGTCCACCATCAGCCTCTTCACAGTGAAATTGGCTATTTAAGCACTGATCACCAACGGGTTATCATGGGGCAATATTAGCCCCTCCAAGTCTTCTAAGGAGAAAATGAGCTCCTCCATCTCCAGGACCGGACCCCGCACCAGCCCATACTCTCTTCCAGCCCGAACATAACCCTTCATACCAGCCGAGGTTTTTCTTCCCGACGCCAATCCTCTTGCGATGGTCTCAATCACAGCCAAACGTCCACCCCCAGCCTGGCGCCTGGGTGGACTTCTCTCCTTATCTTTTTGATCATGACTCCGGGACGGCTATTGATCTACGTACCTCCGGAGGTGACCCCGGGCTATGAGTGCCTCGATCTCCTGTTTCAAGTCTTTACACTCCTTGGTCGTGTGGCCGTAATCCATATGGTAGCGGCAATACTTGGTCTTATTGTACTTCTCAGGTCGGCCTTTCATCCTCGGCACTGGAGGTAGGTTGTTCTGGTATTGGATCTCCATTAGGATTTGCTCCCTTGTAGTGTTAAGGGGAGTGAACATGGTGAACCGGGGGTTTTTCTTTGGCTGTTGAGGCTGCTTGCCTCGGTCATTTTGGGCTTTACTCCCAGGTTAGCCTCGGGAGGCCTCTTCCTTCTTCCCAGCTTCTTTCTCCTTATCATCGTCCCTCTTTGCCTGATGGATTTCTTTCGAGTGTATGTACCCTTCTGCCCGTACCATCAGCTCGGCTACGGTATCCACGGGGTCGATGGCCAAGGAGGACGTGAGGAAGCCCGACCTGAGCCCACTCAACGCCATGGAGTCCTCTGGGTTGGGGATTCTGAGGGACTCTTCATTGAATCGAGCTATGTAAGCCCTCAAACTTTACCCTTTGTGCTGCTTCACCAACAGCAATGTTGAAGTGTGGCGGGTTGTACGTCGGCTTCCCGCAAAGCGAGACAGGAAAGCCTCAGCCAGCTGATGAAAACTTGCAATAGAGCCGGGACAAAGTTTTTAGAACCAGTCCAAGGCATTGCCAACCAGGGTGGTTGGGAATGTCTTCGTCTTCATGAGGTCGGACATATCATGCAGAGTCATGTGGTGATCAAAGTTGAGTAGATGGCTAGTTGGGTCGCCATCCCCATTATAGACCGCCAGGTTGGGCATCCGATTGCCGGTAGGCAGTGGGGTAGCCAGGATCTCGGGTGAAAGTGGGCTTACACCGAGTTGGTTAATGACCTTGGCTATGGAAGCCGCAGTCTTGGCTTGCTCGGGGTCGGCATGTATCGCCCTTTTTCCTCTCGCCTCCTCAGGTCTCGCCATCGGCTCCAGGAAACCCTCTTCTTCTTGCACCCGCTTATGTCTTGGGGCTGGGATGCGGAACAGTGGACAAGCGGGCCGCGGCATAGCAGCTGGTGGAGCCAAGGGGTCCACAGCTAGCCGAGCTACCTACTCTTTAAGTTCCTTGAACATCCTGAACATTATCCTCATCTCTGGCGACAGGCTGGAGTTGAAGTCTTCATCTGTTGAAGGGTTGGTCTGCGAGGCTAAGTGTATATGTTGGCTCGTTCTAACGTCGGTTTGGGTTGGGTCTTGACTAGGCACTTGCGTGGTTTCGAGGTCCCCATCCAGGTTGGACGAGTCCTCTACCGGTGCGCTGTGGCTTCTTGTTTATACCATGATAGTTTCTCAATGAGCGGTGAGAAGAGTGATAGAAAGAACTCATTTCCCACAAACGACGCCAAACTGTCAAGGTCGGGAACCTCACAGTTGAGATTGGGTTGCCACTCCCGCCGAGCTGAACTTTCAGGTTGGCCTCCGAGTTGAACTTTCAGGGCGGCCACTTAACCTGCACAAGGAAAGGGAAGGAAAAGGCAGGGTGATGACCTGGATTATTCCCTCGGGCATGCGAATGATTAGTATATCCGAGCTAACAAGGTAGCTGAGAGCATTAATGACGAGTTACCTCTCAAATGAGGGGGTGGAGCTCTATTTATACGAAATTTGGATCTAATAGCATTTAATGCGGTATAACTTTATGTCCCATCAAGGCTTTATGTCCCATAAGAATAGCTGGCACAAAGGTCGGGGTTTTCCTAGATCGGGATGAGTTCAGATCGGTATCTAGGTTGGGCATTAGCTGAATATGCTGGGCTTGACTTGAATTAGCCCGCCTCAGCTCGGTGTGGGTATCTTACCTCAACTCGGGGTCCCCCTCGTCAGTTCATATTCATCATACAAATTTATTTTCGGGATATTAACAGCGCTGCTGACAGAACCAATGAAGCTTGTAAATTAGTAGCTTTACAACTGACCACCAAAAAAAAAAAAATTAAAACAAAATAATAATAATAACAACAACAAAAACAACAACAACAACAACAATAATAATAATAATAATAACACCAATACAAAACACTTTCTCAGGCGCTATGTTCCATGTGAGTGAAAGCGTTGTGCATTCGCTTTCCACTTGTTTCAACAAATTAGTTTATGTTATTTACGGTATATTATATAAGTCATTCCAAAACTACTCTTAGATACTAACTACAAAACATAGGGTTAGAATCGTTATAAATGTTCATATTTTTATTCCTAAAACATACAAAGCATGTTATTCCTATTATTAAGTTCATTTCATTTCCAGTTTTATTACATCCCTTAATTCATTTCATTTCAGTCTAAGTTTAATATATCGTACCAATCGTTACCTAATATTTTTAACTAATTAGTGGACTATTAGTATTTTTTTTGGGGATAATCTCACTACTAGTCCCCATTGTTTGTTTTTGTCTCAAATTAGTCCCCTTTGTTTCAACTATCCCAAACTAGTCCCCAATGTTTCAAAAAAAGTCTCAAGTTAGTCCCTTCTGTCAAAGTAGGTGTTAAACTTAACATAAATGAATAGTAATAAAAGGGTAAAATGGTAAAAACATCCATCTTCATCTTAATATTACCACCACCACCATACACCGCCACTGCCACCACCATGCACCACACACATACACAATAACACAGCCGCCCACCAAACCACCACAGCCCACCAACAACACAAATCACACATATATACACACATACCACTGCCACCACCGACCACCATAGCCTACCAACCGCCGCCGCCCACCAAACTACCACCAAGCACCGTTGCCCACCAAGCACCGCCGCCCACCAAACCACTACAGCCCACCAACAACACAAATCACACATATATACACACAAATCAAATATATATACACACATACCACTGCCACCACCAACCACCATAGCCCACCAAGCACTGCCGCCTACCAAACTGCCACCAAGCACTGCCGCCCATCAACCACCGCCATCCACCAACCCACCACAGCCCACCAACACAAATCACACATATATACACACAAATCAAATCACACAAATCATACATATATACACACTTACCACTGCCACCACCAAGCACTGCCGCCCACCAAACCACCATAGCCCACCAACAACACAAATCACAAGTGAGGTGGGGTGGGGGGGAGGCAGCGACGTGGGGTGGGAGGGAGGCAGCGACGTGGGGTGGGGTGGGGTAGGGGAAAGACAACGGCGTGGGGTGGGGTGGGGTAGGGGAAAGACAGCGACGTGGGATGGGGTGGGGATGGGCGTGGGCAGCAGCAGCGTGGGGAGGGTGTTGGACGTGGAGGCAGAGACGTTGGGGGGGGGGGGATGGGGTGTTTGTTTTGAATTTGGGAACAGGGGTAGGGTGATGGGTGGGGAAAGGGGATTTTAGTAATTTTAATTAGGTTTTAAGGGTATTTTAGTCATTTAATAGGTTATTAGTTATATTTTTAACAGAAGGGACTAACTTGAGACTTTTTTTTGAAACATTGGGGACTAGTTTGGGACAATTGAAACAATAGGGATTAATTTGAGACAAAAGCAAACAATAGGAACTAGTAGTGAGATTATCCCTTTTTTTTCATTAAATTCTATACAAAATAATGGGAGGAGCTCGTAAACTTTTTAGAAACTGATAGTACATTAACTTTTAAAAAGGTTTTGAGGGTGGGGACCAGACTCTCCTCGGTCCCCTTACGTCCGCCCTGCTCGTATGAAATTCTCAGAAATGGGAACTACAGGCAGTCTTCTTCCCTCACTGTGGCTTGCAACAAGGTCACTCCTTATCACCTTTTTTTTCTTTATTCTACTTACTCGCACTCTGGTTTCTCTTATTACTAGTCGTAGCCAAAATCACCGGCGGAGAGGTGTCAAGCTCGTTGCTGCATGCTCTCCACTAACACAAGTTCTTTGCAAATGATGCACTATTTTTTCTTTGTGCTTCTCCTATTGATTGCCTAGCCTTTCAACAAGCTACGTATATTTGTATTGTTTCGCTTCGACCAAATTAATTATGCACACGTTCACTTAAGTTAGATGTTACATGTATGAAATTAATAGATTAAACGATTTTTGACAGTAATCAGTGGTGTCATTAAATTCATATAGGAATAATTTTTTTTTTCTTTTGTTTTATTTAGTTTGCAAAAAGCAACTAATTTAGTATTTAAACCTTGTTAATTGGTAAAATATCCTAAATTCGAACTTGCTTAGAACTAATTCTACTTGTGTCCCACGTATTTTCTTAATTTCAGCAACTTCTAGAATTAAATTAATGGAGCCATTGACCTTAGTACCAATTGTCATTAGAAACAGCATGACTGGAGCTGAGTATATATGAAACTTCAACGATGAACCCTGGGCTGATTAAATACTGCGAGCTTATGGTTGCCGTCTTAATCTTCCATTCGCCCGTGTTATCTCTTTTCCGTTGAACTAGAATTGGTTTCTATTCCTTACGTCGCGGCCTATCTAGTGCTTCTGGTGGGTGGAACTGCGGATGGTGAAGATCATTTCCCTCCACTAGAAAAGAGATGAAGAAAATGTTGTCGTCTATGTGACCTTGGATTCTTTCACAATGTGTAACAACAAAATATCTACAACTTGACAAGAGTGCGCTAAGATGGACACTCACGAATGCGAAAGAAAATACTGTATAAAAATTAGAGAAAATTCCAAAAGTGAAAAAGGTCTAAAAGAAAATATATTATGGAGAATTTCACTAATCTACTTGTGGATTGAATTAATGAGATTCCAAAACATGATGTATATGGGCATACATAAAAATTATACGGTAAGAGAGTGACTACTAGGAATATTTTTAGGAAGGCATACAGAAATCATATTATCAATGTATAAAGTTTTCTTGGATAAGCAAGTGATTCTAATAATTTCAAATTATTATTCTAAAAAAAATTAAAAGAAGTGTGTGGTTCCTTCAAAACTAAAATATTACTGTCTATTTTCTAAGCAACAAATAAAATTATTTAACGAATATTTTTGACTCTGGCCCCTCTATCTATAAGGAAAATACTTAAAGCCCCTTACATAATCATAAGGGAAAATCTCACATTTAGTTCTTATTATTTGCAAAAAAATTCAGTTTAATTCCTATTGTTTAAAATGTCTCAAGTCCCTATTGTTTCTCTAAAAGTTTCAATTTCGTCTCTATTGTTTAAAGTTTCTCAATTTTGTCCTTATTGTTTCCTAAAAAGTTTCAATTTCATCCCTATTATTTTCAAAAAGTTTCAAATTAGTCCCTATTATTTAAAAAAAAAATTAATTTAGTACTTGAATAATAGGGATGAATTTGAAACTTTAAGAAAATAATAAGGACGAAATTGAAACTTTGAAAAAATAATAGAGACTAAATCGAGATATTTTAAATAATATGGATAAAATTGAAACTTTTAATGAAATAATAGGAACTAAATTGAGACATTTTAAATAATAAAGACTAAATTATGATATTTTACAAATAATAAGGACTAAATATAAAATTTTCCCTCATAAGTAAAGTGGAAGACGGACTAGCTCCTTGCGTTAGTGGGTCATCGTTTTTAAGATAAAAAGTTATGAAAGGTCTTTTATACCCTTTATCTCTTTTCCATCCCATCTTTCCTATTTTTCCTATTCTCTCATCTTTTTCTCTTTCCTCTTCTGTTTACTTTTTTATTCCCCTTTCACTTTTCTATTTCTTTTCCTATCAATTCTTACTCCACCCATTTCCCTTCATTTTCTTTCTCCTTTATCTCTTATCCGTATGTCAATTTCATCCAAAAAAAAAATCTCTTATCTATCTGTTATATATTGGTATGTCAATTTCATCCGGATCCATTGGATCCATTTTTTCTTTGGTGGTCTTATCCACCTGATTTCGAGAGTCTTCTCTCTTACCCTCCTTTTCCATCTTTTGCCTCTCATCTCTTCCCGTCCATTTCAACCTCGCTTTAGGGCTTTGACATCTTTTAGCCGGAGCCCTCTCTCTCTCTTTTCCTATCCTCTTTACTCCTATATGTTATCTCTTCTCTTTGCTATAATGTGCCGTTTGGTGTGTTAGTATTTTATTTATATGGTTTGGTTTCTCTTGCATAGCTGATATTGAATGTTATTTGGAGTTCCTTAAATTATGATCGAAGAATTTCTTTTGTTGGTCACAATTCTCAACTATATCTATCTTCCTCGCGAGGTCACTACACATGCTCCTATCTTCTCGAGTCAACCTTGTAGCAGCTTAAATTACTTATACAATTAGAATAGGTCCCTCACCCATGTATGGTGTTTTAACTCCCCTTTTAGCATTGTGTTTGCAACTTTTGCGTGTATCCTTTGCTTTTTTGTTTTATTTTTTGGGCTCTTGTAAAGTGTGAACTCAACTCTTCTCTATATCTATTGTGTTTAATAAATAATATGCTACTTTGACCAAAAAAAAATCATCAATCTGTTTTCAGCTTTCTCCTCCTGAGACACGTGTACTTTTATAATCAAGCCAAAAAGCTTCCTTTTCTTGCACATCTTCAAGGGCTCAATTTTTCAATCACGCATCTTCCAAGCAAGAAAATTGACGCAGTGTCGGCAATTGATCAGCGCCAGCCATGCAAATGCCGATGGATAAGGCAAACGTGAGGAATGGAGCAACCATTCTGAGCTGGTATATGGGTCTTGAGAGCTCTTCGTTTTTTGAGAATTTGAACTTGGGGGACGCTGATATATTTGAGCCAAAAACCACTCCTTTCCGTTGATTTTAGAAACAATTTTTGCGTCAATTTGTTTAGGTTAACTCGATACACTGTCGTGAACTCTATGATGGAGTCTGTGGCTCGATTTGTTATTTGTCCGTTTGTTTGCTGTAAAATATTTTTCCAATTTTTCGATGGTTTAGTAACACTAAAAATTTAGTTAACTGGAAAATATTTTTCAATCAAAAATAGCGGCTACTTTTTTTTAATTTTTCAGTGTTTGATAACACCAAAAAATTGGTCAACTGAAAAATATTTTTCGATCAAATATTACTGCTAGTATAAAGTTTCAGAAAATATTTTTATGTCTTTTGAGAGAATAAAATATTTTTCGAAACTCAAATACCAAAAAATGTTCTTTAGTATTCCATTTTTCAGGAAAATATTTTTCCTCAACAAATATTTTATCGCAAACAAACGGAGCTCAAGTAAATATTTTTCACTAAAAATATTTTCCACAATCAAGTTATTTTACGGCAAACAAACGGAGCCAGTTGCAAGTTTGGTGCAGGAAACGACTAACCAAAGAAGGTGTGATGGAGAGAAACTAAATAACTACAAAATTTTATCGTATCTGACATATCTAAAGGAAAGAAAAAAAATGTAGAGCTCATGGTACGTTTTTAAGAGCAGCTCTCAACTTCACGAAACATTTGTTGAGACCCTATTTCACTTTAGGGTCTGTTCTTATTAATAAAAAGTGAAATAGGGTCTGAAATGAGAACTAATAACAGAAGGGTTCTGTTCTTATTAATAAAAAATATGGGATCTCAGTCTCTTTTCTTAAAAATGTAAAGGGTGTCAACCAAAAATACCTATTACTTAACGCATATGAATTTATTGACTACTTCTAATCTTTTTTGGTAGATACATTTTGTATCGAACATCAAATTAATTATATTCTATTGAATTCATTGTACAAATTCATGGTAAGCCTCCAGCTATGAATTCATTGTACAAATTGATAGAAATATGGATATTAATATTTTTATGCTCCTTTTTTCTTGGTCGAATATTTTTATGCTTCTCATAAAAGTCAAGATTGATTAAGGGAAAATATCACATTTAGTCCTTATTATTTTAAAAAAAAAATTATTTGATTTCTATTGTATAAAATTTTTCAATTTGGTCATTATTGTTTATTTTTTAAAATTTTATCCCTATTATTTTGTCAAAAGTTTTAATTTCATCTCTATTATTTTTTAAAATTTTTAATTTCATCCTTATTATTTTTCTTGTGAGAAATAATATGAACTAAATTGACTAATTTTGAATAATAGGGATGAATTTAAAACAATAGAGAAATAATAGGGACGAATTGAAATTTTTTAAAAAATGATAGGGACAAAATTGACTTTTGGAGAAATAATAGGTATGAAATTAAAAAAATTTAAATAATAGATACAAAATTAATTTTTTTTTAAAATAATAGGGACTAAATGTGATATTTTTCATTTATTTATGTACATTGACGACGCCAAATTAAAGTACAACTTTACAGATGCCGCAATCTTTTCGTGAGCTATAGTTTCTTTGTTTTTCTTCTTTTTTTTTTTCTCTATAAGCCAAAAGTCACGGGTAAGAAGTCTTAGAATCTTAGTCCATGAAATTAGTGTGACCGATTTATAAGATAAGATTACTTATAATACATTATGAAAAATAATACCGACCCTTCTTATTTTTACATACATCTTAAGTTTTTGTGCACGACCAATAAGAAAAATAATTGGTGTTGCAATTCCAAACTTTTACCTTCATATTCAAAAAATACATTATGTAATTTTCCAAGAAAATATCTTTTGTTAAATTACCCATAAATTATCATTCTTATTGTAAAATACAAAAACTAGATCATTCGAGAAAAGAAAAAGAGAAAAAGAAAACATAGAATCATATATATATATATATTTTTCGTTGAAATAGAATCATATATAACTAGATTAAGCATGAGCACACAATTTATCTATCTGACTTTTTGGTCGTATCACACCACTTAAATCTTTCTCAAGAATTAATCAACAAGAGACAAATACCTCTAGGGCTCCGTTTGTTTGCCGTAAAATAACTTATTTATGTAAAATGTTTTCCGTGGAAAGTATTTTCCTGGAAAATAAAATATTTTACATGGCTCTGTTTGTTTGCCGTAAAATAACTTATTGATGTAAAATATTTTACTGAGAAATAGAATACTGAAAAATATTTTCTGGTGTTTGGATGTACCGTAAGTTCGGTAAAATATTTTCTTATCCCAAAGGACATGAAAACATTTTACATAATTTTGTACTAGCCGCAATTGTTGACCGGAAAATATTTTATGGTTAACCAATTTTCCGGTGTTACCAAACACCGTAAAATTAAGAAAAAACAGCCACAATTTTTGACTGGAAAACATTTTACGGTTGACCAATTTTCCAGTGTTACCAAACACCGTAAAATCCGAAAAATGTTTTCCGGTAAAATATTTTACAGCAAACAAACGGAGCCTAGATTAGACCCTTGAATGGATGGGATCAAGTTTTTTTTTTTTTTTGGACGAAAGAGAAAATTCATAAATAAAGAAAGATTACAACAGATTAGTCAATTTCTTTAGAAAGAAAGTCTAAATTCAAATACTGATACTAGGTGTTACGAATCGATTGGATGAAATCAAGTTAAATAAATGATTCTTGACGTGTTTTGGGATTTGTTATAATATAGATATGTGCAAAGTACGGCGCCATTAACGAGTAGGTCAAAGTTGTCTTTCTACCGCCTCGCAAAAAGTTTTCTCAAGAGTCTTTCTCTCTTTGCCGAGTCTTTCTCTCATATTTCTCTCTTTCCCGACTTTCTCTTTATATTTTTTTCTGTAAAAATCTAGGTTTGTTGTATTTTTTTTTTTTTTTGGTCAAAAGAAATTTCATTAAAATTAAGAAGTTACATTAACCAATCCCGATAGAAGGAATGTCGGAGTTTAAAACAAGGGAGAGAGGTTCGGGAATAATTAATAACCAATCTAAAGATAAATTACATAAACAAGCTTGGTTAGCAATCCAATCAGATGCTAAATTTGTTGTTCTTCTTATGAGAGTGAAATCGATCACAATAGTTACACTTTTATTTTGATTTCTTCTTCCAGTGACGGTACTTCCCAACTTTGGTAGCCGTGACTTGCGATTAGTGACAATGTACTTTTGGTGTGTTAGTATCTTATTCATATGGTTTGGTTACTATTTTGGATGTTGTTCAGGGTTTCTCAAATTGTGACAAAGTATTTTCTCTATTGTTCACGATTCTTAATTTCGTCTATCTTCCTTGTTTGACCGCTCCTGACTCTGGTTGCTTATATAATTAAGATAGATTCTCTCTCCCTTATTTGGTGTTTTTACCTTCTTTAACATTGTGTTTGTAGATTTTGTGTGTAAGGTTTGCCACTTTTGTTTTGTTTTATAGGTTCTTGCATTGTTTGGGCCTAAATCTTCTTCGTAGCTGCCTTATTTAATTAATAACGGAAAATAGCACATTTATTCTTTATTGTTTTTAAAAAAAATTCAATTTCGTGCCTATTATTTCTTAAAAAAGTTTTAATTTCGTCATTATTATCTAAAATTTCTCAATTTCGTTTATGTTGTTTCTCAAAAATTTTCAATTTCATCTTTATTATTTCTAAAAAATTTTAATTTTGTCGCTATTATTTTTCTAAAAATTTTAATTTCGTCCCTATTATTTTCTTAAAATTTAAAATTTGTTCATATTATTCAAGGACAAAATTTTTTGAGAAATATTTGGGACGAATTTAAATTTTTTTAGAAAATAATAGGGACTAAACTAATTTTGAACAATAGGAACGAATTTGAAACTTTAGAAAAAAATAATATGAACGAATTTGAAATTTTTTAAAAATAATAGGGACGAAATTAAATTTTTTTAAAAAATAATAAAGAAAAAATTAAAAAAATTAAATAATAAAAATGAAATTAAAATTTTTGAAAAAAAATAAGAATTAAATGTGACATTTTTCTAATTAATATAAACACATTAATTACAACGCAATTATATGTCAAAGCTCACGCGGACTAGCATCGTACAGGAAGATTACAGTGTTTAGTCGAGTGCGGCACGTGTACTGTTGCAAAGCCATGTGCTCCTAGATTTTTTTTTTTGATGAAAGGGGAGGCAAAGCCAAAGGGCTCCTAGATTTTGACCTTTTGCTATTTCACATCCCTATCAACTAGAAACGACTCAATGCCAAAAAACAACTAATAAGGTTCCGACCAAAAAAAGAAATCTAACAACGATTGTTTCTAAAAAAAAGTATTGCTAATGGAAATAAAAATCTGTTAATATATATCAAAAACTTTCTTCTTATTTGAGGGATATCACTGATTTTACAAACCACAAATATTAAATGAGTATAATACTATCGGTGTTTACCTATCTATTTAAATAAGAAATTATTTTATGTGCTAACTATATAATGACGTGGTATTATTCTTAAACAAGCTAATAACCCTCCTATGGTCATGTGAAATAGTGCATACTCACTCAAACTAAATAACACGTTGAGAATTTGGGCATATTCACTCAAACCAATTACTAGCTCTAAATCATTTTATCATACCCCAAATCCGGATCTTTATATTCTGTCCCAACTCAAATTCTTCATACTATGTCATGGTTCAAACCCACACTTTCATACACATAAACAAGACTAGTTTTGTATTGATCTCAAATATATTTTTTTCAAATAATTAATTTAAATTATGTTTAAATTCAAATTACTTCCTTGTAAATTATTCACGTCAACATAGGAGATTACACTTTATGCACTTTAAAGTAACATGTAGTAATCTTTTATGTAAGTCATATGGTATTATCAAAAAGAGAATCATCAAGGCATGGTTCTAGAGTTTCATTTAATTAATCATCTCATGGCATCCAACCACTTGTTAAAGCAAAAGGGTAAAATATTTTTTGCCTAATGAATATGCTTAAACCATTCTATGAATAAATGTCTTTTTGGAGAATCACTCAAATCTAGAATAATGATGCACTAGAGAAGGATGTAAACAAAAAGTGGAAGAAGGAACTATGCCTAAATCTTAAAAGTAATTAATAGCATAAAATATTCATGAGTCTACTAAATTATTCACTCAATCTTAAATATGACTGTCGAAATACTTCTAGTTGCACGAGGATCATTTTTCAGACATATAAAATATCCTCAATTTGAACCTGCTATTACTTGACATCAAAAATACAAACTTAAAAGGATCTAAAATAAATAATTAAAATAAAATAAAAGCATGCTGCACTCAGCTATCAGCTAAAGCCTCATAAGTCTTTATATCAGGGTGATTTTGGATAGGGTAAAACATACAAAATTAAACCCTATTAGGATTTGGAATTGCTTCCAAACCCGATTCCCTAGGTAATTTGGATTAGGTAAGGATTTGGTATTTGCTTTTTTTTTATGACAACCAATATATATATATATATATATATATATATATATTGGTTAGTTCCAAACAAGCCGCACCATCTAACCCTTTAACCTTTCTCCAGCCTAAATTGAGTTACTCTAGAGTCGTCGGCAGTATGGCAAAGGCAACCCTAGCAGACCAAAAGTTGATCGATGAGGGAAAGAAGGCGGCAACCCTTGTAATAGATGAGGGAAAGAAGAAGGGAAACCATGTAACAATACAAGTCGCATCCGAGAAGTCTACGGATAAAAGAAAAAGGGACATATTTTGTCTGATCTGTCATGTTATTATCTGGTTAACGCTTAGTATTTGCTCAATAGTGCTTGCCATCAAGATTCTGACCTATGGCTTCTCTGCACGAACTGTGGTGATCTTTCTCACACTAATCTTCTTCGCCATCATTTTCTTTGGATTGGCCGCACAGGTGTCTTATTTTGCCTGGAAAGATGATTTCGACGGTATTAATGGTCTATTTAGGTCTTCTAATTAAGTCTCAGACAAAAGACAAAAAGAACAAAAAATGTATTTGTTCTATTGTTGAGATATTGACAAGTCTCCAGCAAGCCTTTAGAGATGTTGTTAATGATGGTGTAATTTAGCTATAAATTTTTAGGAAATTAGTTATCTAGTGGTCTTATGCAGTTGCAAGGGTCCATGGTTTCCTATTTTCTAACAAGAAGTTGTTTATGTAATCTTTGTTTAAGAGATTTTGATGAATAAAATATATTCGCAGAGTAGAGAAAGCAAAGAGTTTGTTTTTCTTTTTCTTGCCACATGTTAGTTTGTTTTGGTTCGGACCAAAACGCTAGCTGTTTTGGTACGACGCTTCTTCTTGCGTTTAAGACATGGAAATAGGGAAAATTCCGAACTGGTTCCCCAGTTTTGGAAAATTCCCAAATCTCTAGAAAAATAAAACTCGTTATTAAAAGAGTTTAAATAGAAATTTAAACTCATAAAAAAAATTAAATTAAAGAATTCGTAAACTAGTTCCTATATAGTTATGCCCAAATCTCTATAAAAATAAAACCCGTTATCAAAAGAGTTTAAATAGAAAGTTAAACTCATTAAAAAAAAAAAAGAATTCGTAAACTAGTTCCCATATAGTTTTTTTTAAAAGAAATTAAAATTACCAAATTAATTGCAATGTTCCACCACGATTTATCAACTTTTTCATTAAATAATTAAAAAAAAACAACAATAGAGATAGAAACAAAAGAAAAGGGACTAAATTGATTAATTTAAAACTTTTTAATCAAAATTATCTAAATTGGCTAGACTAAAACGTTTCAGAAATAATAGAGACTAAATTGGTTAATTTTAAACAATAAGAACTAATTTAAAACTTTTGGGGAAATAATGACTAAATTGATGAAATTAAAATAATAGGAATGAAATTGAAAATTTAGAAAAATAATAAAGACTAAATGTGCTATTTTCTCACAACTATACATACAATGAACAACTGAGAGAAAGATTCATAAGAAAAAAAAAAAGGAAATATGAATTATTTATGAAGCGAAGATAGAATTAATACTAATTTCTTGATCGAAGTAAGCACGGAAAAGAAACAAACCTGAAATAGGAATAGAATGGAGGGTTGGGATGAAAAAGATTAGGTGCAGTTACTAAAAGGGTATTTTTGACTCACACCCCTTACACTTTTATGAAGTGGGACTCAGACCCCCAACTTTCTAAAATATGTGACACACACCCCTTCTGTCAAGGATGTGTCACTTTTTACCGTTAAAATCCTATAAAATCTCTTTTTTACAGTCTTCTTGGGTACATTTCACACCCTGCACCAAAAATATTGAATCAAACAAAGTACAGAGTACAACATCAAGCTTGACACCTCCAACTTCCATTCCATACGAGGTCCTTCGAATCGTTGAAGTGTTTCCCTTTGACAAAAAAAAAAAAAAAGAGAACAAGAAAGAAATTGAAGAGTTTCCCTGCCTAGATGCTGCAGAAAGGATTGTATAGGAGAGAAGATGATACATACCCCATTTGATGCCCAATGCATGTGATCAAAAAACTCCAAAGCTTCTTCAGTTCTTTATCCATGAAAATTCTTTTCAAATTGTGTTGTGCAACACATTAATTGGTCTAAAACCAATCCAGACCATATTCTTCATCATGGTAATTAATTCTTATGCTTCAACTGATATATGGTAACAACATAAAGCACAAAAACACATTATAAATCACAACATGCACAAGGAAGCCCCTTTGAATGACATCAAACAATAATGTATTGTAGTTTTTATCTTGCCCTTTACGAAGAAACTAAATAAACACAAATTAGTTTTAACCTTACTTCACTTTTGCTTCTTCTACTGTAAAAGAGAGTATGGCAGAAGAAGCATCTTTCATTGTATTTCATTGATACATTTAAAATGTATAGGACTGGTTCTAAGAAAGGATACAAGAGGATTTCATGTAATTAGCAAGATACACAATCAATTTAGAATCAATCAGAACAGTGAGTCATGGAGAGAATCATGAGGAGATGCTTGTCGCAATATTGCAGCGATAATGTCCATACGGTGAAAATGGTCGCGACCCAAAGCTTTGGTAAAGATGTAAGCCAATTGATGTTAAGTGAAAATTGCTCAAGGTTGTAGTTCACGTGATAGGATGTGCTGACGGATAAAATGACAGTCAATGTCAATGTGTTTGGTGCGCTCGTGGAATACCCAACATACCACTCTCAGTAAGGATATCCAAAGTGTACTTCTGTTGATTAGGAAGAATGCCAGAAGGAGATCGAGCAACTTCGATGCCAAGAAAATATTTAAGATGTCCCAAATCCTTGATACAAAATTGACTTTGAAGGTGAACCTTTAACTGTTGGATTTTGACAGAGTCATTCCCAGCAACAATAATGTCATCAACATAAATGAGAACAACCACGAACATGAAGTATGGGACTGGATGAATAGTGAGTGATCGGCCTGAGATTACTGAAACCCAATGGTGACAAGAGAGTTTGTAAATTTTTGGTACCAATTGCGGGATGCTTGATGAAGGACATAAAGAGACTTATAGAGACGACAAACTCGGTGCTCCCCCTGTTTGGAAAACCCTTGTGGGATCTTCATATAAACTTCTTCATCAAGGTCCCTATGAAGGAAAACATTGTTAACATCAAGTTGATGAAGTTCCCAACAGCGAACAGCAGCAATTGCAAGAAGGCATCGGACTGTAATAAGTTTCGCAACGGGTGCAAAAGTCTCGTGAAAATCGACCCTTCTACTTTTGGTAAATCCCTTAGCAACTAAATGGGCTTTATGTCGCTCAATGCTAGCATCGGGTTTGTACTTAATTTTGTACACCTATTTAGAGTCGATAGCACATTTTCCAGGTGGCAAAGGTTTGAGAGTCCATGTATTATTTGCCTCAAAGGCAGAAATTTCTTTGGTCATGGCTTCACGCCAATAGGCATGTCGAACTGCCTGAGAAAAACAAGTTGGCTCATCGGTAGAGTTGATGGCCACTAAGAAAGCTTCATGAGCTGTAGAAAACTTATTATAAGACAAGTAGTGATGAAGAGGATATACCAAAGAATGAGCTGATGGCATGGGCGAGTAGGATGGCTTGAGTGAAAGAGGCAATGCGAGCTCATAGTCCATTAACTTGGAGGGGATTTGTCGCATTCTGGGGGGACGAACAAGAGCCGATGATGCATGAGTGAAGCTCTCAAGTGTGTCCATAGGAGGAGATGGTGGTGGACTGGTAGAGCCTACATGTTGATTAGTGGACACATGCGATGGACTGCTTGAGGCATCTATAGGCAGATCAACACTTTGTGGCGTATGTGGCAATTGGTCCACAATATCACGAGCTTGCATGTCTGTGGGCTCATTTGGAGATGACTTGGATTGAGCATCAATAATGATTTTAGTGTTCGAACTGGGCAAGGTATCATGTATGATGAGTGAATCATGGAGTACCATTGAAGGCGATGGTGTCGGATTTGTAGGTGCCACTGGCTGAAAATCATTGCTCTGGTATGGAAATTCTTCTTCAAAAAATGTAACATCACGTGAGACATGAATTCTTTGAGTTTCAATATCAAACACCTTGTACCCCTTTTGACCATTAGGATAACCAATAAAAATGCTACGACGGGAACTGTAATACCAGAGCCCGGAACATACAATTTTTCTGTTTCTTTTTCTAAAAATTTTATTTTTCTTATATTCTGTGATATTTATATGTTATTCGTTCATCGTCGCAAAGTACATTGCATATCAAGGGTGGTAGCTAAGAAATGATTTTCAGTCCTCAACAAATAGTAAAAATAGTATTTATAGTATTTAGTATTTTAGTTGTTAGTTTTATTAGAATTGTGGTTTTAGCTTTGTTTTAACTAAAATACCTACAAAATAAGTTAACATTGACCAAGACTAAAGGCCTTTGACCTTTGAACTTTATTTGTTGTCATCTTTTAGTCTTTTAATAGGTAAAACAAAGCACAAAAACAAAGCAAATAAGCTAGCCAAAACCGAGAGTTCAAGGGAAAAAGAAAAAAAAAATATTTTCAAGCCAAATCTTCAAATCTTCGCGTGGTCTTGTACGGGATCATTTTCGAGGCTCTCAACGTTGTTTTCCTAGCGTCTAACTAAGGTGAGGGATGCATCCTTATTTGTGCATTTGAATAACTTGTGTCTAAACTTTAATTTTTTTAATTTATGCGTAGATTGTTATTTTAACTATTTTGTTGCTTGAAGAATGTTCCTTGATGATTGTAGAACATGTATTTATAAGTTTTTAGTATTTTCTACAGTTGAATTTGGCTATTGCAATTTAAATTGACGATGGAATAGTAAAATATGAATACTAAAATCCTCTTTTTCAATCTTGTTCCGAATTGCGTTCTGTTGATGTAGAAAGGTGCTAGATATGCTAGAATGCTTAAATGTATAATTTATTTGGGTTGTGTATTGAAAAAATGGAGAAAAATGCCTTGGTTCATGTTGGGGTCGTTCCAGTCGAGTTTGGCATTTTCTCATTTTGCGTGATGGCATTGTCTCGGAAGGCCATGGAAATAAATTTGGTGTGGTTATGACGTTGGTTGGGTGTTTGGTTAAGGTAGTTGTAGTTCAAATGAGCAAAGGGAGAAATCGAGGCTTTGTGGGCATTCTAGGCTAAAATAGGGTTTTGTGGCTTATAGTCGTACCTTATAGTGTTGTAGGATGGGTGGTGAAGTCGGTTTCTAAAACTCGTGGCTCGTTTAGAAGTAGTAGCATTTTGAAAGTTGGGGCCGTTGTGTGATTTTGTGGTTTTTATGGTGTTATACTTTTAGAATGCTTATTGTTGCTTATTATGCTTGTTAAAGTTGATTATGATTGAAATATATATCAACTGTTGCTATTGCGTGCGAGAGTAACCTACTTTGTTATTCTCCCACGTGTGGTTCTATCGCTCGATTATTGCATTGTTTATTGTATTGCATTCATAGAGTTAGGCGCGAGTGTGATGAGCCTCTCTGGGTAGCCTCGGGTTGCCAGGGTTGGTTGCTCTAGCTCCATGTCCTATTCCCTTTCTTGCTTAAGTTGCCTCCCAAGGAGATTTGGGTCGTAGTATTGATTGGATACTTCCGGGGTATTCCAAACTGAAGTTATAAGGTGGTTGGGCCGCCACGTTGTCATCAAAATCGTGATTGAAGTTGCTCATGGAAAGTGATTCGTATCCTTTAATTGTGTGGTTATAGATTAAATGTTTATAATGCTTGTCTTGACTTGATTAATTGGCTTAGTCTTCTAGATCTTGAATGCTTGGGTTGATTGTACTACTTGGCTATTTGCATTGCACTCTTCTCTCGCCTCCGACCTGTGAGACCAAAACCCTCGTTGAGCAATAGTTTTGCTCATCCCTTTCTATACCATGTTTTACGGGAGTAGTTGAGGCTGTTCCTATTAAGGTGCTCGAGGAAGAGGAAGAACAAGTGGAGGTGTTTCCTTGATAGCACTTTCTTTGCTTAGCTGGTGGTTGGTTGCCAGACTTTTTGTGCGGGCCATGCTTGATGTGTATATTGCTTGGTTGTCATTTTATTTTGAGGCTTGTAGCCTTGTATGTAGATTCTATTTTGAGGCCTCTATGGTCTTGTGTTGTATAAGCTGAAAGGTTGTAAGTTGTAAAGTTGTACTCACTTGACTAGTAAAGAGCTGCATGCTAATGGTTTTGCTGCTTAGTGGCATAAGTACCTGTATAGTATGCATGACATTTTGGGTTGCCAAGTTGGTTAATGAAAGGATGTATGTTTTTTTTAAAGGAAGTTGTCTTGTTTCAAATGAATATTGTAGTTTTCGCGTATATTCTATTGAACGTAGGGTTTTCAAATTGTCCACGGTACAAAGGAGACTCCGTCCGCGTGTCGGGTCGGGACTTGGCCTTTTGCGGGGTCGAGTCGGGGCGTGACATCTTAGGTGGTGTTAGAGCATGATAGTATTGCATGAGCCAGGATATGGTTCTCGGTCTGTGGGGTAAAGGTCTAAATGATAAAATGTTATTGTGTGATTGTAAAGTGAAAGGTATTATAACATGATCATGTGAATTTGGAATGTTAATGTGTTTAAATGAACTAGTTTGACATGTCAATTTTGTGCTATGTAAATTGTGTGATAGGATATTTGATTGTTAATGATTTGAGTATTATCTAATCTTATGTGCTATATTTCTGTCTATAAACTGCTTTTATATGTTGCCAGCTACTGTAAGTTGTTACTATGCCGCGACGTCGTCGTACTCGCAGTCAAGAGGCAGAGGCAGAGGAAAAAGCAGTAGAATAGGGTCAACAACCGATGCCTGAACAGTTTATGGCTACTATGACCGCTGCAGTTGACCAGATTACTCATGTATTGCTTAAGTAGAGGCAGAAAAGGAATAATAATACCCAAGGGAATCAAGTTAATCCTGGTGGACAAGGGTATAGGGCTGAGAACAATCAGTTGGAGAAATTCCTTAGGCACGAGCCAGGTAAGTTCTTCGGAGAGCCGGATGACGAGGTAGCCGAGAAATGGCTTAACCATGTTGAGAAGATTTATGCTGCTTTGAGGTACACTGACGAGGTAAAGATTGCATATGCAATATTCCTGTTTAAGGGTGACGCAGAACAGTGGTGGAACACTGTTAGGTTGAGGTGGCACTATGAGGATATTCCGCATTTGTGGGATGACTTTGTGAGTGAGTTTCGGGACAAGTATATTCCTGAGATGGCTAGGGAAAGGCAGGAAAAGGAATTTGTGAGCCTGAGCCAGGGGAACATGACTGTCACACTGTATGAGGCTAGATTTGTCAGATTGTTGAAGTATATGCCTGAACTGGTGCAGCCAGCTAGGAGGATGATTAATAGGTTTGTTCGTGGGCTGAGAATGGACATACAGCTGCATTTGATTGGGCAGACTTATGCTACTTATTCCGAGGCATTTCAAGCAGCCTCGAAGTTTGAGAAACGGAAGTCGGAGATGATAGCTGAGAGTAGCCAGCCGAGTAAGAAACAGTACTTGGGCCAAAGCAGCCAGGGTCAACAGAGGCAGTATCAGACTTTTGTTCAGGTTCCTCAACAGCGTCTGTATCACCCTCAGTATCAAATTCAGGCGATGCCAGCTGTGACTAGACCCCAGCAGGGGGGTACAGCTCCTACCAATATCAGAGCCCCCGTACCTACAGGAAACACTGTTGTAAGGCAAAATCAGCAGTGTAACTTTTGTAATCAATCGGGGCACATTGAGGCTAACTGCTGGAGGAAGAGTGGTAAGTGCAATGGCTGTGGGAGCGATCAGCATAGGGTAAAAGATTTCCCTAAGTTTAAGAATGCTCAGGGCCATACTGGAGGCCAGGGTACATAGAATAGGGCTACAGGTGCAGGTCCAGTGCAGAGGGTTCAGACTAGGGCCTTTGTTCTTGATGCGTAGGAGTTACCCGATACCACAACAACAGTAGAAGGTACCTTTCTTCTCAATACTCAGCCAGTTAAAGTTTTGATTGATCCCGGAGGTACGCATTCATTTATAACTCCTGCATGTGCACGATCTGTGAATATTAGCATTAATAAACTGCCACATAAAGTTGAAGTTAGTACGCCTTTGGGCGCAAAATTTGTTACTGAGTCTATTTGCAAATCTTGTGTTATATGCATTAAGGATCATAATTTTCCTGCTGATTTAATCATATTGCCCTTCCGTGACTTTGAAATCATATTGGGAATGGACTGGCTAGGGAAATACTATGCACAGTCGGATTGTAGAACAAAAATTGTTTATCTTCAGATTCCTGACCAACCAGTACTAGAGATTGTTGGGAACCGCAGGGCTACTAGAACGCCCTTTTTATCATCAATCAAGGCTTCTAAGTTGTTGAATAAAGGCTGTGAAGCTTACCTAGCTTATCTAATCAATTAACCTACTGATAAGTTGAATTTGAACGAGGTTCCAATTGTTAAGGACTTCCTTGGTGTATTTCCCGACGAATTACTGGGTTTACCACCAAATAGGGAGATTGAGTTTGTGATTGACTTAATGCCGGGCACTGCGCCAATTTCTAGAAGTCCTTATAGAATGGCACCGGCTGAACTTTAGGAATTGAAAATTCAGCTTTAGAGCTTGCTTGAGAAAGGGTTTATACAACCTAGTTCTTCGCCGTGGGGTACGCCTGTATTGTTTGTGAGAAAGAAAGACAACACGCTACGGTTATGCATTGACTATAGGGGACTTAATCAAGTTACGATTAAGAACAAATATCCCTTGCTGTTGATTGAAGAATTGTTTGACCAATTGCAGGGTGCGAGAGTGTACTCGAAATTTGACTTGAGGCAAGGTTACTATCAACTCAGGATTTGGAGTGATGATGTACCTAAAACAGCATTCAGGATTAGATATGGTCACTACGAATTTGTTGTGCTACCATTTGGGCTGACGAATGCACCAGCCGCATTCATGGACTTAATGCAGAGGGTATTTCAACCTTATCTTGATCAATTTTTTATAATCTTTATTGACAACATTTTGGTGTACTCTAAGGATGAGGCTGAACATGAACAACGTTTGAAGATTGTAATACAGACTTTACAAGAAAACAAGTTTTTTGCTAAATTCAGCAAGTGTGAATTCTGGTTGAATCAAATATCTTTTCTAGGCCATATCATTTCACATCAAGTAGTTTTAGTAGACCCAGCTAAGATTGAAGTTGTTTCATCCTGGAAGAGACCTGAAACCGTGTCGGAGATCTGCAACTTTTTGCAATTGGCATGTTACTATCTGAGATTTGTCAAAGACTTTTCCAAAATTTATGGGCCTTTGACCCAGTTGACTCGAAAGAAAGCAGGCTACAACTGGGATGTTAAATGTGAATCTAGTTTCCAATAATAAAAAAAGAGACTAACTACAACTCCTATCCTAGCTTTACCGAAAAGGGCAGAAAACTTTGTTGTCTACAGTAATGCATCTAAGGAAGGTTTGGGCTGTGTTTTAATGCAGAATGGTAAGGTGATTGCCTATGCTTCTAGGAAGTTGAAACCATATGAAGTCAAATACCCTACACATGATCTTGAGTTAGCTGCAGTCGTGTTTGCTTTAATAAAGTGGCGTCATTACTTGTGGGGTAGCAGATTTGAAATTTTTACTGACCACAAGAGTCTCAAATACTTGTTTTCACAAAAGGATTTGAATATGAGGCAGCGGAGATGGCTAGAGCTATTGAGTGGCTATAATTGCTCTATAAACTACATGCCAGGTAAGGCCAATGTTGTTGCGGATGATTTGAGCTGAAAGGCTACTGTTGCAAGTCTAATTATCAAGGATTGGGAGACTTTGGAGGAAATTTTCTCATAGAAGCCAGAAGCTACTAAAACAGGGATTCGGTTTACTAGTTTACAAATTCAATCGGGATTGTTAACACAAATTAGAGAGGCTCAGAAGACTGATCCTCAAATCTTGAAAATCCAAGAAAAAACAAAAGGGGGAGAGTCGGAGTTTAAGTTACATAAAGACGATATCTTCAGATTTAGGGACAGGGTGTGTGTTCCTGGTAATCTAACTTTGAAGAATGAGATTCTGTCTGAGGCACATAATTCAAAATATACAATTCACCCGGGCAGTACTAAAATGTATAGAGATTTGAAACAACACTTCAGGTGGAACAATATGAAGAGGGAGATTGCTGGATATATATCCAGGTGTTTGACTTGCCAGAGGGTTAAAGCTGAGCATTAGAGGCCAGTTGGGCTTCTGCAACCGTTGTCGATTCCGCAATGGAAATGGGTACATATAACAATGTACCTTGTGACAGATCTTCCGAGATCTCCAAGAGGGTGTGATTCTATTTGGGTTGTCGTGGACCGATTGACTAAGGTTTCACATTTTATTTCTGTGAACAAACAACATAGCCTTGATAAACTAGCTGAGCTTTACATTGCCAATATTGTGAGACTTTATGGTGTGCCATTGAGTATAGTGTCAGATAGAGATCCCAGATTTAGATCTCATTTTTGGCAGAAGTTGCAAGAGGCCATGGGAACTAAATTGAGCTTCAGTACTGCATACCATCCACAAATTGATGGCCAGTCTGAGAGAACTATCAGGATTTTGGAGAACATGCTACGGGCATATGTGTTGGACTTTGGGAAGAACTGGGAGAAATTCTTGCCTTTAGCAGAGTTCGCCTACAATAATAGTTATCAATCTACTTAGGTATGGCTCCCTACGAAGCATTGTATGGTCATAAATGCAGATCCCCATTGTATTGGGAAGAGTTTGGAGAGATGAGAACAGTTGATCCGACTGTGTTACCTGAGATGATTAAGATGGTGGATAATGTTCACCTTATTCGCCAGCGTATGCTTACAACTCAGAGTCATCAGAAGAGTTACACTGACAAGCATCGTCGGGATCTTGAGTTTGCTTTGGGATATCAGGTGTTCCTTAAGATTTCTCCTTGAAAAGGGTTGATTCGGCATGGTAAGAGCGGGAAACTTAGTCCCAGGTATGTGGGTCCGTTTGAGATCACCGAAAAGGTGGGTCCTTTAGCTTACCGGTTAGCTTTACCTCCGAGTTTGTCGAGACTGCATGATGTTTTTCACGTGTCAATGTTAAAGAAATATCATCTAGATCCTTCACATGTACTTGAACCAGAGCCTTTGCAAATTGAGAAGAAGTTAACTTATAAGGAAAAACCGATTCGAATTGTGGATCGGAAAGTTCAGGAGCTTGCAGGAAGAGTATTCCGACGGTAAAGATTCTGTGGAATCATCACGGGTTTAAGGAAGCAACTTGGGAAATAGAGAACCAGGTTCAGAGTCAGTATCTGGAGTTGTTTGTTGATCAGGTATGAATTGCGTGGACGCAATTGTTCTAAGGGGGAGATTGTATAATACCCGAGCCCAGAACATAAAATTTTTCTGTTTCTTTTTCTGAAAATTTTATTTTTCTTATATTCTGTGATATTTATATGTTATTCGTTCATCGTCGCAAAGTGCATTGCATATCGAGGGTGGTAGCTAAGAAATGATTTTCAGTGCTCAACAAATAGTAAAAATAGTATTTATAGTATTTAGTATTTTAGTTTAGTGTTTTAGTTGTTAGTTTTATTAGAATTGTGGTTTTAGCTTTGTTTTAACTAAAATACCTACAAAATAAGTTAGCATTGACCAAGACTAAAGGCCTTTGACCTTTGACCTTTATTTGTTGTCATCTTTTAGTCTTTTAATAGGTAAAACAAAGCACAAAAACAAAGCAAATAAGCTAGCCAAAACCAAGAGTTCAAGGGAAAAAGAAAAAAAAAAGATTTTCAAGCCAAATCTTCAAATCTTTGCATGGTCTTGCACGAGATCATTTCCGAGGCTCTCAACGTTGTTTTCCTAGTGTCTACTAGTGACTAAGGTGAGAGATGCATCATTATTTGCGCATTTGAATAACTTGTGTCTAAACTTTAATTTTTGAGATTTATGCGTAGATCGTTATTTTAACTATTTTGTTGCTTGGAGAATGTTCCTTGGTGATTGTAGAACACATATTTATAAGTTTTTATCATTTTCTACGGTTGAATTTGGCTATTGCAATTTAAATTATTAATGGAATAGTAAAATTGAATAGTAAAACCCTCGTTTTTCAATCTTGTTCCGAATTGTGATCTTTTGATGTAGAAAGGTGCCAGATATGCTAAAATGCTTAAATGTATGGTTTATTTGGGTTGTATAGTGGAAGAATGAAGAAAAATGCCTTGTTACATGTTGGGGTCATTTCGGTCGAGTTTGGCATTTTCTCGTTTTGCATGATGGCATTGTCTCGGGAGGCCATGGAAGCACTTTTGGTGTGGTTATGGCGTTGGTTGGGTGTTTGGTTAGGGTAGCTATAGTTCAAATGAGTAAAGGGAAAAATCGGGGCTTTGCGGGAATTCTAGGATAAAGTAGGGTTTTGTGGCTTCTAGTCATTCTTTATGGTGTTCTAGAGTGAGTGGTGAAGTCGGTTTCCAAAACTCGTGGCTCGTTTAGAAGTAGTAGCATTTTGAAAGTTGGGGTCGTTGTGTGATTTTGTTGATTTTTATAGTATTATGCTTTTAGAATGCTTATTGTTGCTTATTATGCTTGTTATAGTTGATTATGATTGAAATGTATATCAATTGTTGCTATTGCGTGCGAGAGTAACCTACTTTGTTATTCTCTCACGTATGGCTCTATCGCTCGATTGTTGCATTGTTTATTGTATTGCATTCATAGAGTCAGGCGCGGGTGTGATGAGTCACTATGGGTAGCCTTGGGTCACCAGGGTTGGTTGTTCTAGCTCTGTGTCCTATTCCCTTTCTTGCTTGGGTTGCCTCCTAGGGAGATTTGGGTCATAGTATTGATTGGATACTTCCGGGGTATTCCAAACTGAAGTTATAAGGTGGTTGGGCCGGCGCGTCGTCATCGAAATCGTGATTGAAGTTGCTCGTGGAAAGTGAATCGTATCCTTTAATTGTGTGGTTATAGCCTAAATGCTTAAAATGTTTGTCTTGACTTGATTAATTGGCTTAGTCTTATTGATCTTGAATGCTTGGGTTGATTGTCCTACTTGGCTATTTGCATTGCATTCTTCTCTCACCTCCGACCTGTGAGACTGAAACCCCTCGCTGAGCAATAGTTTTTGCTCATCCCTTTCTATACCATATTTTATAGGAGTAATTGAGGCTGTTCCAATTGAGGTGTTTGAGGAAGAGGAGGAGCAGGTGGAAGTATTTCCTTGATAGCACTTTCTTTGCTTAGCTGGTGGTTGGTTGCCAGACTTTTGTGCGGGCCATGCTTGATGTGTATATTGCTTGGTTGTCACTTTATTTTGAGGCTTGTAGCCTTGTATGTAGATTCTATTTTGAGGCCTCTATGGTCTTGTCATGTATAAGCTGAAAGGTTGTAAAGTTGTAAAGTTGTACTCACATGACTAGTAAAGAACTGCATGCTAATGGTTTAATTGCTTAGTGGCATAAGTACCTGTGTAGTATGCATGACATTTTGGGTTGCCAAGTTGGTTAATGAAAGGATGTATGTTTTTTTTAAAGGAAGTTGACTTGTTTCCAATGATTATTGTGGTTTCCACGTATATTCCATTGAATGTAGGGTTTTCGGATCGTCCACGATACAGAGGAGACTCCGTCCGTGTGTCGGGTTAGGACTTGGCCTTTTGCGGGGTCCAGTCGGGGCGTGACAGGAATGCTTTGCAAATTTATCTCGAGGTCTATTTGTCACATGTGCATAACATAAACATCTAAAAGTGCGTAAATGATCACAGGGTGGCGGCATGCCTAACAGAATCTCATAAGGGATACGATTTTGCAAAGTGGCAGTAGGCA
Organism: Ehretia macrophylla; assembly: GCA_037974665.1. Lineage (NCBI taxonomy): Eukaryota > Viridiplantae > Streptophyta > Magnoliopsida > Boraginales > Ehretiaceae > Ehretia > Ehretia macrophylla. The sequence goes on along the minus strand of CM075779.1, from coordinate 24,644,712 downwards.
TTCGGTTGATCAAATATGCAGACGTCAAGATTCATTCACCCTAAAATGATAATGGCAGACTTGATTGGAATCGTAACGCACGTGCCACATCTAATAAATACCGGTGCTTGCGTTCTACCACTCCGTTTTGTTGAGGGGTATAGACACACGAGGTTTGTTTTGTCATTCCATGAGTATGATAATATTGTAACAAATCACCATGTTCGAAATCTAATCCATTGTCACTTCGGACTATTTTGACTTGGCTCTTGAATTGTGTACTAACCCAGTTACAAAAATGAATCAAATTAGTTAAGGTTTCGGACTTAGATCTCATGAGGTATACCCAAGTTGTGTGACTAAAATCATCCACGATTGTTAGGAAGTAGTGCGTGCCAGACTGAGATGTTGTTTTGTAGGGACCCCAAGTATCGCAATATATTAAATCAAAAGCATGCAAAGTTTTATTTCGTCGTTCAGGAAAAGATAATCGTGTGTGCTTAGCTCTATTGCAAGGATCACAAATAAAATTCCCTTGGAAATAAGAAGAAACTGAATCTACTACATGTGAAATCCGATCCATTGGTAGATGTCCCAGCCTCCTATGCCAAAGAAATGCATTATGCTCCTTATTAGCCATGAGCGCCTTGTCTTCCTTTGTTTCATCAAGATAATATAAGCCATCACGCACTCTACCCACTCCAATCAGTCTCCTTGAGAGTAAGTCCTGTATCACACAGAGTTCAGAAGTGAAAGTTAGAGCACAATTCAATTATGATGTCAAGTGATGTACAGACAACAAATTACAATTAAATTCAGGGATACCAAACACTTTATTTAAAACAATATTGTCTCCCAATGCTACACTTCCTAAAACTTGAACTGGAACCTTTGCCCCATTCGGAATACGAACTAGGGATGTGTTGGGGTTCATGAGCTTATTAGTGAGCATGTCTGGATTACAAACGAAATGATCTGTAGCCCCTAAATCAATGATCCAAGGTATTGGGCTTCGAATCGTACCAGAAAAATTGGCTAAATTAGCCGAAGAACCTGTAGAATTGTGACCACTTAATAGCACCATTAATTGTTGATATTATGCCTCGATAAGCAGTGGCGAAGCCATGCACATTAGATCACGGTGTGCACACAGAGAGTGTGAACACTCATTTATGCATAAATTTTTATATAAATTATTAAAAAAAGAAATATTACTTTATACCTAAATCATGTTTTCGATGATGAGAGATCACAATGTGCTATAACTAAATCAATATTTAATTTAATATCATTATAGCACAAATGAAATCTTTAAGTATTGATGAGATTGACAAAGTCTTTTGGCGAGTAGTATTTTCATACTTTATCTCGATCTTTCGAATAATAATATATAATTTTAAAGCGTAGCCTAAAATGAGAAGTTTCAAATGGATAAATATGACAATCGGGCATTACCAATCTATTTATGTATCATTAATATTTACTGATAACTTTTTACATTTTCACATATTGAAAAATACTTGATTTTGTAGTTGTTATTTTTTCGGACATTTTTTTAAATAAATGATTGATAGACATAATCTCTGTCATTTACCATTAAGGCAGCCAAGTATGTTATCTTTGCATTCATTTTGGTAAGAGAAGAACATAAAATGGATATAAAGAAACTCTCAAAACCCGTACCAAGACGACCGCCACAATACCATCTCCACCACCCCTTACAAATGTCACTAAATCTCTTGAATGGAAAAAAAAAAAAAAATTGCAAAGCAGTCACAATTGCCAAACATCTTCTTCTTTGACAGAGGTCGGAAAATCTCTTTGATTGCAGCACTGCAAAGCATGTTCGTAGCCATGAGGCTTCAACAAAAGCTACTAAATCTCGCAAAATTAACAATGCAACGCATGGTAACAATGAGTCAAAACACAAGGACAATTTTTTTTTTTTGTAATATATAAAAGTAAAATTACTGAAATACCCTCACATAGTGAGTGGTATTTCACGGTGTGCATTGGCACACCCAATTTGAAGTGTGGCTCGGTAAGTCGTGGCACAAAAGATTGTGTCTCAGATGTGTTTTGATGTGTTGTTTCTTCCACACCTGGACCCAAAATAGCTACCGCGCTAGGACCACGTTGAAGGCCACCAAACTGACTACCTTTGTTTTTGTTCATTGCTACCTTCTTTCTCTAGTTGGGTGGATACCCCACAATTTCAAAACACTTATCCTTCGAGTGACCTTGTTTCTTACAGTGTTTACAAGCTGGTCTGTTTCTTCCTTTGCTAATAGACGCTGCAAAAGCCATTGAATTTTGCGTTGTTGCCAGTGCTGCGACATCGGGATTAGATAGTCTAGATATGGCCAAAGCTTGTTGTTTTTCTTCTTGGACAACGACGCCATATGCTCGCCCTAGAGTGGGTAACAGATCCATGTTGAGGATTTGTGATCTCACCATGTTAAACCCGTTATCCAATCCCATGAGAAAATCATAGACTTTCTCGCTCTCCCTCATGGCCTGTATCTTCTTCGATGCACCGCACTTGCAGCCACAGCTACAAATTGGTACGGGGTTTACTGCTTGTAACTCATCCCAGAGTCCCCTCAATCGTCTATAATAGTTTGAGACAACAGTCTTTTCTTGCTGTAGAAGAGCAATGGCTCGCCTCAGTTCATAGATCCTTGGTGCGTTACCTTGTGAGAACGTTCTTCGAGATATTTCTAGATTTCTCTCGCCGTTTCTGCATAGGTAACGCTGTTTTGGAGTTCTTTTGCTATTGAGTTGACCAGCCACAAACGGACCATTGCATTGCATTTTATCCATGGCAATCGATCTTGTGAATTGGTATCTGGCTCATCGATCGTTCCGTCGACAAGTCCTTTCTTCGCCAGTGAAAGACATTTAACATATTGCGTTTCCATGTGAAATAGTTCTCTCCAGTCATGTCTAAGGGTGACACAACAAAGATCAGACCTGGTTGATCTGAAGCTTGGAGATGAAAGGGGGAATTAACGTCCCCTGTTGATGCGTGAACCATGTTGCCTTATGTGACTGCCAACTGTTCGTTGGCTTGGTTATTGTCAGCCATAGACTGTGCGATAAAAAGATGATGGATAGTTTTTTTTTTTTAGGCTTTAACATGTTATCGTTTTGGTAACCTGTTCTGATACCATGTAAAAGAGAGTATGGCAGAAGAAGCATCTTTCATTGTATTTCATTGATACATTTATAATGTACAAGACTGATTCTAAGAAAGGATACAAGAGGATTTCGTGTAATTAGCAAGATACACAATCAATTTACAATCAATCAGATTAGTGAGTCATGGAGAGAATCATGAGGAGATGCTTGTGGCAATATTGCAGCGATAATGTCCGGATATGGTGGACTAAATTTGATTGACTCCAATACCTACATCAGGTTTTCATAAATTTAGTCAACAACTGCTTTATTTTGTTTTTGTTTTTTTTGAAATCTTTATAAAGACTTCTGACACTCACGCTCACGCTACGCTTAACCCCTAACATACACTCACATCACACACAAACTCACACACCAGCGCGTACGTGTAGGATCGAGAGGCTGAGAGAGATTAAATGCCTTTCATGAAATTGAGAGAAGAAATTTCGAGGCCTGAGATGAAAAGAGAGGGAAAAGGGAAAAGAATAAGCTTAAAGCGAAAAGTGAAAAAATGACATGTGTTGAGATCTGGGTGCTTCACATTTACAATAAAACTTTATTGACACATTTACCATTTTTCTAACAGAAACATTGACAGATGCTTAACAGAAAGGGTGTGTGTCTCACTCATATTTAAAAAGGTATAGAGTCTAAGTCCCAAGTGTAAAGGGTCTAAGTTAAAAATACCGTTAGTAAAGTGAAAGAAGTTCTGAGCGTGAAAATTGAAAGTTTATTCTTTCCTTGTCTGGTTGTAGACCTATCTTATTTTATCTTTCTCGTTTTAGAAAGATGCAGGACATTTTTTGCCTTCAATTTTATGCAGTCCTTTTAATTTTACGCGCGATTTTGAAAGTTACATTATATGTTCTGCGGCGGAGCCATCATTTTAAAATTGGAGGGTTCAAGATTCAAATAAAAATATTCATGACAAGAAAAAAGAAAATAAGGGGCCGTTAATTTATTTTTAATAATACAATATAGATTTTTTTAACGACGGTAACTTTTTTTAATGATAATGATAGGGGTGGGGCTTCAGCCCTGGTAATAATGGTCAGCCCTGTCTTCTTTCAGGCCCGGGCTCCAGCCCTGGTATTAACGGCCAGCTCTGTTCTTCTTCAAGCCCTGAACCCAGTGAAGCCATTGGGCAAACACGCGAGCAAGGGAGCCATGAAGATAAGGATAAGATCGAGGAGACTGGACGAAGAAGGATTCATGGGTGATATAATCCCTAGGGATTGTTGAGCAAAAGAGGACTCTTAGGAGTTCTGATCTTAGTGGAATTCTTATTCATTTAGGGAATCTTCTTATCACAAGTATAAAATAGGAATAGTTTCATAGGGAAATGTATGAAAAATAACCAGCTCTCATAACTTATAAGCTCCATCCCACATTAACTGACTTACGCATCGGAGTGGGCACTGCGGGTAACCCCATCGGTTCCTTTGTTTTGCAGGTTTTGGTCCAACTTGGAGTATAGTTCAGAGCAGTGGAAGTTTTTCACCTTAACATTTTGGTGCCGTCTGTTGGGACGTCCAATAACCCCACTGAGATTCCACGTTGGTTCACACACGAAGTCAAGCCAATAGCATGGGGAATCAGAACCCTTTTGAGGAGTATTAGGTTCCTGAAGGTATTGCTCCTCTAGTGGCTCCCGTCCCCGTAAACATAGGAGCACCAGGGAAAACTACCACCACAGTCCCCCCGATATTTGTTCCAGGAAATATGTCGTCTTCATCCCAGCAGGTCGATTTGCCCACCTTGGTGCAGTTATTCAATGGTCTGAGATGAGCTTTTAACCTATTTCTCCAAACCCAGGGGCTAGCACACCCAGAAGGTGTTCCTCATCAAAGGGAAGACCCGATAACAAGGAACCTGCCCTAAGTCCCAACTCTTTCGGCAGATACAACAGCCTCAGCAGAACTACAGGGAAAGCCAGGGAAGGAAAAGCAAGGGAGACCCCTACGGCAGGAAAGGCCAGAGGACACCCGTAGTCATGGAGGTCACATAAAGTCTTGATGGGACAGGGGAAACATCATCCCTTTACCAGAGAGGTTATGCGGGAACCAATGCCATATGGGTACAAACTCCCCAATCTCCAAACTTATGACGGGACTAGGGATCCGGAGGATCACCTTACCATTTTCAAGCACCATATGACGTTTCAGGATGTCCCGAATGCCATCAAATACCGGGCCTTTCCTGTAACGTTGGTAGATGTGGCACAGAAGTGGTTCGCTGGCCTGCTAGAGGCCTCAGTTCATGGTTTTGACCAACTCGCTGGGTTGTTCCTTGCCCGATTTACTAGCAGTAAGAAACCCCCGAGACTCACCGCGTCTTTGCTCTCCATAAAGCAGCAAAATGGGGAGACCCTCTGAGATTATACTCAGTGATTCAATCAAGCGACCCTGGAAATACTAGACCTCGACCAGTCAGTAGCCATGGTCGCATACATGTAGGGTCTGCACTTCAGACCCTTACAAGCGTCCTTGGGAAAAAAGATGCCTCGAGATCTGGAATAGCTTATGACGCGGGCCTCCAAGTACATCAGTTCAGAAGAGGTCATGTCCGCCAAGAAAGAAAAGGAAAAAGAGGCCGCGGGAAAGGAAAAGCTCAAGAAGGAGGCAGGCAAAAAGGAGCCTTGGGTGGTCAATCCAAAGGGCAGAGTAGTGGTAACTGAGGGAGGTTTGATCGGAACTATACCCCCTTGAATATGCCCAGGGCAAAGATATTGCATGAGATCCAGACCCATCGTGAATTTTGCTGGCTATCTAGGATGATTGGTAACCCAGACAAAAGGGTTAAAGATAAATATTGCAAGTACCACAGAGACCGTGGTCATGACACAGAAGATTGTAAGCAGCTCAAAGCCGAGATAGAGGTCCTGGTGAGGAAAGGGTTGTTGAATAAATTTGTCGCAGGAAATCAAGAGCCTTGGAGAGAGAGAGAAATGAGCCCCAGGCGCAATAAATAATGCAGCCCCCGACGCGAGAGGGAGCACAGCCCCCGACGCGGAAGGGACCAGGGTAATCAATGCCTAGGGGTGGTGGATACTATAGCTGGGGCATTTGCATCTGGTGGAACCAGTAGAAAGGCAAGAAGGTCATATGCCAGGGCTGTGACGGAAGAGCCCTGGTATCAGGGACAAGGAGTTGGAGAGAAGTTGGCATTCACTGCGGATGACCTCAAAGGTGTAATCTACCCGCATGATGATCCACTTCTAGTAGAGGCCCAAATCTCCGATTACATAGTTAAGCGCTTGGTGGTGGATACCGGCAATTCAGCGGAGGTGTTGTTTTTGAAGGCCTTCGACAGGTTGGGAATAGAACGTGAGAGGCTCCGCCCTTCAAATGGTTCACTGTCAGGGTTAACAAGAGAAGCATTCCGTCCGGAAGGGGTCATAAACTTACCCATAACTTTAGAGGAATGGCAGAAGAAAGTGACGATTATGGCAGGCCTCATTGTCCTTGATTGCGAGTCGGCGTATGACGGAATGGTGAGCCAGGTAGCACTGATGAAGTTTCGGGCAATGGCATCACCGCTACATCAAGCCCTGAAGTTCCCAACTCCTGGAGGGGTAGCCACCATTAGAGGAGATCAGTTGGCCGCTCGTCGCTGCTATGCTACTTCCCTCAAGATGAAAGGCCCGGAGCCCTGGAATCCTTATGAATCAGAAGGCAAAAAGAGGAAAGAACTTGCTCCAGCTGAGGAATTTAATGAGGTAGACTTCTCACAGGGCCGACGAGTAAAAATAGGCCAGGACCTCTCTCCGGACCTGCGACAAGGTATAATCAATTCCATTTCTTATAACCTACATATATTTGCTTGGAGTACGACTGACATGACAGGAGTAGACCCATCTGTGATAGTTCACAAGTTGAATGTGGACCTGATGTTCCGACCCATCCGCAAAAAAAAAAAGAATTTTGGGGAAGAGAGGAGCATAAACATCAGGGAGGAGGTCCGAAAATTGCTGGAAACAGGCCATATTAGGGCTATACAATACTCGGAGTGGTTGGCCAATGTGGTTTTGGTGGCCAAAGGCCCTAGTAAGTGGCGATTGTGCATTGATTATAAAAACCTCAATGAGGCGTGCCCTAAGGCTTCTTATCATTTGCCTCGGATAGATCAGCTAGTAGATGCTACCTCTGGCTATGAGTTACTCACATTCATGGATGCATTTAAAAGATATAATCAAATCATGATGGCCCCAGAATATGAGGAAAAAACAGCCTTTACTACAGACATGGGAACCTATTGTTACAAAGTAATGACTTTTGGGCTGAAAAACATCGGGGCTACTTATCAGCTCAAGGTGAATAAGGTGTTTGACAGAAAAATTGGGATGAACATGGAAGTGTACGTCGACGATATGCTAACTAAAAGTAAGCACGCTCACACCCATGTGGCGGATCTAGCAGAAACCTTTGCCACCTTGGAGTAGTACGGGATTAAGCTCAACCCAAAAAAATGTGCCTTTGGGGTTCGAGCAGGCAAGTTCTTGGGCTTCATGGTTACCAGTCAAGGCATAGAGGCGAATCAAGACAAGGTCCAGGCCATACTGAATCTGAACCCCCCAAGGAGTGTCAAGGATATGCAGAAGTTGGCCAAAAAGATAGCAGCCCTGAGCAGATTCATGTCCATGTATGCAGATAAATGTGCTCCTTTTTTCAGGGTGTTAAGGAATCCAAAAAACTTCCAATGGTCTGATCAGTGTCGAGAAGCTTTTGAGGAGGTAAAAAGGTACCTGGCATCACCTCCACTCTTGTCAAGGCCTGAAAAGTGAGAAGTCCTGACGTTGTACCTCTCTAGTTCAAGCAAGGCAATAGCTGCAACCCTGGTAAGAGAGGAGGATCGGCTCCAGAAACCAGTCTATTACGTGAGCAAGGTCCTGCGGGGACCAAAGCTCAAGTACTCGACCCTGGAGAGGATGGCATTGGCTTTGTTAACTGCAGCACGGAAACTTAGACATTACTTCGACGCCCATATAATTCGAGTTTTGACGGATATACCCCTCAGGCAAGTACTAAAGAAGCCAGAAGTTTCCGGGCGTTTTCTAAAATAGGCTGTAAAGCTCAATCAATACGACATCATCTACTACCCACGAACAGCCATTAAGGCACATGCCCTAGCTGACTTTGTGGTAGAATGTACAGGGGACCAGATCGAGGAAAACAATTCTCCCTGGAAAGTACAGGTTGATGAAGCTTCAGGGAAGTAAGGGAGCGGAGCTGGGGTTCTAATCATCAGCCCCAACGGAACAGAAAGCCAATACTCACTCAAGTTTTTGTTTCTGGCTTCCAACAATGAGGTTGAGTACGAGGCATTGACAGCAGGCTTAAAAACGGTTATCTCACTCGGAGCAAGGAATGTAGATATGATTACAGACTCACAGTTAGTAGCAAATTAGGTGCTGGGTGAGTATAAGGCGAAAGACTAGACCATGTTGGCCTACCTTAGCAAGGTCAAGGAGCTAGCCCAGGGGCTTGAGCATTTCCATGTTAGCCAGGTACCGCGATTCGAGTGAGAGGGTAGACTTTCTCGTAAGACTGGCTGTGAGTTCCTCAGCCCTAGTGATTATAAAAGTAAGCGAGATAGAGGCCCCGTCAATTCAAGCCCCGGCACTGGAGGATGCAGCCATAGCCATGTGTAGAAATTGGATGCAACCCATAAAGGCCTATTTGGAGGAAGCTGATCTCATTTATGATTGGGCGGAGGCTCGGAGTATAGAGCGACGAGCTTCAAAATTTATTATGCTGGGGGGGCAGCAATACACACGGGCCTACGCCTGGCCTCTACTGAAATGCGTAACTCAAGAAGAGGGCGGTCAGGTGCTCAAAGAGATACATGAAGGGGTATGTGAAAATCACTTGGGAGGCAAAGCGTTAGCCCGAAAGAGCCTCCGGCAGGGATATTACTCGCCCACGATGTAGAATGATGCATTGGAAATGATGAAAAGATGTGATACGTGCCAGAGGTTTTCCAGGATACCTCGGCAGCCGGTAACAGAGTTGACCTACATGGTCAGCCCCTGGCCTTTTGCCCAGTGGGGGCTGGATATTCTGGGACCTTTACCTCTGGCCAAAGGTCAGAAGAAGTTTGTGTTCGTGACGGTTGACTACTTCACCAAATGGGTAGAAGCTGAGGTTGTCCCTAGAATCTCTGAATGAGCAGCTTGGAGCTTTGTTTGGAGATCAATAGTATGTCGCTTTGGGGTGCCTCGGGCCCTGATCACAGATCATGGCAGGCAGTTTGACTCTAGTTACTTCTGTGGCAAATGCGAGGAACTAGGGATTAAACTAAAATTTGCTTCTATAGCTCACCCCCAAACTAATGGGCAAGTCGAGGTAACTAACTGAGCTATTTTGCAGGGCACCAAAACCAAGCTGGGGCAGGCAAAAGGACTGTTGGTGGACGTGCTGCCAGTGCTCCTGTGGGCTCACCGGATACCCCCAAGTACTGTAACAGGGGAGACCCCGTACTCGCTAATATTTGGCAGGAAGGCGGTGCTTCCAGTAGAAGTGGGTATTCCAAGTAGTCGGGTGCAGCTCTATGAGGAAGAAATAAACGATCAGGGACTCCGTAAGGATCTTGACCTGATCGAGGAGTTTCAACAGAAGGCACAAATAAAAATGCTGGAGGGAAAAAAGAGCCATAGCCAGATTCTTTGACAGGAAGGTCCGACTCCAAAATATCCGAGAAGGAGATTGGGTGCTCAGGAAAGTCATCTTCAAGTCCCAACTTAGATAAAGAAAGTTGGGGCCAAACTGGGAAGACCCTTATCTAGCGTCAAAGGAAATCAGGCCAGGAGTCTTTAGGTTAGAAGAACCTAGTGGAAAGGAGTTAGCTAATGCATAGAATGTTGAACATCTTAGAAAATATTTCATGGAACATCTCCAGAATAATGTTAGTGAATAAATAGCATTAGATAGAATTCTATGTAATGCTCTTTGAAATAATAAAAGCTATGTTCCCTCCCAAAGATTTTGTTTTGCCCCTATATTATGTTTAGAGAGCTCTTTTTGAAGGATCTGATATCACGATCCAAAATGGTTTGTGCCCGGAAAGGGCTGCGCTCTGTGGATAAAATGACTCATCTCTATTGACAGGGTTGTCCCTGAAAAGAATCATGAGATCCAAGGGAAGTACTACCGAAGAAAAAAGGCTAGAGGTTCAAAGAACCCAGCATACACAAAGCAGAGTCGAAATACGACTAAGATGCGCAAATAAAACTCGTAGAAGAAAATGAGAAAGCGAACTTAGAAAGGGTTTGCATATTAACAACCCAGGAAATCCTGGAAATAAAATTTCATCAAAAATAAAAGAAGAATGTACAATGAGGGGATCAAAGCCCCTGGGTGAAAGCAACAACTGAAAATTATCAAAGTGTTAAAGCAGGTCCAGGGAAGGCGGGCTTCCTCTAACTACGCTTATGACTTGGGTTGGATCACAGGTGAATCTCTGGGTCAGGAGGGGCTTCGCCAAGGAGGTCCCACAAATCAATCTGAATGCCCTAGCCTTGTAAGCGGCCCTGTACGTCCTCCATGAAGGCGACTTCAGCGTCGTATTCAGCTTTGTTAATGGCAGGATGGAGTAGCTCCCCTAGTAGAGCCTTAAAAGCATCACTTTCCTTATAAGCGGCAATGGCAACTTCTCCATGGGAGCCAACAGCCAGCACCAGTTGATCATAATTGGCCTGGGTATCAAGGGCTCGAGTAGAGGCCTCTTTTAGCTCATTCTCGAGCTTCTCACAAGACTTTATAGCCAGTTCTCGTTCAGCAAAGATGCGACGACAGGTCTCTTAAGCCTCCAACAACTGCGACCTCAATGCTACTATAAGGATGTCCCTAGAAATGGATTGATAAAGCCCAGCCTCCTAGATAACAGTACTTTACTTCTCAATTAGGGCTTCCATTTTGTTAAAGGTTTCAGGTCATTGTCAAAAGCTTTGGCACAGGCCCGATGGTATTCCTCGAGGAGTCGTTTATAGGCTTTGACTTTCTTTTCAGCTCAGAGTACAACCAAAGAGAAGCTGATCTCGACCCTGTCATAAGCCACCAAGGCCTTATGGAGCATCCTGTGGAGGTGGTTCAGGTCTAACCAACTCTGAAAATACAAGAGCAAAGCATTAGGAAAAAGCTAAGTAATCCGGTGAGGGAAAAATGGGATAAATTACCTCGTAAAAAACTTCCCTGACTTCTTGGTCAGCCCTGGTAGCAGTAAGGTGGCGAGCGAAAACACGAGTGGTACCACCCTGCCCGTCATCAATCTCTATTTCGTCATCAAAGCCAAGGATGATGCCAGGTGGGACGGACTCACCACGCTTGCGTAGGCATGGGGTGTTGATCTAATAGGTCTCACCAAGAGGGTAACGCTGCCTCTCCCGTAATACGTCCATCTCAGGGGAGAAGACCGAGGCCTTGGGGGTGACAAGAGATGGGGGCGGAGATGGCAAACGCCTACGAGGTGGGGCCGGTGGTGCTTCAGGTACAGATGGGGAACCAATAGCCCCAGTTTTGATAGGCCCGGTAATGGGTGAGCCAGGACAGTCCAGGGGAGGAACCGGGCGCCCCTTAATGGAGACAAGCTTCTCCGGGGCAGGAACGGGAGGCTTCTCGAGGATCTGCGCCTCCGCATCACCTCCGGGAGAGGCCGTCATTTGCTTCTTTAGAATAGGCTGCCGAAAACCTTAGCCAAACACCTTTTGGTCACTCTTTCACCTCGGGCAGAAGTAACAAGCTCTGAGATCTTCATGTTATTTGCACAAAGGAGAGCTTAAACAAAGTTAATAAGAACTTCATAAACAAATAAGAAGGTGAAAGTAGGTACGATGATAAAACTTAACCCTCAGTGTCAGATGACGAGTGGGAGGTTGAAGGCTCAGGTTTCTCAAGGTTAGGGGCAATAACTGGATGAGGGGCGATAAGAGCCTTCCATCTAGCCCTAGTACTACGGTATGAAGTGGGTAAAGGAGAAGCCCCGACTCTCGACGTTGTGGGCCGTTACAATAAGCCACTTGCGATTACCCTCTTGGATGAGAGAAGGTCATCGCATCTAACAGGGATGGCTCTCTTAAGCTCTTCGATGACTGATTTCTCAACCTCAATAAGGGTGGGGGGTCCTTGGTTGTCTCAAGAGGAACAACCCAGATATTCCTGACCTCTCAACCCGTGGGGGACTTTACAAGGAAAAATTTATGGCTCCAGTTCTTGGAATTGTTAGGGACATCAATGATTAAGGGATGATAGCGGGCGGAAAAATAATGCCAGCCAAAAGATTTGTCAGTGGTCTTAAGGTGATAGTAGAAGAGAAAAAGCTTAAAAGTGGGGGTATAAGCCAGCTCCTTCAACAAAATATAAAAACCTACCATGAGCCTCCAACTATTGGGGGTGACCTGGGCAGGACAAATTTGAAGGTAGTTGAAAATCTCTAGCAAATAGGGCGGCAGAGGCAAACAACCTATAAGGAGTTGTTTGTAGTAGAAGGTAACCTCTCCTGGGCCAGGCCTGCAGGCGGATGCTGTCCTACCATCACTCGGGACACAAACCTTGAAGTCAGGAGGAATGGCTCATGTGCCCCTAAGGTGGGTGATGGACCTCTCCTGGGTGGTACAAACCTTACGCTCAGTACCAAAAACGAAGAGATCATCAGTCCTAGCAGGACCCAAAGGCGTCGTGCCTGTACGATGGTAGGAATACTTAGACCTAGGTCTCTTGAAACTCTTTCTAGTACCCCCAGCGAGATAAGGACTCTGGGAAATCGGGATGGCAGGGATGGGTTCGGAACTTCTAAGGGTATGAGGGACATCTCTGAGACTGTCACTAGAGCCATCGACAGCGCCTAACTGAAGGGACCTATCCATTAGTGGAGGAGAAAGGAAAGAGCGTACCTAGACAGTGATAAGGTGTAACGAGCGAGGATTGGAAAAAGAGTAAAAGAAAGTTGAAAGATAATGGAATGAGAATGGGGCACGAACCGAAGAGGGCTTCCTTTATAAAGGACCCCACGAGGCCCCACATACGGATGAGTCGACCCACGTAGGATCGTGGGGAATGGTGATGTGAATTACGGGAAACGTGCCTGCAAAGTGGCAGCAAAGTTGGAGGGATGTGTACAGTGGGCGGTTTCAACGGCTAGTAACCGCCGAGGAAAATGAAGAGCCCTAATGATTGTGACAATCCCCAGACCTGTGTGCCAGCTCAGGGGATTGGGGGGCAGATGATAAGGGTGGGGCTCCAGCCCTGATAATAATGGTCAGCCCTATCTTCCTTCAAGCCCGGGCTCCAACCCTGGTAATAATGGCGAGCCATGTTCTTCTTAAAGCCCTGAACCCAGCAGAGCCACTAGGCAGACGAGCGAGCAAGGGAGCCATGAGGATAAGGATAATATCAATGAGACTGGATGAAGAAGGATTCATGGGTGATATAATCCTCAGGGATTGCTGAGCAAAGGAAGACTCTTAGGAGTTTTGATCTTAGTGGAATTCTTATTCATTTAGGGAACATATTTATCACAAGTATAAAATGGGAATAGTTCCACAGGAAAAGGTATGAAAAATAACCATCTCTCATAACTTACAAGCTCCATCCCATATTAACTGACTTGCGCGTCGGAGTGGGCACCGCGGGCAACCCCCTCGGTTCCTTTGTTTTGCAGGTTTAGGTCCAGCTTGAAGTGCAACTCGGAGTAGTCAAAGTTTTTCACCTTAACAGATACTACATAGACGTTTTTGAAGAAAAAGTATATTGCGAGGGTCGGGCCCTGGCTTAGCTCCGCCCCTGTATATGTTCATATTCATTTGTTTCATAGCATAAGTGTTAACCTTATGCCAAAAGATATGATTTTGATGATAACTAATCAAGTCAAATTAGATTTGTAAGTGTGTTTGTGCAAATGTGTTTACATGCTTAAAGTATACTTGTTGGTTTATGTGCATTAAATGTATATTTCACTATAAGCCCAATTGTTCTTTACTGTTTTGGCTTGTGTACATTATATTGTGTTAATGAATTCGTAAGCCAAAATATATTATGAATGCTTGGTGTTGAAAGAGGAAGAATATCTTGCATGAAGAGGTAAATGGTTTTGATTAAAGAATGCAAGATAGAAAAGATGCAAACTTATGTATGTCATTGAAGAATACATAATCAAGATCACCACAAGCATGAAGAAATGAAGTCTTGAAGAATTGAAGAAATGAAGATTATATTTCAAGATTCAAGACTTGAAGACATAAAGATGAAGTGGTGTTATAAGGATGGAGACGTGGCGACATAAGGGTTAGCGGCTTAAAAATATTGTTTGCCTTAGGTGTGCATTTTTATGGTTCAAGCTCTCAGTAATCTTTCAAAAATTTCCTTAAATCCTTCCTCAAGAGTTTTGAAAAGATTTCAAAAGGTTTGTGTTGGAATATCTTTTGAAGAAATGTTCTTAAAAGGTTTAAATTAATTTATCTTCAAAAGATTGAATTTTCGGTTTAAAATATATTTTAAACTCTTGATTACAAAAGTTGATTTTAATCTTTCCACAAGAGTTTAGCAAATATTTTGAAGTACTAAAAAGGTTGGAAACACTTTAGAAAAATTATTTTTGAAGTGTCCAAGTGTTTAACCTTCGAAAAAATGGATTTCGGGCTCAAAATTGCGAAATTGAAAAAACTGGCACTATTTATCACTATTCATGTCGGTTGACCAAGTCAACCGGGTCCTCGCCCGACTTAGTCGCCCGATTTTTATAGATTATGTCTGAAGAGCAATGCCGGTTGATGTCCTCATCCAACTTTGGCTGAAGTTTGAAAAAATAGTAGTTAAAAAGTCATTTTTTTTTTATATATATCAAACCAACTCATTTCATCAAACAACTCCTCCAATCAATATTTACATGTTCTAAGCTTACATTGTTGATTCAAAGCATAAACAACACCAAGCATGAGCTATAACTTGCATTATCTATTGAGCATTCAAAGAGCTTCATTTGTATTATCCAACTCTAGAGGAGTTAAAGCTTTGTATCTTTCATATACAGATATTCATGGTTCTATTGCTCTCTATATCTTAGATTATAAGAATCATAGAAGAGAAGAGAGTGTTGTAAAATCCTTTATGGATTCAAATGAGGAAAGGTTGTAAGTTTGAGTTTCACCTATTTGTGAAGAAGCTTGGTTGATCTCTTGTGAGTTCAAGAGATTGTTGTAGTTGCTCTTGTGGGTTCAAGAGTGGACTTGTAAGTTGGTTTGTGTTTCACCAACATTTGAAGAAGCATTGATTTAGTGGAGTTTAGGAAATCCTAAGGAGAAAGACCTTAGGTGGTGGATTAGGTTTTCGGGAGTTCGAACCACTTGAAAATACCAAGCTTGATTTCTCTATCCCTACTCTATTTACATTCATTGTCATATATATAAGTTAGAGTAGTTATCTTGCTCTTGTGTGTGATTTTATTCATCATAATATCTCTTATCAAGTTGTTCACACAAGGTGTTTGATAAATTATCTCAAAGAGATTTTTGTGGGTTGTAGTGAATTTTTAAATAGCAATATTTTGCTATAATCTTAATTCACCCTTCTCTTAAGATTATTTGCCACTAACAATAAGTAATTTGCATCATAAGTACCACTATTACAAACAATATGATGTTGAACTTGAGCATTTATAATTTAAATTTGCTAATTTGTTGTTCCAGTGTAATGTGTTGTTCCCCCTGGATGTCTCTTATAAATTGGAGCAAATTTTAAAATGCTACCTCTTCATCATTGAGTGCCCAAAATGTGTAAAGTGAACAATTTGATCTTGAGCAAAAGAAAAAAAAAGTTTGGATGGATTCTTTTTTTTTTTTTAATTCTGATATTAAATGATTGTATTTATCCACAACATAATCTTATATTTTGAACTTAATCAAGTTTCCGTCTATAAATTTTCAAACAGCTGATGAGCTATATGAGCTAATTTTTTGGATTATTTTTTGTGTAGATTTTGGCACCAAGAATTAAGGCTATAAGGAATAGGAACAAGTGAAAAAAAAATTGATTGGTTGTTGTTATTTATAGGCATGCCAAATAGTCGTTAGGTTTAAGCTAAGGCTTATTTCCTTCTTTTTTATTTTTTTTCTCTCATCTCCAACTATACCCAAAGATTAAGGGTATTTGTGTCATTTTGTTCGGTCAAAGCATTGAGTGTTAATTTGATGGTATGGACGACTAACAGAGGGCTAATTTTGGTATTTCACAAAGTTGGGGTCAATTTGAAACCTTTGCAAAAGCTCGTGGACTAAAATGGAATTTTTTTCATGGAAAAAAAATGTGACTGTCTAATTTCAAATACTACACAATCATATCTTCTTGTGTTGTCCGTGGACTTCGAGACTTTGGTTTACTTTATTGTTCCATCTCCGAATGAAAGACTTCCACATCACCCATTTTGATTAGTGGCTTTTAAATCTCCTACATTCTCGTGTCAGCCTTAATTATCCTAGTAAGTCTGCAATCAACCTTCTCTCTATTATATGCTGGTCAATTTGGAAGGTGCGTAACAGAGCAATCTTCGACGGTTCGCTACCAGATATTGGTTATCTTGTGGCTGATTCGATCTTAATAAGGGTAACATCCTTCAAAGGTTGCCAAGAAATTCTCCTCAACCTTGCCAATTGCCCGATTCCCCCGTTCGTCGGGCTTTCTCAAGTTAAATTGTGATACATCCTTTGTTGACTTGGACCATATATCAGGAATTGTAGTGGTTTGTCGGGACATCATTTGAAGGGTGAATGACGGTCGTGCTTTCTCTACTCAATATGACAGTGCACTTCAGGTAGAGGCCTTAGCTTGTTAGATGGCCTGCTTACTCTTGGCTCATCAACCTCCTATCACTTCTGTTATCGAATCAGACTCTTCATCAGCTATAAAGGCTGACGAGGGGGACCCCGAGCTGAGGTAAGATACCCACACCTAGCTGAGGCGAGCTAATCCGAGCCAAGCCCAGCATATTCAGCTAATGCCCAACCTGGATACCGATCCGACCTTACCCCGACCCAGGAAAACCCCGGCCTAAGTGGCAGCTGTTCTGATGGGACATAAAGCCTTGATGAGACATAAAACTGCGCCACATTAAATTGCTGTCAGGTCCAAATTTAGTATAAATAGAGCTCCACCCCTTTCTTTCTGAGGTAACTCGTCATTAAATGCTCTCAGCTACTTCGCCAGCTCGGATATACTAATTATTCACACGCCCGAAGGGAAAATCTGGGTCATCACCCCGCCTTTTCCTTCCTTTCCTTGTGCAGGTCCAGCAGCTAACCCGAAAATCCAGGTCAGGTAGCCGACCCATAAATTCAGCTCGGCGGGAGTGGTCATCCGATCTCAACTGCGAGATTCCCAACCTCGACAGTTTGGCGTCTTCTATAGGAAGAGTTCTTTCTATCACTCTTCTCACCGCTCATTGAGAAACCATCATGGTACAAACTAGAAGCCATAGCGCACCGATAGAGGACTCACCCAACTCGGATGAGGATCTCGAAACCACACAGGTGCCTAGCCAAGACCAAACCCAAACCGACGTTGGAGCGAGCCAACGTATACACTTAGTCTCAGAAACTAACCCTTCTACAGATGGAGACCCCAACTCCAACCTATCACCAGAGATGAGGATGATGCTTGGAATATTTGAGGAACTAAAGGAGCAGGTAGCCCGGCTAGCTGCAGAATACCCAGTTTCGCAAGCAGCTATGCCGCGGCCCGCGCGTCCACAATTTTGCATTCCAGTCCCGGGGCGAACCCGAGCGCAAGACGGAGAAGGCTTCCTGGAGCCGGTGGCGAGGCCCGTGGAGGCGAGAGGCAAAAGGCCGGCCCATGCCAACCCGGAGTAGGCCAAGACCGCGGCTGCCATAGCCAAGGTCATTAACCAGCTCGGTGTTAGCCCACTCTCACCTGAGGTACTGGCGATGCCGTTGCCCATTGGCAACCGGATGCCCAACCTGGCAGTCTACAATGGGGACAGAGACCCAGCTAGCCACCTGCTCAACTTTGATCATCATATGACTCTGCATGATATGACCGACCTGATGAAGACGATGACATTCCCAACCAACCTGGTTGGTAATGCCTTGGACTGGTTCCAAAAACTTCATCCTGGCTCTATTGCAAGTTTTTATTAGCTGGCTGAGGCTTTCTTGTCCCACTTCACGGGAAGTCGACGTGCAACCCGCCACACTTCAACATTGCTGTTAGTGAAGCAGCACAGAGGGGAGAGTTTGAGGGCTTACACAGCTCAATTCAATGAAGAGTCCCTCAAAATCCCCAACCTGGAGGACTTCATGGCATTGATGGCGTACCAGAGTGGGCTTAGGTCGGGCCCTCTCACGTCCTCCTTGGCCATCGACCCCGTAGATATCGTAGTCGAGCTGATGGTACGGGCAGAAGGGTACATACACTCAAAAAAAATTCATCAGGCAAAGAAGGACGATGACAAGGAGAAAGAAGCCGGGAAGAAGGGAGAGGCCTCCCGAGGTCAACCTGGGGGTAAGGCCCAAAATGACCGAGGCAAGCAGCTTCAACAGCCAAAGCAGAACCCCCGGTTCACCATGTTCACTCCCCTTAACACCATAATTGAGCAAATCCAGATAGAGATCTAGCACCAGAACTACCTTCCCCCAGCGCCAAGGATGAAAGGCCAACCTGAGAAGCCAATAGGACCAAGTATTGCCGTTACCATATGGACTACGGCTATACCATCGAGGAGTGCAAAGACTTGAAATAGGAAATCGAAGCACTAATTGCCTGAGGTCACCTCCGGAGGTACGTAGATCAACAGCTGACCTGGAGTCAAGATCAGAGAGACGAAGAGAGAAGTCCCACCCAGGCGCCAGGCTAGGGGTAGACGTCTGGCTGTGATTGAGACCATCGTAGGGGGATTGGCGTCTGGTGGGAAGACCTCAGCTGGCAGGAAGGGTTATGTTCAAGCTAGAAGGGAGTATGGGCCAGTGCACGGTTCAATCCCGGAGATGGAAGATCTCACTTTCTCCTCAGAAGACTTGGAGGGTATGATATTGCCGTATGACGACCCACTGGTGATCAATGCTAAAATAGCCAACTTCACCGTGAAGAGGCTGATGGTGGATACTGGGAGCTCGACAAAAGTCCTATTCTTGAAGGCATTTGAACAAATAGGGTTGGACAGGAGCCGGCTCAGGCCATTGAGAGGAACCTTAGCTAGATTCACCGGACATGCCCACCGAGCTGAAGGAGTTATCAACCTCCCACTGAAGCTGGAAGACGGAGACAAGCAGGTTTTGATGCAGGCCAACTTCATTGTAATAGATTGCAACTTCACTTACAATGGGATCTTAGGTCGGGTGGCGCTCAACCATTTCAAGGTCATTCCTTCAACTTACCACCAGGCCTTGAAATTCCCGACCCCAGGCGGCACGGCCACCATCCGCGGGACCCAGCTCTTAGCTCGGGAATATTATGAAAACTCTCTCTGCCCCAAATATCAGGTTAGCTGGGGACCAGATCTGCCCGAGGAAAAGAGGGATGCTAAGAGAGGGAGCCCAGCAGAAGGCCTTCAAGAGGTGGAACTCTCCGATGAAACAAAGAGAGCAAAGGTCGGGAGTGAACTCTCTGACAACCTCAAGGAAGCTATAAGCCAATTTCTCTTGAAAAATAAACATATATTTGCATGGTCTGCTTCTGACATGACAGGTATTGACCCGAGTGTGATTGAGCATCATCTAAATGCCGACCCAAATCATTACCCGGTTAAGCAGAAGCGCATGCACTTCTATTATGATAAGCAACATATCATAGCAGATGAGGTGGACAAGTTGGTAGACGCCGGCCACAAAAGGAAAATTCAATACCCGACCTGGTTATCCAACGTGGTACTAGTGACCAAGTCCTCAAGAGGATGGAGATTGTGTATTGACTTCACCGACCTCAATAAAACTTATCCAAGGACTGCTTTCCCCTACCTCGAATTGATCAAATAGTGGATGCCACCTCCGGGTTCGAGCTACTCTCTTTTATGAATGCCTTCAAAGGCTACAACCAGATTAAGATGATACCCGAGGACAAAGAGAAAACTGCCTTCACCACCGATAAAGGTCTCTACTACTATGAGGTCATGCCTTTTGACCTCAAGAATGCTGGAGTTACCTACACTCGGATGGTGAATAAGGCATTCAAGAACCAAATTGGCCGAAATATGGAGATCTATGTAGATGACATGTTGGTCAAGAGCAGAAGGGCGGAAGATCATGTGGCCTACATGGTTGAAGCCTTCACCGTAATGGAGCACTTTGGGATAAAATTGAACCCGAAAAAGTGCGCATTCGGCGTTAAGGCGGGAAAGTTTTTAGGCTTTATAGTCACGGCCCGGGGAATAGAAGCCAACCTGGAAAAGGTTCAGGTGATACTTGACCTGGCACCCCCGACCTGCGTGAAGGACGTCCAGGTACTCGCCGGCAAGATAGGAGCGTTGAGTAGATTCATGTCCAAGTCAGCCGGCAAATGTGCTCCTCTATTCAAGATGTTAAGGAATCCTAAGAATTTTGAATGGACTACAGAATGCTAGAACGCCTTCCAAGAGCTAAAAAGGTATCTAGCTTCGCCACCTCTGCTATCCCAACCTGAGGTGGGGCAGGGGCTGGTACTATACTTGGCGTGTTCAGGGATAGCAGTGGTGGCAGCACTATTCCGCGAAGAAGGGAAGAAAAAGAAGCCGGTCTATTATGTCAGCAAAACCTTGTAAGGGGCCGAGGTGAGGCATTCCTCCTTGGAAAAACTCGCTCTCGCGCTCATCACGGTGGCAAGAAAGCTAAATCCATACTTTGATGCTCATCCAATTAAGCTCATGACGGATGCCCCGCTCAAGTCTATCATGCACAAGTCGGAGGCGTCGGGTAGGCTGCTGAAATGGGCAGTTAAGCTGAGTCAATTTGACATCACCTACCAATCCTGAATAGCCATTAAAGCCCAAGCCATCATAGACTTTGTGGTGGAATGTACTGGCCGAGCCGAACATAACCCGGAGAAGGTGTAGAAGGTCCATGTGGATGGGGCATCAGGGAAGTCTGGAAGTGGAGCCAGAGTGTTCATCCTCGACCTGATCTGGCATGAGCACTAATACTTCCTCAAGTTTATATTCCCGGCGTCCAACAATGAGGCTGAGCATGAAGCAGTGATCGCAGGATTGAAAATTGCGACTCAGCTTGGGGCACGAACAATTGACCTGAACACCGACTCTCAATTGGTTGCTAATCATATATCAAGAGAGTTCGAAGCTAAAGATAATGCTATGATGGCCTACCTCAACAAAGTTAAGGATTTGACTTCAGGTCTCAAGAGACTCACACTGCAGCAAATCCCAAGGGAGGAGAATATGAAAGCTGACGCTCTGTCCAGGTTGGCCTTGGGCGAAAACCGACCCGTATTGGTCCATGTGGAAGAAGTCTCCGAACCAAGTATCCTGTTGGGGAGACAAGCCATAGCCGAACTCAATTTAAGTCCAGATTGGACCAAACCAATCATAGACTACTTGGAGGGGGGATGACCCCAGAGGATGAAAAGGCAGCTCAAAAACTCATGAAACAAGCCTCAAGATTTGTCATAATAGCTAGGCCACTTTATAAGAGAGCCTACACTTGGCCTCTCTTAAAGTTTGTCGGGCCCGAGAAGGGAAACTATGTACTCTGAGAGATCCATGAAGGAGTATGTGGAAACCACTTGGGTTGCAAGGCTCTGGCTCGGAAGGCATTAAGGCAAGGCTATTTTTGACCAACCTTAGAACAAGATGCCAAAGAGTATGTAAAAAAGTGTGACACCTGCCAAAGGTTCGCCAACTTACAGAGAAAGCCTGCAGTAGACCTGACAGTGATGGTAAGCTCGTGGCCATTCTATCAATGGGGTCTAGATATCATCGGCCCATTGCCAACCAGTGTTAGCCAGAAGAAGCACGCATTCATAGCTGTAGACTACTTCACCAAATGGCCTGAGGCTGAAGGTGTTACTAGAATAACAAAAAAGACAGCTTGGGATTTTGAATGTGTTAAGGTGGAAAACCTTGACTGCTCCGAACTGCACTTTGAGCTGGACCTAAACCTGCAAAACAAAAGAACCGAGGGGAATGCCCACAGTACCCACTCCGACGCACAAGTCAGTTAATGTGAGATGGAGCTTATAAGTTATGAGAGATGGATATTTTTCATACCTTTCCCGGTGGAACTATTCCCCTTTTATACTTGTGATAAGGAGATTCCCTAAATGAATAAGGATTCCACTAAAATCAGGACTCCTAAGAGTCCTCATTTGCTCAGCAATCCATGGGGATTATATTGCCCACGAATCCTTCCTCATACAATCTCCTTGATCTTATCTTTATCCTCATGGCTTCCCTGCTCGCGTGCCTGCCCAATGGCTCCACTGGGTTCAAGGCTCGAAGAAGGACAGGGCTGGCCATTATTACCAGGGCTGGAGCCCCGGGCTTTAAGGAAGACAGGGCTGATCATTATTACCAGTGTTGGAGCCCCACCCCTATTATCTACCCCCCAATCCTCTTAGCTGGTATATAGGTTTGGGGATTGTCACAACATTGGGGCTCTTCATCTTCCTCAGCGGTTCCTAGCCCTTCCACCCGCTCATTGTCCACGTCCCTTCAACTTTACTGCCACTTTGCAAGCACGTTTCCCGCAATTCACTTCGCCACTTCCCACGATACTATGTGGGTCGACTCATCCGTATGTGGGGCCCCGTGGGGTTCTTTATAAAGGGAGCCCTCCCTGGTTTGTGCCCCATTCGCATTCTATTATCCTTCAGCTTTCTTTTACTCTTTTGCCAATCCTCGCACGCTACGCCTTATCACTGTCTAGGTACGCTATTTCTCTTCTCATCCACTAATGGATAGGTCCCCCAGTTAGGCGCTGCCGATGGCTCTAGTGACGGTCTCAGAGATGTCCCTCGTACCCCTAGAAGTTCCGAACCCATCACTGCCATCCCGATTTCCCAGAGTCCTCCTCCCACTAGAGGTACTAGAAAGAGTTTCAAGAGACCTAGGTCTAAGTCTTCCCACCATCGTACATGCGCGACGCCCTCGGGTCCTACTAGGATTGATGATCTCTTGGTTTTTGGTATCAAGCGTAAGGTCTGTACTACCCAAGAGAGGTCCATTACCCATCTTACGGGCATAGGAGCCATTCCTTCTGACTTCAAGGTTTGTGTCCCGAGTGATGGTAAGCCAGCATCCGCTTGCGAGCCTGGCCCAAGAAAGGTTACCTTCTATTACGAACAACTCCTTATAGGTCGTCTGCCTCTGCCGCCCTATTTGGTAGAGATTTTCAACTACCTTCAAATTAGTCTTGCCCAGGTCACCCCCAACAGCTGGAGGCTCATGGTAGGTTTTTACGTTTTGTTAAAGGAGCTGGGCTATACCCCCACTTCCAGACTTTTTCTCTTCTATCATCACCTTAAGACCACTGACAAATCTTTCGGCTGGTATTATTTTTTCGGCCGCCATCACCTCTTAATCGTTGACGTCCCTGAAAATTCCAAGAATTGGAGCCATAAATTTGTCTTTGTAAAGTCCCTCATGGGTTGGAAGGCCAGGAGTATCTGGGCTGTTCCTCCTGAGACAGCGAAGGACCCCCCACCCTTGATGAAGTTGAGAAATTAGTCATCGAAGAGCTTAAGAGAGCCATCCCTGTTAGATGCGATGACCTTCTCTCATCCAAGAGTGTAACCGTAAGTGGCTTATTTTCACGACCCAAAACGTCAAGAGTCGGGGCTCCTCCTTTACCCACTTCACACCGTAGTACCACGGTTGGAGGGAAAGCTCTTACCGTCTCTCCTCTAGTTATTTCCCCTAACCTTGAGAAACCTGAGCCTCCAACCTCCCACTCGTCATCCAACACTGAGGGTTAAGTTTTATCATCGTTCCTACTTTTACCTTCTTTTTTGATTATGAAGTTCTTACTAACTTCGTTTAAGCTCTCCTTCGTGCAGATAACATGAAGATCTCAGAGCTTGTTACTTCTGCCCGAGGTGAAAGATTGACCAAAAGGCATTTTGCTAAGGTTTTTGAGCAGCCTGCCCCGAAGAAGCAAAGGACGGTTTCTCTCGCTAATGATGCGGAGATGCAGATCCTCGAGGAGCCTTCTGTCCCTACCTCGAAGAAGCCTGTCTCCATTGAGGGACACCCGGTTCCTCCTTTGGACTGTCCAGGCTCACCTACCACTGGGCCTGTCAAGACTAGGGCCATCTCTTGTTGGCCCAAGGGCCCCGTTTTCCTCCCCTCAAATTGATGTATTGCCAGATGAGCAACGTTGACCTCTTGGCGAGGCCTATCAGATCAACATCCCACGCCTACGCAAGCGTAATGGGTCCGTTCCACCTGGCCCCATCCTTGGCTTTGACGACGAGATAGAGATTAATGACGGGCAGGGTGGTACCACTCGTGTTTCTGCTCGCCGCCTTACTACTGCCAGGGCTGACCAAGAAGTCAGGGAAGCTTTTTACGAGCTAATTTGTCCCATTTTCCCCTCACCGGATTACTTCACTTTTTCCTAATGCTTTGCTCTTATATTTTCAAAGTTCGTTAGACCTGAACCACCTCCACGGGATACTTCATAAGGCCTTAATGGCTTACGATAGGGTCAAGACCAACTCCTCTTTGGCTGTACTCCGAGCTAAAAAGAAAGCCAAAGCCTATAAATGACTCCTCGAGGAACACCACCGAGCCTGTGCCAAGGCTTTCGACAATGACTTGGGTACCTTCAATAAAATGGAAACCCTGATTGAGAAGCAAAGCACTGTTATCCAAGAGGCTGGACTTTACCAATCCATTATTGGGGACATCCTTACAGTAGCACTGAGGTCACAATTTTCGGAGGCTCAAGAGACCTGCCGTCGCATCTTTGCCGAACGAGAGTTAGCCATACAATCTTGCAAGAAGCTCGAGAAGGAGCTAAAAGAGGCCTCTGCTCAGGCCGTTGGTGCCTAGGCCAATTATGATCAATTGGTGTAGGCTGTTGGCTCTCATGGAGAAGTTGCCATTGCCGCCTATAAGGAAAGTGATACTTTTAAGGCTTTGTTAGAGGAGCTACTCCATCCTGCCATTAACAAAGCTGAATACGACGTTGAAGTTGCCCTTATGGAGGACGTGCAGGCCCGTTTGCAAAGCCAGGGCATTTAGATTGACTTGTTGGACCTCCTTGGCGAAGCCCCCCCTGACTCAGAGATTCACATATGATTCTTCCCAAGTCATAGGCACAGTTAGAGGAAGCCCGCCCTCTTTGGACCTGTTTTGACATTTTGCCAATTTTTAGTTGTTGCTTTCACCCAGGGGCCTTGATCCCTTCATTGTACATTCTTCTTTTGTTTTTGATGAAATTTTATTTCTAGGGTTTCCTGGGCTGTTAATATGCAAACCATTTCTAAGTTCGCTTTCTCGTTTTCTTTTACGAGTTTTGTTTGCGCATCTTAGTCGTATTTCAACTCTGCTTTATGTATGCTAGGTTCTTTGAACCTCTAGCCCTTTTTCCTTTTCAGTACTTCCCCTGGATCCCATGGTCCTCTTCAGGGATAGCCCTGCCAACGGAGATAAGTCATTTTATCCGTAGAGCGCAGCCCTTTCCGGGCACAAACCATTTTGACTCGTGGCATCAGACCCTTCAAGAAGAGCTCTCTAAACATAATATATGAGCAAAACTAAATCTTTAGGAGGGGAACAGAGCTTTTATTATTTCAAAGAGCATTACATAGACTTCTATCGAATGCTATTTATTCACTAACATTATCCTGGAGATGTTACATGAAATATTTTCTAAGATGTTTAACATTCCATGCATTAGCTAACTCCTTTCCACTAGGTTCTTCTAACCTAAAGACTCCCGGCCTGATTTTCTTTGACGCTAGATAAGGGCCTTCCTAGTTTGGCCTCAACTTTCCCTGTCTAGGTTGGAATTTGAAGATGGTCTTCCTGAGCACCCAATCTCCTTCTCGGATATTTTTGAGTCAAACCTTCTTGGGAAAGGATCTGGCCATGGCTCTTTTTCCCTCCGGCATCTTTATTTGTGCCTTTTGCTGAAACTCCTCGATCAGGTCGAGATCCTCACGGAGTCCCTGATCGTTTATTTCTTCCTCATAAAGCTGCACCCGACTATTTGGAATGCACACCTCCACCGAGAGCACCGCCTCCATGCCAAATGTTAGTGAGTACGGGGTCTCCCCTATTGCGGTACTTGGGGTTGTCCGGTAAGCCCACAAGACCTCTAGCAGCAGGTCCGCCCATAGTCCTTTTGCCTGCCCCAGCTTGGTTTTGATACCCTGCAAAAGAGCTCGGTTAGTTACCTCGACTTGCCCATTAGTTTGGGGGTGAGCTACAGAAGCAAATTTTAGTTTAATCCCTAGCTCTTCGCATTTGCCACGGAAGCAACTAGAGTCAAATTGTCTTCCATGATCTGTGATCGGGGCTTGAGGTACCCCAAAGCGACACACTATTGATTTCCAAACAAAGTTCCAGGCTACTCCTTTGGAAATTCTAGGGACGGCCTCAGCTTCTACCCATTTGGTGAAATAGTTAACCATCACGAACACAAACTTCTTCTGACCCTTAGCCGGAGGTAAAAGTCCCAGAATATCCAGCCCCCACTGGGCAAAAGGCCAAGGACTGACCATGTAGGTCAACTCTATTGCCGGCTACCGAGGTATCTTGGAAAACCTCTGGCACGTATCACATCTTTTCACCATTTTTAACGCATCCTTCTGCATCGTGGGCCAATAATACTCCTGCCGGAGGGTCTTTCGAGCCAACGCCCTGCCCCCCAAGTGATTTCCACATACCCCTTTGTGTATCTCTCTGAGCACCTGACTGCCCTCTTCTTGAGTTACGCATTTCAGCAGAGGCCAGGCGTAGGCTCGCTTGTACAACTGCCCCCCAGCATAATAAATTTCAAAGCTCGTCGCTCTATACTCCGAGCTTCTGCCCAATCATAAGGGAAATCACCTTTCTCCAAATAGGCCTTTATGGGTTATATCAAATTTTTACACATGGCTATGGCTGCAACCTCCAGTGTCAAGGCTTGAATTGACGGGGCCTCTACCTCGCTTACTTTTATAACCACCGGTGTTGAGGAACTCATAGCCAGTTTTGCGAGATAGTCCGCATTCTCATTCTCGGATCGCGGTACCTGGTTGACATGGAAATGCTCGAGCCCCCGGGCTAGCTATTTGACCTTGCTAAAGTAGGCCAACATTGTCAAGTCTTTCGCCTCATACTCACCCAACACCTGATTCGCTACTAACTGTGAGTCCGTAATCATTTCCACCTTCCTTGCTCTGAGTGAGATAACCGTTTTTAAGCCTGTTATCAATGCCTCGTACTCTGCCTCATTATTGGAAGCCGGAAACAAAAACTTGAGTGAGTACTGGCTTTCTGTTCCATCGGGACTGATGATTTGAACCCCAGCCCCGCTTCCTTGGTTGCTTGAAGCCCCATCAACCTGTACCTTCCAGGGAGTATCATCTTCCTGGATCTGGTCCCCCGTACATTGTACCACAAAGTCAGCTAGGGCCTGTGCCTTAATGGTTGTTCGGGGCTGGTAGATGATGTTGTATTTACTGAGCTCTATGACCCATTTTAGCAAGCGCCTTAAAACTTCTGGCTTTTTCAGCACTTGCCTGAGAGGCATATCCATTAAAACTCGGATTGTGTGAGCGTCGAAGTAATGTCTAAGTTTCCGTGCTGTAGTTAACAAAGCCAATGCCATCCTCTCCACGGTGAAGTACCTGAGGTCCGGTCCCCACAGGACCTTGCTCACATAATAAACTGGTTTCTAGAGCTGATCCTCTTCTCTTACCAAAGTTGCAGCTACCACCTTGCTTGAATTAGTGAGGTACAAGTCAGAACTTCTCCCTTTTCTGGCCTCGACAAGAGTGGAGGTGACGCCAGGTACCTTTTTACTTCCTCAAAAGCTTCTTGACACTAATCAGACCATTAGAAGTTTTTTGGATTCCTCAACACCCTGAAAAAAGGAGCATATTTATCCGCAGACCTGGACATGAATCTGCTCAGGGCTGCTATCTTTCCAGCCAACTTCTGCATATCCTTGACACTCCTCGGGGGTTTAGAATCAGTATGGCCTGAACCTTGTCTGGATTTGCCTCTATTCCTCGACTAGTAACCATGAAGCCCAAGAACTTGCCTGCTGGAACCCCAAAGGCACATTTTTCTGGGTTAAGCTTAATCCCATACTACTCCAAAGTGACAAAGGTTTCTGCTAGGTCTGCCACATGGGTGTAAGCGTGCTTGCTTTTAGTTAGCATATCATCGACGTACACTTCCATGTTCTTTCCAATTTGTTTGTCAAACACCTTATTCACCATACGCTGATATGTAGCCCCGGCGTTTTTTAGCCCAAAAGGCATTACTCTGTAATAGTAGGTCCCCATGTCCATAGTAAAGGCTATTTTTTCCTCATCTTCTGGGGCCATCATGATTTGATTATATCCTTTAAATGCATCCATAAATGTGAGTAATTGACAGCCAAATATAGTATCTACTAGCTGGTCTATCCGAGGCAAATGATAACAATCCTTAGGGCACGCCTCATTGAGGTCCTTATAGTCAACGCATAACCACCACTTCTCGGGGCCCTTGGCCATCAAAACCACATTGGCCACCAAAACCACATTGGCCAACCACTCCGGGTATTGTACAACCCTGATATGGCCTGCTTATTTGGACCTCTTCCCTGATGTTCCTGCTCATTTCTTCCCTAAAATTTTGCTTTTTCTGGCGGATGGGTTAGAACATCGGGTCCACATTCAACTTGTGAACCATCATAGATGGGTCTACTCCTGTCATGTCAGTCGTACTCTAAACAAATATATGCAGGTTATAAGAAAGGAAGTTAATTATACCTTATCGCAGGTCCGGAAGAAGGTCCTGGCCTATTTTTACTCACCGGCCCTGTGAGAATTCTATCTCCTCCAATTCCTCAATTGGAGCAAGTTCCTTCCTCTTCTTGCTTTCTGATTTATCAGGACTCCAGGGCTCTGGGTCTTTCATCTTGAGGGAAGTAGCATAGCAGCGATGAGCGGCCAACTGATCTCCTCTAATGGTGGCTACCCCTCCAAGAGTTGGGAACTTCAGGGCTTGATGTAGCGGTGATGCCACTTCCCGGAACTTCATCAGTGCTACCCGACCCAGGATTCCATTATACGCCGACTCACAGTCAAGGACAATGAGGTCTGCTATAATCGTCACTTTTTTCTGCCTTTCCTCTAAAGTTACGTGTAAGTTTATAACCTCTTTCGGATGGAAAGCTTCTCCTATGAACCCTGACAGTGAACCATTCAAAGGGCGGAGCCTCTCACGCCCTATTCCTAATATGTCGAAGGCCTTCAAAAACAACACCTCCGCTGAACTCCTGGTATCCACTATCAAGCGCTTGACTATGTAATCGGAGATTTGGGCCTTTACCAGTAGTGGATCATCATGCGGGTAGATTACACCTTTGAGGTCATCCGCAGTGAATGCCAACTGCTCTCCAACTCCTTGTCCCTGATACCGGGGCTCTTCCGTCATGACCCTGGCATAGGACCTTCTTGTCTTTCTACTGGTTCCACTAGATGCAAACCCCCCAGCTATGGTATCTACCACCCCTAAGTGTCGATTACCTTGATCCCTTCCACGTCGGGGGCTGCGCTCCCTCTCGCGTCAGGGGCTGTGTTCCTTATCTTGCCTGGTACTTCTTTCCCTCTCTCTTCGAGGCTCTTGATTCCCTGCGACAAACTTATTCAACAACCCTTTTTTCACCAGGACCTTTATCTCGACTTTGAGCTACTTACAATCTTCTGTGTCATGACCGTGGTCTCTGTGGTACCTGCAATATTTATCTTTAGCCCTTTTATCTGGGTTACCAGTCATCCTAGACGGCCATCGAAATTCGCAATGGGTCTGGATCTCATGCAATATCTCTGCCCTGGGCATATTCAAGGGGGTATAGTTCCGATCAAACCTTCATTGGTTATCACTGTCGTGCCCTTCGGATCGACCACCCAAGGCTCCTTTTTGCCTGCCCCTTTCTTAAGCTTTTTCTTTCCCCGCGGCCTCCTTTTCCTCTTCTTTCTTGGCGAACATGACCTCCTCTGAACTGATGTACTTGGAGGCCCGCGTCATGAGCTCTTCCAGATCACGGGGCATCCTTTTTCCCAAGGACGCTTGCAAGGGTCTGAAATGCAGGCCCTGCATGTATGCGACCATGGCTACTGACTGGTCGAGGTTTGGAACCTCCAGGGCCGCTTGATTGAATCGCTTAGTATAATCCCGGAGGGTCTCCCCCCTTTGCTGCTTTATGGAGACCAAAGACGCGGTAAGTCTCAGAGGTTTCTTACTGCTAGCAAATCGGGCAAGGAATAATCCAGCGAGCTGGTCAAAGCCATGAACTGAAGCCTCCGACAGGCCAGCGAACCACTTTCGTGCTGCACCCACCAACGTCACGGGAAAGGCCCGGTATTTGATGGCATCTGGGACATCCTGAAACGTCATGTAGTGCTCGAAAATAGTAAGGTGATCATTCGGATCCCCAGTCCTGTCATAAGTTTGGAGACTAGGAAGTTTGTACCCATATGGCATTGGTTCCCGCATAACCTTTCTAGCAAAGGGATGATATTTCCCCTGTCCCACCAAGACTTGATGTTGACCTTTGTGACTACGGGTGTCCTCTGGCCTCTCCTGTCGTAGGGGTCTCCCTTGCATTTCCTGCCCTGGCCTTCCCTATGGTTCTGCCAAGGTTGTTGTATCTGTCGAAAGAGCCGGGACCTGGGGTGGGTTCCCTGCTATCGGGTCTTCCCTATGAGGATGAGCGCCTTCTGGGTATGCTTGCCCCTAGGTTTGGAGAAACTGGTTAAAAGCTCATCTCAGACCATTGAATAACTGCACCAAGGTGGGAAAATCGACCTGCTGGGACGAGGATGGCATATCTCCTGGAATAAATATTGGGGGGACTTTGGTGGTAGTTTCTCTTGGTGCCCCTATGTTTGCGGGGACGGGAGCCACTAGAGGAGCAATACCTTCAAGAACCTGATGCTCCTTGGGAGGGTTCTAATTCCCCCCGGTATTGGCTTGACTTCGTCTGTGAACCATCGTGGAATCTCAGTGGGGTTTATTGGACGTTTCTCACAGACGGCGCCAAACTGTTAAGGTGGAAAACCTTGACTGCTCTAAACTGCACTTTGAGCTGGACCTGAACCTACAAAACAAAGGAACCGAGGGGGATGCCCACGGTACCCACTCCGATGCACAAGTCAGTTAATGTGAGGTGGAGCTTATAAGTTATAAGAGATGGATATTTTTCATACATTTCCCTGTGGAACTATTCTCCTTTTACACTTGTGATAAGGAGATTCCCAAAATGAATAAGGATTCCACTAAAATCAGGACTCCTAAGAGTCCTCATTTGCTCAGCAATCCATGGGGATTATATCGCCCATGAATCATTCCTCATCTAATCTTTTTGATCTTATCCTTATCCTCATGGCTTCCCTGCTCGCGTGTCTACCCAATGGCTCCGCTGGGTTCAGGGCTTGAAGAAGGACAGGGCTGGCCATTATTACTAGAGCTGGAGCCCCGGGCTTGAAGGAAGGCAGGGCTGACCATTATTACCAGGGCTAGAGCCCCACCTCTATCAGTATGGAAGAATATCATTTGCCGATTTGAGGTGCCGAAGGTCATCATTACCGACCACGATAAGCAATTCGCGACAGTACATACTTTCGAAGCAAATGTGCTGAGATCGGGATCGACCTCAGATTCTCATCTATTGCTCACCCTCAAAGTAATGGCCAAGTTGAAAGGACTAACCAAATCATTTTGTAGGGCCTGAAAACCAAGCTGGAGGAAGCGGAGGTCCAGTGGGCATCGATTCTTCCTGAGGTGTTGTCTGCTCAGCGGACCACCACCAACTCGGCAACAGAAGAATCACCCTCCGAGCTAACCTTCGGTACTCAAGCGGTGCTGCTAGTGGAGATCAGGTCTCCTATCAGTAGGAACCTCCACCATGATCCAGGAATAAACGGAGTCCTGATCCGTGAAGAGCTCGACCTCGTTGAAGAGCTCCGAGCTAAAGCTCAAATCAGAATGTTGGCCAGCAAAGCTTCCATGAAAAGAGCCTTTGCCAAATAAGTCAAGCCTAAGCCTATTAAGGTCGGCGACCTCGTACTCAGGAAGGCCATCTTTTTGCCACGCTCGGGTAACAAGCTCTCCCCGACCTGGGAAGGACCGTACGAAGTCATGAAAGAAGTTCGACCTGGAACCTTCTACCTCCGCGACAAGTACAGAAAACTACTGAAGAATGCATGGCGCTCAAAACACCTGAAGCGGTATTTTTTCTAAGGCCCCCGAGCCAAAATATCTGGTAAAGGCCCCCGAGCCAAAATCTTTTGTAAATGGCCCCCGAGCTGGATATTTTGTGAACAGCTACGAGCCGAAATCTCTTGTCGAGGCCCCGAGCCAAAATCTCTTGTAAAAGCATTACTTGTAATTGGCTCCCGAGCCCAAGTATTCCATGTACAACTTCAATACAATATATTTTGTAAACCAGTGCAAAGCCCGACCCGGGCCCAAGCACCTCAGCTACAAAGCTACTGCCAACTCTGATTAACACGGTGGCCACACTTAATTACGAGCTAATGATTAAGTAAACTAACTCAGACTAGGTTCCAGCTCGGGTATAATCAATAATAATTTGATTAGCTTTACCAGTTCGGATTAAAGTCCAACTCGGTATAATCCGGCTTCAGGTCGGGATGTTAGTTTGGGTCTGAACTCGAACTCAACATTTGTCAACATTAGTTTGACCAATTTTAAATCGGACTGACGAGTCCAGGTCAGCAACATTAGTTGTCCAGTTAACCAGCTCAGATTAGGATGAAAATTCATTAATCGCGTCCAGCTCGGTTCCTTACATTTAAAATTAAGTTTGAAAAGTCCATTATATTGGTCCGACCCCACTTACTTGAGAAAATTTGCGAAGGGAAATGTACATTTGTACGAACTTGAATAAAACGTAAAATAATCATTTCATTAAATTGAAAATTCAAAATTACAGTAGCCCGACCTGGGCAAGATTACAAGAGCCTGCCTCGGGCGAGTTTACAAAATTCACTTAGGCGCAGCGGCGGAGGTGGTAGCATCGGCTTCATCCCCGACCTGATCTATACCCTTCTTCACAAACTCGATTACCTCTTGAGCTTGGGACGTCAGGTCGGCTGGGAGCACAGGAATGTCCCAGAACTCCGGTGGTGAAGCCTCTAAGATTTTGATATAATCATTCTTGAAGGCGGGAAGAAAGGTCTTCGCTCGCTCCCGAGCTGCGACTTGGCCCCGGAAGTAGTACTCCAACTCAGCGTATTTGGCCATCGCCCCACCTTCCGTGGCCAACCAGTCAACGGCCG
Source organism: Ehretia macrophylla (assembly GCA_037974665.1). Taxonomy (NCBI): domain Eukaryota; kingdom Viridiplantae; phylum Streptophyta; class Magnoliopsida; order Boraginales; family Ehretiaceae; genus Ehretia; species Ehretia macrophylla. The sequence continues at coordinate 24,611,122 of CM075779.1, read as the reverse complement.
TTTCACTAGACTTGAAGGCTTCCACAGCCTTCTCCCCTTGGAGGTCGACCCGATTTACCAGCTCCTGGAGCTTTGCCTCGGCTTCGCGCCTCTCTAGCTTGTAGTGCTCGACAACTTTGGTAGTGGCCTTGCTCTGAGACTTCTCCGCCTCGAGCTCCTTTTTCAGCCGGTCAATCTCCAAAGTGTCCACTTTGCGCCTTTGGGCACCCTCCACCCTTTGGGCCTCAAGCTCGGCTCGAGTATCGATGTATTGCTGCTCGAGCTTGACACAGTGAGCTTGGGCCCTGGTGAGGAAGTTAGGTGCTGAAAGGATGTGGGACTCGGCCTGCGCAAAAGATAGCAAAATGATCAGCCAAGCTAAAAAACAAAACCATATCAACACGGTCAAAGATGTCTCACCGTGACTATGGTCGTCCTCAGGTCAAGCGAGAATTGCTCCGTTTGGACCATTGCTAGCTTGGGGTCGCGAACGACCTTGGTTGCCTCCACAAAATCCTTGCTAGGAGGGCTCACCTCCGTGGCCTTGCCTTTCCCGGAGTATTCGGCTCGAGACTGTTTCTTACCCTCAGGGCGGGACACTGAGCGCTCCAGGATTGCTACCCCCGAGCTCGATCTTTTAGGCAAGAGATACCCCGACGTCCCCTTGGAAGAGACCTTGGCGCCAACCTCACGCATTTGGCCTCCGGGCCGCTGGTTCTGCCCTTAAGGGACAGTAGAGCCCAAGCCGGATCGAGCCGAGACTTCGCCACTAGCCTCGGTCTTTCTTCTCCTCTGAGCATACACGAGTTTTACCGTATCCGCCATATCTGCAAAAAACAAAGGAAAGAAAGGTGAGAAATAACCAAATGCAAACTTAAAAGAACAACGGTAGACAAGGAGACGGGGAGGTCGGGCATTGATCCTGCGAACTGAACCTCTTCTGAGCCGGACTCCGCATTTTTTTCGAGCTCGGGAAGTAGATGGGGATGCTTCTTTCTCAGGTCGGGTTCTCTCCCGAATAACTTTGATTTCCAGATTCTGTCCCACTTAAGGACGCTATCAATATTAATCAGCATACCCGGCTCGGGTCTCAATACCCTGACCTCGGCGAGTTCCGCTTTTGAAAGCTTGGGGTCGTCGTTCACATTCTTCTTTAAAGAAGGATTTCAATCTACTCTGCACCCCGGGTTCACAGCCGGTTCGACCCAATAATAGTCGTTGTGCCATCCCTTGTTGGAGGAGTGCCACTTGGTGAATATGGCATTGCTGGCCCGAGCTGCGAAATTAAACCACCCTGGCTGCTTCGGGTTGAGCTTGCATACAAAGAACTGCCTGAACCAATGCAGGGTCGGCTCTATTTCTTTCTCGAGGTAGAATACATAAAACGCCACCACTACGGCCCAACCATTGGGTGACATTTGACCCGGGCTAAACTCAAAGTAATTCAGAATGCCGGCGATGAAGTCGGGAAGTGGAAGCCGGATGACATCGAAGGCGAGGTCATAGATAGTGAAGTGATTGGGTGGGGGATAGCAGGTGGATTCCTGCTGACCTGGCACATTCAACTTGTGGTGGCTGTCCACCGACTAGTTCCTTAGCCTGGCGTTAACCATCTGGACGGTAGAATGGCACTCACGCTTACAGCAGACAAATAGCTGTTCTATCATCTTCCCCCGAGCCGATGAACCACTGGTTGTAGCTGAACTCCGAGGTTGGACTGCCCTAACCGGGACCGCTTCAATCGGTTCAGAGGCGACCCATCCTCTCTATCTCCCAAATCTCCCAGGTCAGCCAAAGGATCTTCCTTAGCCTCCTCCTGCACCTGCCTGACCCCGATCACTTGGCAATCATCATCACTCTCCTTAGGCCCAGATTGCCGAGCTGATCCTTGAGATGTACCGACGCTGTCATCACCATGACCTCCATCTGAGGTAGATTCTGAGCTCGACGGATTCTCGTCCCCTCTATAGGATCTCACCTCCATCACTTGGGAATCTTCCTACTCCGACCTCTCTATCCTGTCTACAAATTAAAATATATGAACAGGAATATCTAAAGGGAGTCAGGACGTACCTACCGCTCTAGTTGTCAAAGATGACCCAATCTAATTGCCTCCGACCTAACTAGCTCCGAGCTAATGGATCCTGAGCTGAACACACCGAAAAGATTACTTGCCGAGCTAAAATTGTCCGACCACCTTGGTTGCCGACCTAAAGTTCTTGAAAATTTGTAAGCAAAGTGTGAAATGAATCTCGAACATCAGGGCCCTATGTATAGGCAACTCTTGTAACTGCCTCGGGAATCCCAAACATCGCATCTTGTCATAACTGTCAGGTGACGTGTTAGCCATCTAAAGGGCAAGCACCGCTGACATGGCTATCCCCACTCTGCCGGGGTCGGGCACCTCCAGCTCGGGAACAACTCCCAAATCTAGATCTTACCCTCTCGATCTCGACTTGGGGAGAGGGATTGACGAGGGGGATCCCGAGCTGAGGTAAGATACCCACACTAAGCTGAGGCGGGCTAATCCGAACCAAGCCCAGCATATTCAGCTAATGCCCGACCTGAATGCTGATCCGACCTCGACCCGACCCAGGAAAACCCTGACCTAAGTGCCAACTATTTTGATGCGACATAAAGCCTTGATGGGACATAAAGCTGCACCGCATTAAATGCTATCAGGTCTCAATTTAGTATAAATAGAGCTCCACCCCTTCATTTTAGAGGTAACTCGTCATTAAATGCTCTCAACTACTTCGCCAACTCGGACATACTAATCATTCGCGCACCCGAGGTTAAAATCCGGGTCATCACCCCGCCTTTTCCTTCATTTCCTTGTGCAGGTCCAACAGCTGACCTGAAAATCCAAGTCAGGTAGCCGACCCGAAAATTCAGCTTGGCGGGAGTGGCTATCAAACCTCAACTACGAGATTCCCAACCTCGACAGAGGCTTTTAGGGGTCTCTCAAATTTAGGGATGACAACGGGTATTCGTTCTATCCGAAACCGATAGATATCCTCCCGATAAAAATCTGATAACAAAAATCGATAGAGAATCCGTTAGGTTTTAGATTTTATAAGTGATAAACTGAGAAGTTTCAGTTTTTAACGTTAAAAAAAATCGAAACTCGAAACCCAATTATTAATTTATTAATATATATATATATATATATATATATATATATATATATATATTTACAAATATTATAATATATTATATGTATATTTATAAATATTCATTTATATATATACTAAATAATATAATATTTATTCCTACTACTTCACTTTTTTTTTTCTTACTTTTACTCTTTCATTCTCTACCATCAGATCAAAAGCTAATCCCTATCAATCTTCTACCAAATCCTGGACCGTACCACTATGTTTTCCCAAAAGCAAAAATCACCTCTCACTTCGCAAATCTACCTCTTTGCCCTCTTTCTTCTTCGAATCCCTAATTCCAGCAATATATATATATATATATTTACAAATATTATAATATATTATATGTATATTTATAAATATTCATTTATATATATACTAAATAATATAATATTTATTCTTACTACACTTTTTTTTTTCTTACTTTTACCCTTTCATTCTCCACCATCAGATAAAAAGTTAATCCCTATCAATCTTCTACCAAATCCTGGACCGTACCACTATGTTTTCCCAAAAGCAAAAATCACCTCTCACTTCGCAAATCTACCTCTTTGCCCTCTTTCTTCTTCGAATCCCTAATTCCAGCAACCCCAAATCCACACCCAACCTTCGAATCCCTAATTCCGCCATAGTGAAATAGCCACTTCGCATGAAATTACACCATAAGCCCAACAATAAGCCAAACATACTGCACAAAATCAATGGCAACCTTTGGAGTTGCCTCTCTTCTTCTTTCTCTTTCACTTTATCTTTTAGTTCCGTTGTGGCTAAGGTCTCTGATCAGTTCAGTCGTGCTGTGAAACTACGTACCATCAACAATCATTTGATGTCGAATGCTTTTGGATCTTCTTTCATATTTTATTATTTTTGTTGATTTTTCTGTTTTTTAGTAAGATAATTTTTTGAATTTATATTGTAGTATTATAGAAATCATACTTGTTTTTGATAATCTTTATCTGTTGGCCTTTAATAATTGCATTTTTAATAATTTTAGATTTTTTTTGTGTGGGTTTTTTGGTTAATTTGCTATTTAAATTATTTTTAAAAAAATTATCGGTGTCGGTTTCGGTATCCGTGGATTTTTCAAAACTTATCAGTTTCGATTTTGGTATGTGATTTTGAAAACCGACTGGTTTCGGTTCCGGTTTTAGATTTAGCTAATCAGTTTCGGTTTCAATTTTTTTAATTTTTACGGGTAACCGACCCGTTGCCATCCTTACTCAAATTGTGACTGAAGAATCTCTTTTATTGTTCTCAATTCGCTCACTTCCCTATCGTCAGTACTTGGTTACTTTTTTAGGTGGATCAGTTGATCATCCAACCTTATAATAGATTGGGTTACTCATATAGTTAGTATAAGAACTCTTCCTTTAAACTTGTCTTGTACCCTAATCCTGGAACTCCTATAGCTTGTAAACCTCGAAGTTAATCCTGCTAGGATTCCTACTGGGATTGGCTGTTGTTTGTCTTATAATATATCACACGGACAAAACAAAAAATAAATCATTTCATCAATCACCGTGCCTACTGCATTTATATGTTGTTTCTGTGTATATGTGTCGCACACAGTGTGTGTTTTATTTATTAATTTATATAGAGACTTAAAGTCATGTTATTACAAAATAAATTTAAGAGTTGAAACATTCATTTTGTCAGTATTTAGCAACTTTTAGTAAAGACGAAACTAGGAGAGGGTCGGCGGGCCCTCCCTCCAAGACAAAAAAGAAAATAATAATAACGTATGTAAAATTTTTACTAAAGATGGTATGACCCCCAATTTTTTATTCGTTGTCTTGTTATTCAAAGAAAATCTCTGCCTCCGTCCCTGTATAAGTAATCAAGAAATCAACTTCCAAAGGAACAAGTTAGGCCGAAATTTGCAAGTCAATTAACATATATATTAGCTTTTCTGTACACCTATTGCACCTTATATTCCGTGTGGCTGTAAAGTATAGCTTTGCATTCCTTAATCAAGGGCCCAAGAGGATGATTTCTTGGCAAGCATCTTTGATCATGCAGGAGAAAAGATCCCCAGAGTCAGTTACGATATGGAGTTTTTGAATACCCAGATCCCTAGCACGTCTAACCCCTTCAAATAACGTTGCTGCTTCCGTAGCTAAAGTCTTGAATTACCTCTGGAGCATTCGTCAATGACAAATTAATTTATAGAATTACAAAAGGTCTTCGTAAAAGATTCTCACAGATATTGACAAATAGCACTTCTAAGATAAATGTATGTAATCTTATCACTAATTGGCTGCTATAGCTTTGGTGTAATTTCAAGAGTTTAGCTGATTTCATATCGAGAACTTTAATTCAGCTGCAACCTTGAAATATTTATGTATGTTTGCAGCAGATGGAGGTAAATTCCATTTGGGCCAAGTGGGTTAAATCTATCCTTTTGCGTGGGAGACGTATTTGGGATCAAAGATTCTATTTTAGCCGATGCTTCTTGAAACTAGATTTTGAGTCGGCACATTAATATATTGTTCACGTTGTTTCGTTTATGAAAAATTTACCTAGGCAGAACAATTTAGATTCATTCCAAGCCTACCACAATGTTCTAGATTAGATGGGTGACAAGGGGAAAGGTAATTAATAGCCACCTCAAGTGGGTTGCAATTAATTTGCTTAAGTGGGTTTGTAACAAGTTTAGAGGTCCAGTGACCTTGCCTATCCTAGTGGCTAGGCAGTTCACTGAATCTCAGACACAAAGGTCCACAGGTCCCAGAATGATTGGCTGGTCGCTCCCAGATGATTTGTGTGACCTAAATTTAAACTATTAAATTAAATAATTAACAACTAAGAATCAAGGGAGTTTTCAATTGCTGATATTTGCTGTATTGTGCAGAAATTTACAAGATCCCAAAAAATTGGATGTCAGTAACTAGGGGATATGATGTTCCTGTGAGGAAAAATTAGTTAAGGAGAGGTTTGGGAATCATGCTGTTAATGGTTCAGGAATCCGATTGTATGCTACAGTGAATGAGGTTGTGGAGAAGTTACACGACTTTGCAAATAGCAGGCACTCTATGCTCCAGGGCACCATTTTATCAGGTCAGGAATGAGCCACAACCAATATGGCCCGTGACCAACAGATGCAACATCACACACCTACAATTAAACTCCGCAAAGTTTACTCAAAACCTTTTTTCTACCTTTGAAGATAGAAAAGATATTCAAGCAATGCCCATCTAGGAGGACCAATCATTCAAGTAAGTCAAAATGCGGATAAGGAGAATAATAGATAATCGGAGTAGCGGCATTCTCCAGCCAAAGCGAGGCATCACATCAAGCAACGACCCTTGGAGAGGAATGCTTCAGATCTGCACAGTCAGCATAGCTGCCAACGTCCATAATCACAATAGACCACAAATAATATCCGTTAGTTGGCTTAGTGACATTTGCAACCTCATCACGTGACATTTCCGCATGCCTAATTAAAGGGTATAACTCTCAAGCCCGCTAGGCGAATATGAGCCACTCAAATCACAATGTACACGTCTCTACGCAAGCATAAGTAGGCTATAAGACGAGCAATCATTGTATACAAAAATGATCGCGAAGTGAAAGTAGTTAGGAAGTGATTATTGTATGACAAACATTCCCAAAATGATGATTAATTATTGCAATAGAATGGATTATAGAATGACACAAAATTATAGGGAATCACCAATTAAGAAAAGACAAGGGAAATGAAAATAAAAAGCACAATCGAAAGTCAGTTGAAGTCAATTAAATAGCAAATGTAATGCTTTTTTTATTTTTATTTTTTATTTTTATAATTCATATATAAACATAGAAAAGTCTCTACAGCACTGATTAGTGTTTCCCTAAAGCCCTCCCTTTTTTTTTTTCAACATAAAAGCTCTCGTATTTTTTCTTTTTCTTCTAATAAGCCTTCTAAAGTGCTGCAGTACTTTAGTTTTTCAACACAAAAGCTCTACGGCCTAATTAGCAAAAAAAGCTCTACGGGCTACAGCTCCTTTTCATGCATGATTTTTTCTTTTCTTTCTCAAAACACAGTTGCAATAAACAAAACTAATAACAAATAATATTTCTAGCAAAAGCCAGTCATCTCCTCTTTGTTATCTTAGTTAAGTTGTAGACACGAAGCTGTCGCTACTATCTGCATCCTCCAACTGATCCTTAGTTGATTCAAAAGTATCATTGCTACTCACTACAAAAAAAAGCTGAATTATGCGAGAGACGGTTCCCCTCACCATGCCATCGCCAATTTGGAATTTACGACGGCACAGTGAAGGGAACTGTCCGTCAGACACGAGGTTGTCGCCAAAATGGTTCCCCTCACCAAATCGTCACTGTTTTGGTGACAGCTGGATAACTCTCTCCATCCCGTCTCCAAATCCGCCCTCACCAACCCCTTACCATCATTTCCCGTCTCCAGGCCGTCACTACAGTTTGCCGTCACCGACCCCTCGCCAATTAGAGCTGTCCCACAACTGTCACTAAATTTCCCATCGACAAGCCCTCGCCAACATTTCCCTCACCCGGCTATCACCAATGATTTATGTCACTGAGTACTCGCCAACTTAACCCCTCACCAAACTGTCACACAATTGTCATCGCCAAGCCTTCGCCAACCTTTTCCCTCACCAATCCGTAACTAACCATTCCCTTCACCAAGCTCTCACCAAACCCTCACCAACTTAACCATTCCATCTAATTAAACTAGTCATAATTCCTTAAAAAATTTTGAAATATCATCCCAAATTGAACCTATTTGATATACGAAATTCTTTTCAAATACTGCCGTAAATATGATATGTTATATCTATTTAAAATACAGACTGTTATTTTAAACGGCAACGTAAAGAAATGTCATGTACATGGCAGTGTATTAAACATCAAACTACAAAGATAACATTATAATAAATTACTTTCCATCTTAATCACTATGTGAAGATAAAGAATGTTGGTCTTCAGGTTGACCACATACTTTTACGTAGAGAACTTCCAACACTTTGTTGTGCTTGTTTATTTGTTGCTGAAGTTGAATGATTAACTCGTCCTGACTCTCGATCCGCTGGCGATGACTTTGTACAGTTTCATTCAAAGTCACTGTGGCTCTCGTAACGGCGTTATTCAGTTGTTCCTCTGTGATGACACGCTGAGGCTGGATTGTAGTGTTTGTGATGGACTCAACGGATACCTGAGAACCTACCCCGTATATCCGACCTTTGCGTGGTGGTCCAACAGCCTACAAAAATATTGCGTTCTCATCCACAGGCGTTGGGTTCGAGTCTGATTCAGATGCGTTCCTAGCCGTTTGGAGCATTTCATTGTAACGAGCCTACAAAGACATTAGTAACAAGTTATTATTACATAACCGATTTGTTAATCCGGGCAAATACTTCTCAGCTACACAAACTTAATATTGAAACACACAATATTAAGTTATTACATCTGTCTTTAATGCATTTAATCGTCAATAAAAAAACGGCTAGAGTCTCCTCTGTATTTCCGACTCTTTCCAATAACCTGTTTGTGAATGAAGCCAACCTAATCTACAGTCTGCAAGCTCATACAGTATCACACTTAACCTCAACATATTAATCATGTTCTACTACAACCCTAAGGAGCCATTTTTATTGACGATAGACAATACAACTGGGTAAAACAAGTAACCATATTCCATTTGTGAAATGTTTGGTCACCGTGTAGCCATATTCATGCTCACAAATCACGAAGTATGTTTCCCCTCTAGAATAATAACTTTAACAATTATAAATACTTTACAAAATCAACAAACCTTCTTTTCAACACTGTGAATCCCAAATTATCTTCAACATAAACCCTATGCATTTTTACCTCTTCTATAAATTACATGAATAACACATACTATAGTTTGCTCGGCCTGAGAGTCTGTGTACAGTCCGTCAGTCCCCTTGCGATGAGCCTTCTTGAAAACCTCTGCATAAGTCACTATCTTCCCTAGTTCTTTTTCCTACAATAGCATTTGACCAAATCAACTTAAATATAATTATGTATTTCGGCAAATTTTTATTCGTACACATAACATATATACGTAAACAAGATTGTATTACTAAATCAATACAATTCTTCTAGCTGCCTCATGGGTTGAGATTGAACCCAAATGGTGAGTAGAAGGATTGGCCTTTCGATTGTTTGAATTTCTCTTTGAGATTTCTTGTCATTCTAGTCTTTGCCATAACTCCAGCATTTGGTTCTATATGTCAAGTGGTAAGAAATCTGGCTTTTTCGTTCTTGTCTGTCCTTTATTTATCAAATCTGAAATTCGGCGTCTTGTAGTAGATTCAAACTTGCACCAAACTTCAGCTTCATCAATTGGAAGCCATTTGTACTCCCTTTGAAAGCATTAATATTATCATCCATATAATTCAACCATTATATATACAATTCTACAATAGTTCCCACAATATATATTGATTTAACAGTTCATACCCTGAAATATTTGAACCATAATTTCCTTGTATCACTTGGGACCTGTCTGTATGTCAACCACAGCTTTATATACCTGGCATGTAGAGCTCTTGTAACACATTTGACGGTGTTATATGGATCTCATCTATACATAATACCATAATTCAAACATGTATATTAGGGTACAAAAAAAAGAATATTTAAACTTTAAATTTGAACTATTGCATACCTGTTTCCTATGACCTTCACATAGCGTCGCTTGTCATTTTTGTCATACCGTATAATCGGCTAGAGACTGGAATCCATAAAATTGCCAATCTTCAATTCCTGCAGCCTATCTTTCAGCAGCGTGCGAGGACTCGGGCATATTAAAAAATTGCGCACCACCGGGCACTGAAGAGCCATCACCATCTACACATAAGTCCTGTAACTCATGTGGTAGTCCAGCTGATGAACAGTGTTGTGCATTATGACTAATAGACGTGGCCTGTACATATGGCTGCTCTTGTTGGGGCTGGGCATCGTCTGAGATCCGATGTCACATTCCCACTGATGAATTAGATGAACCATGCCCAACGACCACGGGGACATTACCAGCACCATGGTCAGTTGTTGTATGTACACTTGTGGATCCATGACCACTCACATGATGTGCACCTATAGATCCACGACCACCCAATTGTTGAGCGTCATTCGATCCGGCCGGATTGAATCGCTGCGTCTCGGGCACCATAGGGGGGGTATAAGTCAAAGATGTCATTTTTCCTAACAAACTGTTCTACTTCAGTTGTTTTTTCCTTTTGCGAGTTGGATCTTCACCGCCTCCCATTGCCTGATTTGACACAATAGAATTAGAATATATAAATAATATATATTGAATGAAAAAATGTAATTATGTAACATAACATACCATAACTGTTATAGATTTATGTATAACAATAAGAATCACTGCTTGATCAATTGAAATAAAACCATGACAAATATTTTTTCCTAACCTATGTTTTTTTCAAAAATCATCATTTCCCTCATTGTCACCGTCAGGACTATGGAAGGTTGAATATTCCTCATCTTTTTCCTCATCCTCGTCATCATCGTCATTGTCATCATCATCATCTTCATCATCATATGGGTCACAATCATCATCATCATCATCTTCATCATCATATAGGTCACAATCATCATCATCATCATCATGATTGACATCATCATCATCATCACCATCATCATTTGTTTCATGCTCATTTTCTTTGTCATCTACAGATTCTTCTACGTCTCCATGTTCGTCATTAAAATATTCTCTTATTATTTTAGTGTATACATCCGAATAATTAATATGTGAATTATAATAAAAAACATTCGGTTCCACTGGGGGTACATTCATGTGATCCGATAGAAAATTTGTGTTATCATCCACATCTATCTCTTGTCTATCCATGTCATAGAAATATTTTGGACGAATTTTAACAACGGCCACCCAATCCACTCGTTCTCTCTTTGTCCCTGGATATACACAATAGTACATTTGTTGGGGTTGACCTGCCAATACAAACGGTTCATACTTGTGATATCTTTTTTTCACGTTCACCTCAATCAATCCGGTCATCTGATTTGACTTCACACCTTTATCATTTGTGGTATCATACCAATCGCACTTAAACAGAACAACTCTTGTATGTTGTAACATTGGATTCAGATATTCTAGTTCAATAATATCTTTCAATACCCTATAGTACCCTATTTCCCCAGCTGTACCATCGTCTGTACCTCTTACAAAAACTCCACTGTTGTTCGTGGATTTTGAAAACCCATATTCTAACGTAGAGAACCTATATCTGTTTACCATGACCATCTGTGGGCCTTTCTGTGTGGCCATTTGGAGAGATATTTCACACGATCGTCTACGTCATACCTATCTCTTAACTGCAATATGAATACATTTGGTTAATACTCAACTAGTCGTGCCCTTAATGAATAGGCAGAAATTGCATACAAAATATTGACCTGGCTATATAACCATCTCGGGAAAGATGTGTCAATATGCAACTGTCTATCACTTTGGTTAATAGGGTCGTATTGTTGTTCCAAGTCTTCTTCAAACAATCTGCATCCAATTTGTAAAACTGATCATTAAAAAAATTATAATAATCCCAACGAAGGAAGCATACCAAATCGTTACAAACATACCTTATATACGGCTGCACCTCTGGGCAATTCATGAGTACATATAAATGTGCCAAGTGGATATCATACTTCGGTAGTGATATCTCTGCATCCGCCCCAATTGGATAACCCGGACAAGTAAATATAGATAAACAACCCTCAGGATAGTCTACCTCGTTATACTAGTTGTTTCGACCTAACCTTATACTTTTAGTTGACACGTGTTGTTCAAAATAATATGAACAGAAAGTTGATGTCTCTAGGACGTGATAGGCTTTACAAATAGATCTTTCAACACGTGCTTTATTCTTAATTATCCTCTTCAGGCCTTGCAAAAATCTCTCGAAATGGTACATCCACCGATATTAAACTGGTCCACAGCATATCACTTCATAAACCAAATGGACAGGTAAATGCTCTATTGAGTCAAAAAATACAAGAGGCAACATCTTCTCCAGTTTACACAGCGTCATGACAATATTATTTTGCATCCTTTCCAAATTGGTTCTTTACAAAGTTGAACAACATAGATTGCTAAAAAATAAGGCAGTTCAACAAATGTCTCTGAAGCCTGTTTTGGCATGAGTTCGCGCAATGCATTGGGAAGTAGTATCTCCATAAAGATATGACAATCGTGGCTCTTCATGTGTGACATTTTCAAATCCTTCATGTCGACACAATTTGATAGCTTAGAAGTATACCCATCGAAAAATTTTATGCCTTCAACCCATTTTAGTAGAACTTTTTTCTTTTCTCTGGGCAGGGTGTATACACCGAACTTGTTCATATTGTCTGCGCACAATTTTGGCCGATTGCAAAAAGTATACATGTCTTTCCGGGCATAAAGGTTGTCTTTAGTCTTACCCTTAACTGCCATTATAGTATTGAAGACATTGTCAAAAATATTTTTCTCAATATGCATCACGTCTAAGTTGTGACGAACAAGGTGCGTCTTCCAGTATAGCAATTCCCAAAAAATACTTCTTTTCGTCCAATTATGATCTATACCAAACCCATCTAGCTTCTTGCAAGAGCTCTCTTGGATTGTTGGAAAATTTTCACCTGTTCCCAAATTTGTTACCCAAATAATCGTGGTGGAGGTGTAAATATCTCGTGCTTATCCTTGATAAAAAAATTTCCTATCACGTCTTAATGAACTATTTTGTGGTAAGAATTGACGATGACAGTTAAAGAATGAAGGCTTCTTCCCTACTGGTAAACGAAAAGCTCTTGACTTTTCCCTGCAAATAAGACATGATAACCTTCTATGTGTGCTCCATCCCAACAACATATCGTAAGCCGGGAAGTCATTTATTGTCCACATCAAGACTGCCCTCAAACAAAAATTAGTCATCATAGCAATATCATAACATAATGTTTCTTCCGATCATAGAGTTATCAATTCATCAATTTAAGGCTCTAGGTAGACATCAATATTCTTACCGGGATGCTTGGGACCAGGAATGAGTAGTGTCAAAAACATTACGGGATCCTTCATGCACATCCATGGTGGAAGGTTGTATGGGGTAATTATCACTGGCTAGCAAGAATAAGGCTGGGCATTTGAACTGTACGAGTTAAAACCATCTGAACAAAGGCTTAGCCGAATATTTCTTGGTTCTGCAGCGAATTCTGGGTACACGAAGTCAAAATATTTCCAAGATTCGGCATCTGATGGATGACAAATATTCTCATCCTCCACATTGTGATATTTGTGCAACGTCATGTGTCTCGCTGTAGTATTTGACATGTACAATCTTTTCAACCTTGGTGTCAGAGGGAAATATCTTAACTATTTGTGGGAAATAGGCTTACCCCATTTTCTACCACCAGCTATATCCTTGAAACGTGCGTAGCGCAGACAATTTTTTGAGTCTCCAATCTTTGTAAAATAAGATGCATCCATTTACACAAACATCAATCTTCTGATATCCCAACCTTAATGGCTTGATTAGTTTCTTAAATCTATAGAGGTTTTCAAGCAAATTATGATTCTCGGGCAACACTTCCATTAATTCTTCTATGAACCTGTTAAATAGAGAGTTGTTCATATTATGCTTGGACTTCATATTCATATATCGAGCCACGGCTGACAATTGAGTAAGTTTCGCACAACCATCAAACAATGGCCTATTAGCAGCATTTAACAACTTGAAAAATTCATGTGCTTCCATGTTAGGTTCTTCATTAACCTCAACATTGTGATCGTTGGTGAACTGCGGACCTGCAGCCTCAAAAACCAGTGTTCTGTAATTATTCGTTTCAACAAACTGTTGTTCTTGATTATACGCCCAAGTTTATGCTCTTGGAACATAATTGTTATATACATGTTCGCTTTATGCAATCCATTGATAGTAAAAAGGCATAAAATCCTTCTGATACAGATGATCAACCACCGTTCCTGTTGTTTGGAATTTTAAGTTTCGGCATCTTACACATAGACATCTTATCTTGTTGTCATCCATATAATAATGTTGGTTGCTTGCGAATGATACAAAATACGAAACACCTTGGATAAAGGCCTCATTAAGATTACCGTCAATCCATTTATGCTACATCCATTCACAATTTGACTGCATGAAATGATGCACTGACCAATTTGTTAAATGTTATTGCATTTTAAAAATTACGTAATACATTATTAGGTAAAAGAGCTATTTGAATTCGATGAGTGAGACTTATTACGCATAAGTTTGACAACATGACAAAGAGACACAACAAACCAAAAATAGAACAATGTTATACAACACAGAAAATGATATATGTAACAAAATTGTGAAACTTAAAACATACATGCAATTAACTTTAAATTATATTTAACAAATATTATTCAAATTGATAGACGAACGCGACAAACGGACAGAGCCTCCTCTGTACCGTGAGTAATCTGATATCTGCATTTAAAACATTTTCACAACAACAATACATTTTAAAAATTACTCAAAATATTCGTGTACAAGGTACAATGTTCAAGGTTACGCAAAAAGGACCAAAGTACAATGTACAAGGTTACTCAATATAAATAAGTGACAACTCAACAAATATGAAGTTAGAATCATTCAATAAAACATGTTAATAGCTGATCCGGGCTCGGACGTGACATTAGAATAATTAATTTTTTGGTTGACGATTATCCGAATTTGAAATCATAGCCCACAAATTGTTAAGATAAAAAAAATCCGAAGTTTCAAAAAATATTACTGTAAAATCTGTAAACTCCGGTATGACAAACAGATAGAATTTCCCTGCTACCGTGAATAATCTGATAACCTGCAATTAAAAGATTTCCACAATAACAGTACATTATAAAAATTACTCAAACACATTCACATAAATCCATTTATAGTATAATGAACTATGCAAAATGACCCAATAGTACAATGTACAAGGTTACGCAACATAAATATGTCACAACTCAACAAATATGAGGTTAGAATAATTAAATAAAATATTTTAATAGTTGATCCGGGCTCGGACGTGACATTATATTTATAATTTTATGGTTTACGATTATTGAAATTTGACATCCAAAAAAAATAAAAAATCCAGAAAAAATAAATACAATGAAATTAAAAAAACCAAAATATAACCTAAATATGTAAAAAATAAACAATAATTAAAAAAATGAAATAGTAATTAAAAAAAAGAATAGACTATTAAAAAATGAAAAAAATATATCCGAAAAAAAAATCCAAAAATTACAAAATAAAAATAAAAACCTAAATATGTTTAAAAAAACCTACAAAAAAAAATTATAACGAACAAAAATTATAGATAAAAAAAACAAAAATTACAAAAAAATTAGAAAATTTAAAAACAAAAAATCTGAAAATAAAAAAAAAATCAGAAAATTAAATCAAAATAACCAAAATTTATTAAAAATTACAAAAATTAAAAAAAATTATAACAAAGAAAAATAATAGATAAATAAAAATTAAAAAAAAATCGTAAATTAAAAAAATTCCAGACATACAAAAAAAAATCCGAAAAAAAAAAAAAAAAACAACTAAATTAACATATTTAGGTTAGGTGCATTATTAATTAACATATTCATAACAAAAAAAAATGTATCATATATACATAGATGTACATACATATACACATGTATATATAAATAATCTCATAAAAATAAATTATTTGTGAGATGGGGGAGAAGGTAATGTGTTGAGAGAGTACATAGAATCATAGGAGGGGGGTGGTTATAGCTAGATCTATACATACATTCATATATATATATATATATATATATATGTATAAATACCAAAAAAAATTCATTATTATCTCAACAAGTTGATAGTAAAGGGTCTATAGAGAGGTGAGAAGGTTGGGGGGGGGGGGGGGGGAGGAAGGGAAGGGGCGTGAGGGGTGGGGTTTTTTTTATTATGAAAAAAAAAAAACGTAACAGAAGGTAAAACCTAGGGGGGAGGAAGGGAAGGGGCGTGAGGGGTGGGTTTTTTTTATTATGAAAAAAAAAAAACGTAAGAGAGGGTAGAACCTGGTTCTACCCTCTGTTAGAATAAATTCAATTGCAGACAGGCACATCAGCCCGTCTCCAATTAAAGAGGCCCACAGCGTTTGGAGACGGGCATCGGCCCATCTCCAATATGGTGACGGGCTGCCGTCGCCAACCCATCTCCATTAGAGACGGGCATCAGCTGTCTCCAATAAAAGAGGCCCACGATGTTGTGGAGACGGGAATATTGCCCGTCTTCATTGGCGATGGGAAGTTACCCGTCGCCGTTGGAGACGGGCATAGTTTCCCATTTCTAATTTAGAAAACTAGTTAGAATGACTCCAATAATTTGATGATTACAATCTTACCGTGCCTTCATCGAGCCCTCACCCTGCCGTCACAAATGTTTGGACGGTCACGTGAAGTTGGCACCAATAATTTGGAGAAGACCCATCACCGTGCCGTCACCAAATTTTCACCAATTTCAGTCCTATATAAAGAGTAAACAATCCTGCATGTTGTCTTCCATCTTTACATAAGCTTAATCTCGATGAATGATATCTTATAAACGATGAGTAAGGAAGTTCAAGGTCAGTGCGTTACCATTAAAAAGGAGAAACACACAAAGAAATGTGATTCATCGAAGGCAAGCAGTAATAGAGTTGAAGGTCAATTTGATCTAAACGAACCACCAAAAGAAGATGGTTACATTTCGATGGCTCAACACCATCAAAGAAATGTGGATCAAATATATCGCATACTTCTGCCGAAGTTGTTCGAGTGAAAAATTATGTAAAAAAGTAGTAGGTAAGGTTTAAAAATATGTGATATATTAACAAGATATGTGTGTGTATCTTGTTATGGACTTTTGTATGGTAATGACTAAAGTTAACAGTCTGTTAATGTAATCTCTAGTTATCGAATGTTATGAAATAAAATCATTGCAAATTATGTTATCAAATTTCTATCATATTGTAGTAAATATGTAGACAAACATAGTATTTTATTATTGTGTTTAAATAATTTAAATACTTGAAGTTAACAATACATTAGTAATTGGTAATGCTTTTGAAATATTTTAACACATCATTGTTACTCAGTGTTTAAAAACGTTGTTCGTTAAAAGAAATATAGGAAATTGAGCGGCAAACTTTATGGCGATGGCATGGTGACGGACGGTTACCATGTCGTCACCGTGCCGTCACTACATATCGAAAATGGAGAAACTTATCACTGAGCCGTCACCAAATTAGTGACGGTCGTAGCTGAGCCGTCACCGAATCAATGATGGCTTTGTTAAGCTGTCACTGTTAGTGACGGCTTGGTGACGGGTTTGCCCGTAACTGTGCCTTCACTTTTTCATCACAAAACTGGAGTCAACCTTTTTCTTTACTGTGCCGTCACCATATCAACGACGGTTTGACAATGGTCCGTCGCATAATCCAAGTTTTTTTGTGGTGACTTTCCACATCCTCCAACTGATCCTTAACTAATTCGAAAGTATCATCGCTACTTCCCGCACCCTCCAAATGACCCTCAACTGATTCAAAAGAATGGTATGAACTATCAAAGCTAGACTGAACATATTCATATTCACTTAAACCATTTTCAAGATCAGTAGCATTTTGTGCACAATTTGCACATACAACTCTAACACCCCCAAGATGGTTTGTAGTAGTGCCACTTGTCAAGCCATGCTGGACGCATACGACATAATATCTAGTCGATATATAAACAACCACGAGCTTAACAAAAGTTTCCACGATAGCCATAAAACAAGGGATGTTACCAATAAACTCATGGATTTTATCTCGTAACTTCGATTTCATCAGTGCGGAAGTAACATACTGCACTATTGAAAAGATCAAACTCATCAGGCACCCGAGGTTAGGGGGTGCCGCTCCGCCGCTCGAATTATTTATGTATAAATCGATATTTAATTTAAGGGTATTTTTTATCTAGACCCCTTCCTTTTTTTGAAAATGAGACTTAGACCCTCTGTTTTTTATTAAGTGTGATTGAGACCCCTTCTGTTAGGAGTTGGTTAATTTTCTATTAAAATCATGTTAAATTCCATGTATACCCTTTATAACACACACCATCACACAAAACACACACCCACAAGATCTAAACCAACACTTGAAGAATACCTTAGTTCAATCAAAACACACACACAATGCATGACTATTTTTTATTTTATTATTTTTTTCTTCAATAACAAGAGAAGCCTTAGAAGGAATTTGTAAGTATCACAACATATTTCGTTGGTCAGCCATGCTAGTCATAAGATGATTTGGGAACATTTTTGGTATGTATATACAAGATTTTCCTATGTTCTGGAGATCTTATCTAATCAAGTAAAATAAACAAAGAAAACAAATCATCCAAAGTTGCTAATTTCATCATTATTGTTTGATACTTGCCTCCAGCTCCTTTATTGTCGCAATCAAAAGTTGTTCTTTCTTCTAACATGATTTTAACAAAAAATTTAACCAACTCCTAACAGAAAGGGTCTCAATCACACTTAATAAAAAAATAGGGAGTTTAAGTCTTCTTTTCAAAAAAAGGAAAAGGTCTAAATCAAAAATACCCTTTAATTTAATCACTATATTACAATTTACATATGTACCCCTCAATAAATGAGCACATCCTCAGCCTTTACTGGCTCCGCCAGTGTTACTATGTCAATTGGTTCTCCAAAATGGCACTAGAGCTTTTGCCCTTCCTCATCAACATGAGCAAACCAAAATCTAGACCATACCGCGTCGTGCTTCTGTGCCTCCCGAATATACTCTGCCAAGGAGTAAACGTAACCCATGGTAGCCAGCACCATCAAAAGGTACCACCAACGACTGTCGAATTCTAGTATTTCCTCAAGAACTCGACAAACCACTTCAAAAACAAGTTTGAAGACACAAGCCAATAAGTGGGCAGTAACCTTGCTTCTAAAAACCACACGTATAACATTCATGCATCTTTGAGGTAGGTTTGGTTGGACAACAGCATCAGCTATTTTTGGTTTTGAAGTTTGAGTTTTCTTGTGCTTGGTTGCAGGTTTCGTTTTTGTTGTGTAAGCAAAGTAATGTAATAGTTTGAGGTAAGCTGATGAACGTACTACAAAGCTGAGGTTTTATAAAACCCTCCACAATGAGTCAAGGACACGAGGGTAGGATGGGTTGGGTTTTCAAATTCACATATATTAAAAATGTGAATAGTATATGCTATTGTCCAGTTAAAAACAAGAAAAGAAACAATATATATGTTGTACTTGTTGGCCAGGACCTGTTTATTGCTACTATTGCTTATAGTGCATTTTTGTTTTTATTAACTAAATATAATTAGTCAAAATATCAATGAACTAATATAAAGCTATGTTTGAAGTATAATTGAGAGCATTTAGTCATCTGATTGGAATTGAAGACTATTACTAAATTTGGATTTTCATGACAAACTTTACATAATTCTCGAAAATTTTTAACACAAATTCGAATTCTTCAATAAAACTGAAAAGATCAGTAAATTAAAGACTAACCAGAAAGACGAGAAGTCAAAAGATTGAGTAATGGGATAACAAAGATATGACCATGTTTAAGATCAATTTTTGATTCCACTAATAGTTGGCTAAGAAGGCTAAGTAGAGTGCGTTCAGAGTGAAATGGAGTATAAATTGTGTAGGCATCCTTTCTTTCCTTTTTTGTACAAGGGTGTAGCACTTTCAAAGAGTCATTGGACGTGGGCTACTCTCGTGAGAATGAACCACACAGATCAGTCGAAGATAACCAACGAAAGCAAGATTAGATCTCGGTGTGATACACCCTGACAAGGATGAGAGGCCTGCAACTAATAAGAAAATGCGGGGGCAAGTTACCTCATAGCAAGCAAGCACTGGTGCTACTGGCATGGGCCTCTACCCCGTGTAGTCTCAGCCCGCCAATAAACCATTTGAATACCAGGAAAGATCAGATGTACGGAATCGCAATTGGTTAAAGACCACTGAATTGCCGTTCCGTGGGCTATTACTATTGGGATAACTGAATACTTGTATGTCTCTATCAATGTAGTAACCATCTTTCTATAATATGTGAGAGCCGAGTAGCTTGCCGAATCCAAAGTGTTTATCTTTGCCGCTAGACTAAACTATCTGATGGGAAGCCTAACGAGTAGTTACGGTAGCGTAGCTAGGGCTATGAAAAGCAAGGCAGTCCCTAGACTATGATAAAGAAAGCCCTAACACCTAACCTCTTCCTTGAAGACCCTATATTGTCGGACCAAGCAATCAAGCAACTTGTCTAGATTCTCCTAGTATCAAGTAGTAAGGGATCAAAACAAGGAAGGAATAAGTCAAATGTCAGTCTCTTTGATAGGAGTAAGCTCGAAATTGAGGCAAAAACACGGTGTTTTAGAAAACTGGCACGATTGGAATTAGGAAAGGAAATTAGGCATATTTTTCCCAACGGTCTCAGTCCTACGACTGAAAATTGTGTATATCACGTAGTCTAGCTGCCGTGAAATCTTGTTTCTACGGTCGGATTGATGGAAGTTTTTTTTTGCCTAAGAAAACTTATTCTTAGTCAGGAAATCGGACTAATAAAGAAAATAAGGAGCAGGAAGACCATTTGAATCTGTTTATCGAAGGCCTAGGGCTGGCCGCTCCCAATAGGCGTAGAATCTGAAATTGGATGGAATAGTTAGTGGACGTGATAGCCATTCAAAACCTTAGGTTTCAAATACTGAATGAAATACCTATTTTGAATGCTCCAGCTATGTTGTTCCACAAGAGAAAGGAAAGGAAGGTCATGCCATACACATTTTGGATCAAGAATTCGTTAGATAATTCTTCGATGAAAGAAGAAGCTAAAGCAAAGTTAATTCAATTTTGGAATGACTTTTACTAACATTTTAGTAGTCATCCTAGTAAGAAAGAGGTTAAGAGTAAAGTAGTTCAGTACAAGGAAGAAGGCTTCGATATTTTGCTTAAAGCTAAAGAGAAATGGCCATTAAGTGAAGCTAAATTACGTGAGATACAAATAGAGAATGAGGATCTGACTATGTCTTTTGAGGAGGAATCAATATTTAGGACTACTCCCAATATCATAAGACTCTTAATAAGAGATAATGAGGAATGTGCTAAGGATTATCTCCATAGCAGGGATCTCTCAAAAGATGATATAGAATTGATTTTCGAGTTCGGTCAAGGTACGATTGAAGCATTAATAGTTCATGTACTATGTATGCTTTTTAACCCTATTGAGTCAAACTCATCAATTCGTGTAGCATCTTTGGTTGAACAACTAGAGTCTAGTATCCAGATGTAAGCTTCATTATTGAAATGCCGAAGGTTTCAAATCCCGTTTTCTTCTATAGCCAAAGCCAAGGATGATGAAGCTTAGATGTCTGGTAGGGATAAGAAAAGATCTAAAATGGAGTTGATGTATCCCTTCGGTTTCGCCTTAGTTGTATTCATGGAAAAAAAGGGTTTGATCACATTAAATGATTTAAGCGGGGCTGTTCGAGTGAAGAAGAAGAAGAAAGGAGATTATTATCTTCCAAGACATCTCTACGCTGTCTGCAACTTTGATATCTCATTACTACCGATCAAGCTCAACCTGCCTATGGTATGGAAACCTCTAGATTGGTTGAGTACCTGCCCACCAAGTCAAAGCCCTAGAAATTCATCCGAACTCTCTCGGGGGTTACTTAAGTCGGCCTATTGGCGAAATGTATAATCGTTACCGCCTGTTAAGTACCGGTAACATAAATTATTTTAATATAGATATTTTCAGAAAGTGTAATTGTGAGAAACTGTGTAGTGTAATGAACACGTTGCAGCGTGAGACCTTTAAAATAAACAGTGATTGGTTGAATCATATTCTAAATAATGAGGATTTCTTTGTATCATGTGGCTATCTCATGCCTAAATTTCTAGCCTCTACGAATCTAAAAGATGTATTCCCCTTCCTTGGGGAGTTTTACATGAAGGATAATGTTATTAATAATATATGTAGCTTTAAAGAGATGTTAAATACTTTATCTAAGAACATACAACGTTCTTATTTTAAGCAATTGATTATCAAGCTGGCTACTACCTTGGATGGTTTTCATTTTGATTTGCCAGCCTTTCTCGACTTCCGAGGTCGAATCTACCGCAGTAGGGTCTTGCATTTCCACGAGCGTGATCTAGCAAGAAGCCTGATTGTCTTTACTGATTGCAGTCCTATCGACGAGAATATCATAAATTAGATATTTGTTGCAGCAGTTGCCTTCCATTACAAGTCTTTCGACTCGGCCGAGCAGGTAAAAAGCTGGGCAATTAACTGGTCAATAAATATTTTAGGTATAAATGATGATAATTTTGATAGCCATGAGAATTTAAAGATCTTAGATGATAAGATTATCGCGAATGGTCAAGATGCTAAACACCCCTTTCAGTTCATGGCCAATCTAAGGGCTTTCATCTATAAGAAATGTGACCTTCTTTCGAGCATTCCTATTATCCAAGACGCCTCAGCGAGTGCATATCAGATCTCTAGTTACTTTTTGATGGATGAAACTTGGCTAACAGAACGAATCTCATCCCTTCTCCAGGTGAAAAAATCCAAGATGTTTATTCTTCAATCCTCGAAGAGTTCAAGGTGTTCATGAAAGCAAAACTGGAAAATGAGAATCTATCAATGATAGTTTGCAATCACCTCACTCGTAAGCTAGTCAAAGGTATCTTTATGCCTATTATCTATGGCAAAACTTTAAATAGCACGGCTAGCAATATAAAAGACCATATTTCTCACTTCATCACTGATAAGGAATGCTTCGATGTTGCCTCTGTCTGGTTTAAGTTCTGGAGGACTAAATATCAGGGCTTGGAAAGCCTAATCCGGTTGATCAACAATATAGGCTGGATAACGTCATTGCGGAATAGCCCTATTTTCTATAGAGTCCCTTACTTTACCATGGTATAGGATTATATGATAATGATGACCGAAAATATTACAATTCATAATAATATTCTTAAGAAAAGGCATCGGGTGAGTCTCAAAGTTCCTACTTCTAAGAGAGATTGTTGGAAGACTTTAGTCTCTACCTTCGTAAACTTCATCCATCAGAAGGATGCATATATTGCAATGAGTATTATAGATCATATTCTTCATGAAATACAGGCGGCTCTATACACAGTGCACAAAAACTTTCTAACTATTGCTCTATATAGCCATAATATACCAAGGATTTTTAGTAGAGTCTTTCGTAGTATGGGCCTGACACTTTCAATCATCATCGAGTTCATTTAAATGAATCTGATTTATCCAATTGAAAAAGGGGAGTCTGAAATATCTACAGAGCAAGACTTCGAGCATAAGGTAATCTTAAAAGTTCTTCTTCATTATTACTTAAAGGCTAATGTACCTGAGAACATAAGCAAGAAGATGATGAAAACTTGGGAAGAAAGGATCACAGTAATACTGACCTCTTACGAGAACTATACTCGTATTGTATGCGGTGATTTAAAATCCAAGGATTGTTGGCTAGCTCATGAGAATAAGTGGCAGAAATTCAAGTTAAAGTTAGTAGATGGGGAAATGACCAATAACAGCGTGCACTATTAAAATGATGATGATGATGGCATACATTAGAGATAGCACAACTACTGAACTGTTATTCAATCGCTTGTATCAAAAGATTGAACGAACAAAATGGCTAGACCCGCATGCTGGGTTAATCATAGATTCACATCACTTCAACGAGCCTTACCCACTTGTTAACGATATAGGCCTACTTAGTCTTGCGACCATGGATCTCTTAATCCAGTTTGTTTACCCATTCTTATCTGGTTACGCTAAGTTCACAATTTCATATACCATGAGGCGATCTTGCAGAGTGGATATCTCATTTACGCTAAATAGTACTATCCCCTTGACTTATCAAGATTGTAAGTTAATTCCAAAGAGTGAGGTCTATGCTCATATATCTATATATTACTAGATATAAAGAAATCTACGATGGAGATTATGTTCTTCAACTCATGATTCTCAATAGCCCGCCCATGAAAACCTAGTTTGAAGAGAACACATGTTATTCTCACCCTAGACCAGTCATTCAATCAACTAAATCTTCCCTTTAGAGGTGATACTCGAGTTGGCCCTCCCAAAAAATCCCAAGCATGCTTGTCTATCTCAAAAAATGAGTACTCTTTTATGAGTTTAAATGAGGTTTATCACCGGCTCAGCACCATAAGAGATAGGGGATTCTTATAATCCTAGGGTAAGGCTGCGGGAGGTTCCATATTCTATATAATAAATGTCGATATAGTATGTAAGGAATAAGGATTCGTCAGCTACAGGATACTATGGGCCTGGGTACTTATTATAGAGGTGGATGGTATAGTATCAAAAACTATAGATAATAAATGAAAGGAAATAAGATAACATGACCCATCTATCTATGAGAAGAAGAACTTATTCGACTAGTTCAGTTAGCAATTCAGTCAGCCTTAGCTAAGAAAGTGAATCTCCTGCCGAAATTGCTTTAAAAAAATCAATCTTCCTTGGGAGTGAGAAGTGATTCAGGGACTTCCATGGGTAGGAGTGTGTGGTCAATAAAGAAAGAGAAGAAAACTTCGGTTATGGTATGGATAGCTAACTTAAGTAACAAAAGGCAACGAAGGCTTGCTTGCGAGTTTTCTATCCCCAGGGCTAGGGGTAGGGTATAACACATAGGCCGTTTAGAGCAAGAAAAAGCAAGACCAAACCCAATCTTTAAGTAAAGGGCTTTCTCATGAAACTTCACCCCAAGGGACAACTGCTACTGGATTTCTTGATTTGGCAGCAGTTCATGCAATCGAGACTATTATATGCAGATTTGTTCCTCTAATATATCGCTATAAAATGCCTAAGTTGCTTCCCTCAAACAAAGAATTCTTAGTTAGAGTCAGAAGCAACCTACGAAAAACATATAAAGTAAGTTAGATCACATTGAGTTAGCATGCACCTGACCTTAGCTCTATGGCCGCAAAGGAAATTATTTTTATTTGTTCAATAATAAAATACCAGGCATACGGAGATAGGACTTTTCTGGACGATGCGGGAGTCCCTGCTATCAAGTCAACTACTTTTGCACACATAGAAAGCTCTCCAAGAAATTAGTCAAAGCCATCTCCCGCTCACCTACGTGCTCATGACTACATTTACTATGCTGCGGGATATTCTATTAATAGTCTTTATCACTACTGCTAGTTGCATCCTTTCATTCCTGTTGCTTAGCTTCTTCGATGGGTGCTTATTTTTTGTCATGGTCACTTGGCTTCTAAAGTTGACTTAGGCCCGCCACATCTCTTATCCCATTGTATGAGTCCTTTCGTTTAGGGTTGTATTGTTTTAGGGTACTCTAGATCATTATCCTAGTTCATTGCCTTGTCCTTAATTTGGGAATCGTGTTCTCGTTGAAACTATTAAAAAAAAAAGAACTTCCTTAATGGATGACTCTTCGTTTAGTTAATTCGTCATGGTACTAAGAAGATGATTGGCAAAGATTGGAATTAGAATGATTAAGAAATCGTCTCACATAATAGAATTCTAATATAGAACATCTGAACTCAAGAAAGAGTTGGTTACCAATCAAGTAACTCAAACATATCTTCCTTGGCCTAGAAAAGATGCATAATAATGTATTGTCTTTGCTTAGTACCAACATGGAACTAGTGCTTATGCTTACCTTGTTGACGGTAAAGTCCTAATACAATTTGTTCCTAGCTTACAGGCGAATAATGGACAAAGCTATCTAGCAAAAGATGATTAAAGAATTCAGCTGCCGGTACCACTTGAAATTAAAGGGATTTAACATCCCACTACGAATTCATCATAATTTCTTTCTTACTCTTCATCTTTTAATAAGCTAAGAATGTATAAAAGAGTTTTACCACTAGCTAATCCTATGCAGCTTATAGTTCATATTCCGTAACAATATCTGTCTAAAATAGGTTCAATTTATTTTATGAATTTAGCAGCAGAATGAGAGGAATGAGACTAACTCCCGGGTCAAAGAGTTCTTTATCAGGAACCAAGCTCAAAAAGACTAAAATTTTCCATTTAACTGTTCGAGTAAGGACTTATTCACAGGAGATTTTGAAAGAGAGGACTTAGCCGGGGGAAAGGTCCTCTCAATGCTCTAACACCCACACTAGATATGGACCGAACTGTCTCACGACATTTTGAACCCATCTCACGTACCGCTTTAATAAGCGAAAGAAAGAAGAAAGCAGGGAATAGAAGGTAGGGTAACTAGTTTCATTCTTTCGACTATTCCAAGCCGGCCAAGCCAGTTCCTTTTAGATCGGATATAGCTTTCTTCAGAGGTGTAGCACCTAGTTAAGAAAAACTGAGTCTTCATCACAAATGGAATTGCAAAAAAGGAGAGATCTAGAATAGAAATAACACTAAGGCACGGTGCTCTATGGTTATTGTTTTAGCCTGGTAATCACTGTAGGCATTTCTTAAAATGATCTCTTCTATGAGAGTCTTCTATAGATAGAGCTTTTCTATTATTCTTATCTTTATAGATGAATTGAATTACGTCCCGCACCCAACGTTCTGGCTTCAAATGAACATCTGTCTGCTTTCTTCCTCCTGCTCAATGCCCTGCCCTGATCCACAGTGCATGCGGAAGAAATGAGAGATCAAGGTGTGCTACTCTCGGCCTAACCGGTCTTCTCTCTTACTTGTCTTATCTATAAAAGAAAGAGTTGGCTACTATTTTCATCGATCTTGGCGTGGGTGTCGTGCTTGATGGCTTTCTTTCATATCGGTTAATCTGGAAAGATCGTATGTCAATGTTCCCAGGGTAGGAACTTCCACTTCTCTTAGTCAGAGTATGGGCTTCGGTTCGGGACTCTAAATTGATCAATCAAATGGAAAAACTCCATTCCTCTCCCTATCGGTCGAGCATCTTCAAACCTCTTTCTTTTCCCGCTTTTTCTCTACTCCTATGGCTTACCTTCCTAGGGCATTAACTTGGCGTTTTCTTGTAAATTGTGGCTGGTTCCTCTTTTCTTCTCTCGGGATGGCTACTTTCTCTATCCGGAACTTCCTCACCCTTAAAGTTACTCTTTCGTCTTTCCTTCTGTGGGCATGAAATGAACCCTGAGATTACTCTGTCCCTGGCATCCCTTTCTGCCCCTTCACCTTCGGGGAAGCGGGTGAACTCATGGCCTATTCCCTATTTGATTCTCTAGGCTAGTGGTCCATTTTTGTCTTGCTGTGAATAGTGATTGGGACCTCTTGTTCGCCTGGTAGCTCATTTCCCGAGGAGAGCCAGAAAGAGATGCCTTGCTTAACCCATTCCACTCTATGCTGATGCCATTCAATAAGAATCAGTCATGTAGCGCATTCCTCGGCCTCGGACATTCACCATTACCTTTAACTGTCCGACCCCTCTTTTCTTTCCTTTGCTTTGTCGGAGATGACTTCTTGGATTGCTGACATAAGCTCAGTAAGGAGAGAAGGTGATAACTATCAATCGAATGCGATCACTACTATTATGCTTTATTTTCTTCCCTTGGGATATGGCATGTTCTTCATAGCTAGAACTCTTCCTTTCCTTTACCAGTTTACACACAAGGGGTCCTACAACCTCGACCTCAGTATGAAAAACATCTAGGAATTGACAGTCGTCAATCTTCCTTATTCTTTGATATCCCGACTGTGTTGACTGAAGCTTTCGACATCCCGGAAGGACAAGGAGAGCATCGAGAGGTTGAATCCATAGGAAATAGTATTTAAGATGGCATAGACATAGAATGGGATTGATGGACAAATGCCAAATGCCATATAAGAAGCTGTTATTGACCTGCCAGAAAAAGAGCTTCAAAACTTGATGACTTTCCTGCTTTAAAGCTACCATAAACTGGATCAATATCATATCGCACATGAAGGACACTCTTCGGGAAGTTTGCACAAGATACTACTTACTTCCTTCCCTCAGTAAGCCTTCCGTCTAGTAAGGCAAACTCTTATTGGAAGAGAAAAGAGAGATTGCTTTTATCATAAGCAAGCCAGGAATTGCTTCCATCACAGATCAGAGAAGGTCACCCGCCACAAAGCCGATAAGACCCTAAGATGCAACAACAACAAAAGGCATTTTAACAATAATACGATATGAGTCAAGAAGAAGTCCCAATGCCCTAGGCTCCTAGGTCCCTTGTCACTAATCCGAATCTATAGGTTATTCACAAGTGCCCTCTGCAGATGAATTAAATCAGAAGAAGATGGGGCATACATATAAGGCTTAGTAGTAGGAAAAAAGACAAAGGCCAGTTAAGAGATCAGCCTTCTTGGACAAATAGGCAGCTAGAATGCCCTAAGTAAAGTACCCACGAGGAGGTTATCTAATAGTATAAGAAGAGGCACAAAAGGAACTGATATCGAATAAGTTGTTAGGGAGGATTGTGCAAGTTAATCAGAAGGGGTTCTTTGACAAAGCTTCAAGCAAGTTCACTGAACTCCGAATAAAGCCGATTTTGGTCTTAGCATTGTAAGCAGGTACTTTTTTTTGCCTAGGCTAAGGGTATTTTATTATGGGGATTCTTTGGGAAATGAAATTACACTTAGGACATCCATCTCGAGGAAAAGAGAAAGTGTATTGATTTCAACCGGTCTTTGAGAACCCGAAGATGGCATCGAATACACAGAATAGGTATCCCTTGACTCAGCTATGAGGGAATGGTCTCTTGCAAGAAAAAGGGCTTTGCGTTTGTTAGTGCAATTGTATAATAAGATCCATAATTTGACTCTATCAATGAGTTTTGAATCGAGAGATGATATGAATTTAATTTGAAAATGAATCTTCCTAAATAGGAACTAAACTGAGAGTAGAGGAAGGAGACAGCGTTAATAGACTTAGGGCTGTAGCGAGCAGTAAATCCTTTAACAGCTGAAAATTACATTCACAGGAAAATGAATACCCCAGCTAAGGCAAGCAGGGATACAAGGAAGTAACTGATTTGATTTCAGTAGTCTCAGTCTGAGGGACAAATGCACAGAAGGACTAGATATTTCATAAGAGAAGACAATATGAATCTCTCCTATTGAAAAAGCCAATGACGATCGAAGGGTAATATTTATTGTTGGGATCTTATTCATTGTTCACGTATCAGCCCTTGTCTGCGAGAAGACGGCTCACGGCTTGCATGTACAAGATCGTAGTGAAATCACAGCTTCACTGTCATTCGCTCTGATCTCGATCAACGTGTCGGCCGAGAGGGAACTCGATAAAGTGGGTTCACTATCATATATACTATCTATGAGGTGGCTCGCTTTTATTCCATTTTCAATTATTTCCTGAAAATCGAGTGGGATCAAAGAAACTAGCAGACTGATCACTAAATAGATACAAATAGGTACAAAAGATGAGTTCGATTCTCACTCTACCCTATTGTGCTTATACTATTCTCGTCAATGAATAGGCTCCTCCGTATCGTCAGTCGGTTTGAGTGACCGATAGAAGGCTTTTTGCTGGCTCTGACGTTCCATTCGCTAGACCATTCCATCTATGACTCACCTCATCCAAAGAGGAATCCCTTGAAATATTGACTTCCTCATTCCAAAACCACTTCCATCTTCTATTCTCTGCCCTATATCTCTGAGATGGTGGATCCTTCCGGTAGACAGAGTGATTGAGTGCCGTCAGTCTAGTTGATTCATAGCTATACTAGAGGTGACTTCTACTGGCATTCTTCCTCTCTTAAAATCCTCCCAACTCAAGCTCAAGCAGCAGTGGAAGTTCTTCCTCCAAGACCATCAAATGGGGCATCCTTTTCTTGTCTATTAGCAAGACCAAGCCTAGATACAGGATGCCTTCAATTGACCGTCCAACCTTCATGACCTTACTGTCGGATAACGGGAATAGAGTTACTGACAAGGATGCTCGCCGTTAGATCTGACTGAACTGCCTGACATTACTAAGTATGGAGCTAGTAGGAGAATGGATCTGTCAATACTGCAGTGAGTTTGGATAGAGCCAATTCAATCATCTGAGAGATGCCATTACTATAGATGTCGGTTGTGCATGTCTTTTCTAAGTGATTGTTAGTGGATAGCTTTTGTCCGGTTTGGATCGACCGCTTATCCAAGCTGTTTACCTATTCTATTGGATCAGCTAGCTTGTCCCATCTCTGGTTGGTTGAATGTGTTCACAAGCTTTTGTGCTACTAGTATACCTACTCACATAGAAGAAGGAGATGGTGGGTTGTTACTCAACTCCTAAAGATCTCCAAACATCCATGATTAGTAATGTTGCTTCTACTCTGATAACCAGCATGCGAT
Organism: Ehretia macrophylla; assembly: GCA_037974665.1. Taxonomy (NCBI): domain Eukaryota; kingdom Viridiplantae; phylum Streptophyta; class Magnoliopsida; order Boraginales; family Ehretiaceae; genus Ehretia; species Ehretia macrophylla. Next base: position 24,580,640 of record CM075779.1, on the reverse strand, counting down.
CAGCAAACCGGTAAAAGGTACTCGAATTCGACGATGGGTGGCTCAATTAATTGAATGATTATTACTATAATTACGTAAGTGATCATAGAGACTAGTAGCAGGGTTGAGCGCACCTTGGATAGAACACTTTCCAAAGTAGAGGTATGAAATAAGTCGACTAATAAGGAGAGGAAAGTAGGCGGTAAGGTATCTAGAATAGATAGATTCTCTCCGACAAAAAGACGATATTTTCATGCTTCCAATTGAAAGAGAGAAAGAGCCCTATCAGTCCCCTAGAAACATGATTTTCCCTAGTCTAATCGTCCCCCTTGAATCAAAGCTTTAATAAGCGCAGGTTCTTTCTCTTACTAGATCTTCCTCTCGGGTGAAGTCCTTATACTTGGCTTGGTCACTCTATCACTTGGCTTGGCGAAGATAAGGCAAAGGTTCAGGAAGAGGTGAAGGAGATAGAGAGCAGATTGGTGCAAAAAAGCATTGACTAAATGGAATTTAGGAGTCAGTAGAGTGACAAGGAAAAGGATAAGGTATGAAGTAAGTCGACTGATAAGGAGAGGTTTGAAGACGCTTGACCAACATGAAAGGTTTGAAGATGCTCGACTAATAGGGAGAGGAATGGAGGTAGGCTTAACTTAGGGAAGATTTCTTTCTTTACCTACGCAATTTCTTGATCTGGAATAAAATCGACGTTCGGTTTGAATAACGGTTGACGAAGTAGGTGAAGGATCTTGTATATTTAGAGCTATGAACATCATCTTGCTAAGAATCGAGCGGAAGCGAAAACATGACATTCAAATTTTTCAGGAATTCAAAGCAAATGTTCATATGAAACTCTAATCTTGATATCATGTGATTAACATATGCAAAAACATATATATATAGCAAATATATATATTGACAAGTGATAGAAGTAGGAGATACCTCTTGTAGACAACTCATAGGAGGCATGAATCTGAAATTTTATATCACTTGATGGAAGACACCATCCCTTGAAAGCACAAGAGCTCTAGTCCGTCCACACGAGCAAAGAATGGTTTCTCCACCTTCATGGTTGTTTTGTGCTAGATCTACCACGGAAGATTTATGAGCTTGATTGCAAAGAAAAAAACAAAACCATTTCCTTCTTCTTGTATCTAATTTGGCTATATTTTTCTTTTATTTTTCAGCCATGGAGGTTTTTCTCTTTCAAGAGTTGAAGAAGATTTTTCTTCTTCTCTTTCTTGTTTTTATTTTTCTGAAATCAGCCATGGAGGCTTAGCTCTTTTTTGTGTTTTTCATCCACGTAGGAGCATGGAGAGAGAGAGAGAGGAAGACTACTCTTAGCTCACATGAAAACAAAAGACAAGCCTTGTCATCTTTTGTTTCTTTTCCCTACTTTCCTCATTGTTGTTCCCTCTTTTAAACAAAAGAGAAGACAACTTTCTCAAATCTTGGTTGTATTGTCTAGCTTTTGTTGAAAGAAAAAACATACACACATATATATATCATATATTGTGTAGTATTTTTCCACTAATGTAATAATATACATATATATACATCATATGTATATTGGGTAGTATTCTTCTACTCATGTAATAATATACATATATATACATCATATGTATATTGTGTAGTATTCTTTCACTAAGACATTTAAATATTCAACCTAATCACCATTAGTTGAAATTATGAAAACAACTTTTTCATATTTCCACATTTAGCCCCAACACTTAATAATAATTGCATATTGACCACAATAACTTTTAAAGGTCAATCACACCATTGTTAACTCCTTAACAATTCAAGAGAAACAAAATACTATTGTTAACACTTTAACAATTCAAGAGAAAACTAATTGCAATTGTTAACAGTTTAACAACTCAAGAAAAACTAAATCAAGCTCAATAGGAAAAACATTCGTCGTGCTCTATTGTGTGTGACTTTCTAGATTCACCGCTATATAGCACTGAAGAAACATTGAACACTTTCAATGTTCATCAAACTATTCGATTTGCTTAGAGAATATCTCCTGTCATTCTCAAAACACCTTCAGAGTTCTTGAGTGACGTTCTAGCTACTAACGTATCAAAGACAGTTTATAAAGCAATGAAGTCTTATTCAAGTGAATCTATTTATGGTCGCCGATTATCGTGCAATCCAATCATTCCATTAATTGTCTCATCGAGCAAGAACCATGATTCGATTAAGTTCATAAACTCGATACCATGCATAGATCTAATTAGTGTTATGAGACACATGAAAAACCTATTTTCCATCATTCATACCTCGGCCAAGGATTTCGTCATTAAACAACCAAGTTTAGATCGCATAGGACATCGCCTCACGCTGGAGGTTAATGGATCCTATCTTGACTACTACCTGTCAATCACTATACTGAACGAATGAAACTGCGAGAGAACGCATCTCATCTCGTTTGTCAAAACAATCATTGTCCAAAGCTAGAATCAAACCCCAATATAGATGACAGCCGTAATGTCTCAAGTCTAAGGATTATATGCACAATCACAACGAATAACAAATTATTAATTTGAAGTCATGTAATTTGTTATTCACGTCACATTCAGTGATCTATTCAACTAATAGTCACCCACATGTTTGTTAATCGCATCCCTATACTGTTATGGCACGTGGCTCACCATCCTTTATCATTAACATCCATATGTTAATCAAAGGTAACAACACATGTGATAGTCCGTAATAGATTATCGAAGTCCCGATCAAATAATCTAAGGTCTATGAATACTTTAAGTATTTATCATATTAAGGAAATACGCCAACATATTCTAAACGCTTTTAGAATACATTCTTATAATGAAAATACTAGGGACTCATTCATACACATAAAAGAAGGAGAATATGAATGTGCTAATTATGTCAATATGAAAACACACATATATAGACATAGATGCCATAATGTACAAGTTAATGTCAAAATGCTTAAATATATGTCATCCAAATATGTAGTATTAGGGCATATCTCTAACAATCTCCCACTTACACTAATGCTATGTTACATAGTATTAGCACAACATATAATGGTATCGAATATCCATCTTCTCAAAACGAGGAACTAGCTGTGACAGATTCAAAGCTACGGTTAGTGGGTCAGCTACATCGAGAGACGTGGCTGTTTTTGCAAAGACATATCTCAATATGATAATTGGCTACAGATACAACACATGAAGATGAAAACACTTTTCCAAATGTTTGGACATACAGTGAGACCTGGGTTCCATAAACTTGTGCAGTAGCTCCGTATAGTCATAGCGCAAAAGCATCACAACTTAACGGTAGGAACCATAACCAGCTCGTATGATTTCCTCGATCCAAACAACTTTTTTTGTAATATTACATATCGCAAAAGACATGAGTTATGTAATGGAATCTATAGTTTGTTCAGAACCTTTCTAACTTACTGAGCTCTCACTACAAATAAACATGAACCCTAACATAGACATTCTATTATAAGATTCAGATTAAGAATCTGAACTAGTAAATCCGTCACTACGGAATTTACCTCCTCCATAAACTAAAATATATCTTTAGTGCTTCCCAAGTACTTAAGAATATACTTCAATTCTATCAACCATTCCGAAACCTGGATTGGACTGATATTTACTCGTAACACTTTACATTTTAGGCAATATCAAGTCTTGTACATAGTATAACAAATATGAAGTTACTATAACTTTGAATACAAATTTGCTACGCAACTAGAGTTTCTTGAACACCTTCAAAAATACTCTTATGTACAATCTAAGGAATATGCTGAGTAATCTATTTGTACTATCATTATAGCTACAAATTCACAAGATACGAACAACAAGTTCTAAATGGAGAGCATTTAATATGACTAGACTATAATTAATATCACAACAGATATATCATCAACTATGATATTGAAGTTATCATTATTTCAATCATAGAAAAGTGGATGCGCTCCCACTATTCTTTTGCAATCACAAGGTTCATCTACATTTTAAATGAAATCTAACTCTTTAATCTCATTTGAAATGAGTGAAACATTTCTAAGGAATTCACTTAAAATTTCACAAGTGGATTTATCAAGTATGCACATATTACTCATATCAATAGATCAGAAATATCAATATAGTAATACAATGTGCTATAATGACTAGCATAATACAACGAGACTAAAGCACAATAATTGGTAAAAGGACTTCATCATAGCTAACACTTTGGCTTTGATGATATCTTTTAGAAACCAATATAGCTATAAAAGATCATTACCTTTTTTCTATTAACTTCAACCTTTATCTCAGAGATCAATATCCAGATTAAGCTAAAGTATATGGAGTCTCATTATTATGCTTTGCATTATATAGTTTCTTGGAGTCGTTATCAAATATACTGTTTCTTTGTAAATCATAGGATCAACTAATTGATAATTATCTCAAATTCACAAACAACGTTTGTGCATCCCAAAAAGATATCCATATATTCCTTTTAAGTATGAAATACACTACTAGATTTGCAAAGATATTGTGTGATGACTCATCACAGACCTTATTGAATAGATTCATTACTTTGGTCTAGATGATTTTATAGCTTTAGAGGATACATCCTCAATTTCTATTTTATTATAAAGTAACATTTTCTTGAACAAAACATTTTCTTCAAGAAAGATTGCAATATAATAGATCAATAGACATTGATCACTAAATAGAAATTATATCCTACAAAACTAGGATATACTATAAAATTACCTTTAACCAAAACTCCCACTAGTCCTTTAAAAAACTTTTCAATAAAAGTAGGACAAACCAAAATTAACACATTTAATACTTGGTTGACATCCAACTTATATCAAATATAAGGTTCTATTAATAGTAGGCAGTTACTATTCAACATAATATTAAATTAAGGAAAGCATGACTCACAAATAAATAGAATGATTAGTCAAACTAATCAGCAACTTTACTACGTCCAACAAAGCACGGTTTGTTCACTAAGAAAACCCTATTTATTTGTGGTACACTGGGCATTATTAATTTCGATACTATATCAAAATTTTAGGATACTCAAATAAAATAATACTTAAGTATTTTGCCTTCATGATCTAATCATAAGACACTAATACATTTTTCTATACGAGCCTATTCTCAAATAGCTCTAAATACATCAACATATACTAATCCAAATAAGCTAGTAGTTTTAATCCTTTATCAAACAAAGGATGACTTGGTTACCTTTCCAATAAATAAGATGTATAAGTTGATCAAACCAACTTAATCATCATCTTATTTTTAGAAAAACCTAATCATGTAGAAACTACAATTAATTTGGATCATTTGAGTAATCTTAAAATTTGGTGGATGGTTATAACGGCTGTCAATATGTTTGCAATACATTCTTTCGTCCATATCAAGATAATAAAGACTACACCATAATGCGCTTTTACAAGCTTTAGGAATATACATTTTATTCATAATATCATTTAGGTATAAACCTTAAAATACAAAATATGTCTAGAAGGCATCCAAACAAATTATCTTTAGCTAACGCAACAACCTTTGTTTCATTTGCTAACACTTAAAACATTCCACACTTCCAAAAGCGCACTACTGAGATTAAGATTCTATCCTCGAACACATTTACTAATGTTTCACTAGAATCCATAAAGTAGTACCAATCACAATGAAAGAAGATTTATAATTCATAGTAGCTTTACAACCTTGACATTCAAGCTATAAAGATACTTTGGATTAAAACCTCTTTTAATGTCCGGTTTTAAGGCTATGAAAATATCTTTTACACATGCCTATACAATCCTTAATTTTCTTCTTAGATATGCTCCCACTGGCTAATAGAAATCATCTATTTTTGCCTTTCTTCTTTGCATTACCATTAACCAAAGAGGAAATACAAATATAAGAATGAATTCCATTTATATCTAATATCATGCATTAAATATGTTTACCACAAAACCATTTGCTAGTTTAGAATTATATTATTTACATCTTGCATACCCTTATGCAAACTATGAAAGAATACAAATCCTTAGCATATTTAATTTGTTTTACTTATCAACGATAAGTACTACAACCTTTTATTTTGATACTTTATCAAGATAAAAATAACGGAGCATATAACTCTAAGACTTTATTAAGTTTCTAAGAACCATTCTTAGATGATAACGTTAATCAAAAAAGTTTAGTCCAGTTGCGCGATATAAAGTCTAGTTAATTAAAACCGACGGGTTCATTGTTGTAGCCATAAACGTATGCAGAAAATAAGATCGCTAGTTGACATAAACTTGTTAAAACATTTAATTTGACCTTTAATTAAATGATACATCCCACTAATTTTATCGAATCTCACACTTCCTAAATGAGATCGTGAATCTAATTAAAGACTCATTAGTAGGTGACCATGATTTTCTTTAATATGAATACCCCTCAGCTTTGGTGCATTATTGGAATATACATACAAAGAGTTAGCAACGATTACTATCTATACCACTTTATTAGATATGGCCATTTTGCCGCTAAATCACCGTAACCTCAGCTTTGGTGCATTATTGGAAACGTGATCCAGTTAGATTACACCCACCGTCACAGTGTTGCGACAATTTGAATCCCGGGCCTCAGCTTTAGTGTGTTATTGGACTCATGATATTGGAACAACGCAACATCACTATGCTTACTAGGTAAACATAATACTTTCACGGAATATGTCTTCCTACCTTTGGTTTAGCCAAGATATACCCAATTGAGCAAATATAACCTAGGATAGTGGAGGGCAACGATAAACACTTTTACCGCTTTACAATCTAATATGTTTGCACGTAGGAAGATTTTGAATTTAATTAGGTCTCACTTTTCACATTAGTTCATTTACAAGCATACATCACATATAGGCAAATAAATAAACATACATGCAAAATCATACATTATGGTAGATCATGGACTTGGACTATGAATTAAATCAAGACAAAAATAAAACCTAAATAAACACATCAACATGTCTTCTTTGGTCTTGTCTTCTTGAATTCTTCAAAGTTCCAAAGCGCCTCCAACTCCTTGAAAGTTTCCAATGGTCTTCTTGCAAACTTCTTGAAGAAATTACATACATTATGTCTCACTACAAATTTCTCTCAATTGCAAGAAAATAAAACGAGACTTATGTCTCAATTACATACTAATGAATGATATAATTAGTTACAACACCATCTAATAAAATTACAACTAATTAACCATTCATTAACCAAGTCTATGATCAAATTCACCATTTATCATCCAACATCACAATGTAAGATAAAACTCATAAAGTATAGAATATGCATCATATACATAAATAATAAAGCTAAACAAGCAAGCTAACACAAATTAATGTATCCAATACATTAAATAAATAAAAGGCATGTTTACAATAAGTTTCATATCTTGAGATTTTAGCATCTCAGTTAAACAACACAAAAGAACTAGATAAAATCAATTTTAAGTCCATATTTGTTCAATAAGGCCCAATGCAAATCCTTTGTTAATTTTATGGCCCAATTTGAGTTCCAAGGCTCATATTAATCTTCACTAAGAAAAACAATCTCATCTAATCTTATTAGACTAAAGCCCACTGATTTTTAAGCCCATTGGACTTAACCAAAGTCAAACCAAATTAGTCATGGCTTTTAATTTATGACCCATCATAAATCTGCTGCACATATACCAATTGTTTTGACTCGTTTAGCCTACCTACAGTTCTCCAAAAATTATTAAATTTTGCAGAGACGTAGATCTTCGAGTGTAGATAGTTTTAGAATCAAACAGAACTCAATTCGGAGTAAAATTGACTGAGTTATGTCCTTCGGAACACAACTGCGCAAACTGTCCAGCTTTACGCGAGAATCAGTGAACTTACTGATTTTGAATTTTTTGAAACCCTTAGCCACGAAATTAGGAGATGCATATTAGAGGATGAAATGTTCTACTATATCTATAGCATAACATATCCAAAAATCAGCCAAATCTAACAACATTTACTATGCCAAAACAGTCACACAAAAACAGTGGACAGAAATTTTTTCAGAAATGTTGAAACTCTTTCCTTTGTTCTTTTGTGCTCAAGACGTTAGAAACTTTAAGCAAACACATATGTAATCACATGAACATCAAGTCCTTGCTCTGATACCACTTGAAGGATCTTGTATATTTAGAGCTATGAACATCATCTTGCTAAGAATCGAGCGGAAGCGAAAACATGACATTCAAATTTTTCAGGAATTCAAAGCAAATGTTCATATGAAACTCTAATCTTGATATCATGTGATTAACATATGCAAAAACATATATATATAGCAAATATATATATTGACAAGTGATAGAAGTAGGAGATACCTCTTGTAGACAACTCATAGGAGGCATGAATCTGAAATTTTATATCACTTGATGGAAGACGCCTTCCCTTGAAAGCACAAGAGCTCTAGTCCGTCCACACGAGCAAAGAATGGTTTCTCCACCTTCATGGTTGTTTTGTGCTAGATCTACCACGGAAGATTTATGAGCTTGATTGCGAAGAAAAAAGCAAAACCATTTCCTTCTTCTTGCATCTAATATGGCTATGTTTTTCCTTTATTTTTCAGCCTTGGAGGTTTTTCTCTTTCAAGAGTTGAAGAAGATTTTTGTTCTTCTCTTTCTTGTTTTTATTTTTCTGAAATCAGCCATAGAGGCTTAGCTCTTTTTTGTGTTTTTCATCCACGTAGGAGCATGGAGAGAGAGAGAGAGGAAGATTACTCTTAGCTCACATGAAAACAAAAGACAAGCCTTGTCATCTTTTGTTTCTTTTCCCTACTTTCCTCATTGTTGTTCCCTCTTTTAAACAAAAGAGAAGACAACTTTCTTAAATCTTGGTTGTATTGTCTAGCTTTTGTTGAAAGAAAAAACATACACACATATATATATCATATATTGTGTAGTATTTTTCCACTAATGTAATAATATACATATATATACATCATACATATATTTGGTAGTATTCTTCTACTAATGTAATAATCTACATATATATACATCATATGTATATTGTGTAGTATTCTTTCACTAAGACATTTAAATATTCAACCTAATCACCATTAGTTGAAATTATGAAAATAACTTTTTCATATTTCCACATTTAGCCCCAACACTTAATAATAATTGCATATTGACCACAATAACTTTTAAAGGTCAATCACACCATTGTTAACTCCTTAACAATTCAAGAGAAACAAAATACTATTGTTAACACTTTAACAATTCAAGAGAAAACTAATTGCAATTGTTAACAGTTTAACAACTCAAGAAAAACTAAATCAAGCTCAATAGGAAAAACATTCGTCGTGCTCTATTGTGTGTGACTTTCTAGATTCACCACTATATAGCACTGAAGAAACATTGAACACTTTCAATGTTCATCAAACTATTCGATTTGCTTAGATAATATCTCCTGTCATTCTCAAAACACCTTCAGAGTTCTTGAGTGACGTTCTAGCTACTAACGTATCAACGACAGTTTATAAAGCAATGAAGTCTTATTCAAGTGAATCTATTTATGGTCGCCGATTATCGTGCAATCCAATCCTTCCTTTAATTGTCCCGTCGAGCAAGAACCATGATTCGATTAAGTTCATAAACTCGATACCATGCATAGATCTAATTGGTGTAATGAGAGATGACACATGGAAAACCCATTTTTCATCATTCATACCTCGGCCAAGGATTTTCTCATTAAACAACCAAGTTTAGATTGCATAGGACATCGCCTCACGCTGGAGGTTAATGGATCCTTTCTTGACTACTACCTGTCAATCACTATACTGAACGAATAAAACTGCGAGAGAACGCATCTTATCTCATTTGTCGAAACAATCATTGTCCAAACGCTAGAATCAAACCCCAATATAGATGACAGTCGTAATGTCTCAAGTCTAAGGATTACATGCACAATCACAACGAATAACAAATTATTAATCTGAAGTCATATAATTTATTATTCACGTCACATTCAGTGATCTATTCAACTAATAGTCACCCACATGTTTGTTAATCGCATCCCTATATTGTTATGGCTTGTGGCTCACCATCCTTTATCATTAACATCCATATGTTAATCAAAGGTAACAACACATGTGATAGTCCGTAATAGATTATCGAAGTCCCGATCAAATAATCTAAGGCCTATGAATACTTTAAGTATTTATCATATTAAGGAAATACGCCAACATATTCTAAACGCTTTTAGAATACAATCCTATAATGAAAATACTAGGGACTCATTCATACACATAAAAGAAGGAGAATATGAATGTGCTAATTATGACAATATGAAAGCACACATATATAGACATAGATGCCATAATGTACAAGTTAATGTCAAAATGCTTAAATATATGTCATCCAAATATGTAGCATTAGGGCATATTTCTAACAGTAGGAATCTCATTTCATCATTTATCCGATACGGGAGACTACCGTATGACCCAAACAAAAGGGTAAGTATGCGCTTGCATCATGGAAAAACTTAGAATGCTTCAGCCACTATTTGGAGGAAATTGGCAGTGTCGACTAAAGAATCACAACTAGAAGTATCTATGCCATCGCTTTCTGATGGAGATAGCGCTTCTTGTGTGTAACCCACACTCAGAGAAGGAGTGGATTCCCTATTTGATGTACTTTCTGAAGCACTTTATTCTTGTACGAATGACTTTCTGTCGAACCTCTCTCTACATGTTCACTAGCCCTTAGAAGCATTCTTATGTTAGTATGTGTAAACTCAACTCAAAGAAAGAAGATGTTCGATTGTTGATCCCCCCCTTTACCTTTTTCTTAGCTATTTCTTCCTATGGTAGGGATGAAAGGATAAAGTCCAAACTTGAATGGCTCACGCCAGCATTGAAAACAGTCTTCTCTCATTAAGCTGGAAAAGTGCTTTTTCCATAGGTCTATACCCTCGACCAAGGCTAAGTGAGCTCAAGCAATGTCCGGTGGAAATCATTCTCAAGCCCCTTAGCACTCTACGAGATAGTCTCCTTTAAGGGAGAGGGTCGTACCTACTTGGGCATTCTATAAGAAATGTAGTGATTCACTTGCGATAAGGTAATCCCTATCAGTGTACCCAGATGGGCATGCTTCAGAGAAGATCGGTCAGCAAGGAATATAGTTACGACTTGGTTGGTGTTCGGTGAACCGATCCAACTTTTGCTTGAGCCACTTTATGAATGCATTAACGATCACGACGACAAAACGAATGTTGGCTGACCCTTTATTAGATAAAAGGATGGACAAAGGGAAAGAATTCTATGTTGAACTGAAGCTAGAATAGCCAGGGTAGTGAGTGGAGGTAGAAAAGCAAGCTTTTCGTCCTGTGAGTGAAGGCCCTTTTATTCTAGGACCATACGTTACACCCACAAGCACAGTATGGTTCACGAGAGAAGGGTGTCGTTGAACAAAAGTGGGTACGTCATTTTTTGAAAATCCTAGAAAGTCAGTACTATTATATCAGCTTCCCTATTTGACTATCTAAGGCATGCACTTCTCTCATCCTTCCTTAATCCCATCTTCATCAATCAATCGGAAGAGGATGGGGACTGGTACTATCGTATAGAAGAGAAGTCCGCCCCAGTCACTAAACCTAGCTTACCAAGCCTTAGGAGTGCTTGTAGATCTTGGCATCTTTTCTCCTAGCTTTAGATTTAATAAGTAACATCTCACTCATGCCAATTTTCTTCCCCATTGGGATTGATGTCCTAAATTCCTTTTTCCTTTATTAAGGTGCTTTGTTCGGGTTAGCCAATCAAGCCTTAGGGCACGATGTCACTTCCTTCTGTCTCCTATTCAACATATCTAATGGCTAGTTCCTTTGTGAAATGGCAGACATACACTTGTCTACAAAATCGCGTCCGACAAACAACGGGAAAATGGAGAAGTTTGACCTCAATAGAGGAATAGAAGGTCTTGCTACACTGCTTCAGGCTTGCTTCGGGTTTAACCGCTGAGTAAGCGGGGACTTTGCCTTCTTCATAAGCATCTGAGATGGATTCGGGCGAGCCCGAGTGACCTCTAAATCATTAATTGGAAGTTGTTCAAGAGGAAAAACATCTATGGGCGGTCAAAACAAACAATGTTGCCAGAAAACAAATTCTCTTTAGAACATAGTTTAGTAAGAGAGTATGGTGCACTGCTATGATAGAAAGTGGGGATGGGATAGATGGCCCCACGGGGGACATCCTAAAACTGTAGAATCTAATTAAAAATGAAGTTAGCTTGGATGACAGATCATTTCAGTTAGCGAACGCAAGCTGGAGAGTCACACGGGGTTCAGTTTAAGGGTATGAAGCCGCCCCCTCTCTTGAGATTGGAAGTTCGGATGTTTCTTATGAATCATAGCTTAATATTTATTTAAGAACCTTGGGTATAGAGAAAAATGAGTACATGCAACAAGTCCTACGGTTGCTTGGCTCTGATCATAGCCCTTGCTTGGTCACTCCCTTGGTGTAGCTCCTAGGCGGAGTACTCCTATATCGCTGATCAACTTTAGTTCTTCGAGCCTCTTTTCTTTTTCCACTTTTGGCTTCGGTGGAGGGATCAGAGTCTGGTCGTATCAACTTGGCAACAGAAAAATCCGTATGGTCGGGTATTGGATCGGGTCTTGAAGTCAGTGGATTCAATCTCAACTTCTAAACTGTCGATTGCAGCAAGATTAGGCATAGCAAGTACATAAGGGAATAAGCGGGGAAAGGATCATCCGCACCCCCTAAATAAAGAAATTCCATTAAAGTAGCTCCCTCAGTCATCCAGAAAGGAAGAGGAAAAAGGCTTTCTTTTCCCCGTGTCCCAAAAGGAAGAAAAGGGAAGATTATAGAGTCTCCTAGTATAATATCATATTAGGAAAGGTCCGAACTACTTAGCTCGTTCACTAGCCTATGAAGTCAACCATTTTGGAATCAGAGGTTTCTTCTTGGAATGCCGTTGTTCAAGCACAGGCTGACCACTGATTCAATCTTAAAACCAAAGGACAGATCTTACTCTTAGAAAATCGAAGGAGCACATAAAGCAAACGAAGGGACTCACCAAGCAACAACTACATTATTTGTGTAGGCAGAATCGAGTTTCAAATCATAAGATGACGAATTGACTGCACCAACGAATCAAGCTGAATACATGTTTGTTGGATCCACTCTACGAACTAAAAACGAGATCTTGCAAAACAACCACGCAACGCCCGGATCTGCAAGAATAGCTATGTAGGTAAGGGGATCAGCACTATGATCGCTTTGAGTTTTGGTTGAAGTGTGTATGCTTACGTACGAGTTGCTATTCAGCCGTAGATCGGGTTCTGGGTTCTTCCCTCGAACTCCCCGAGTGGTATTTCGTAATGTAAAGCTAGTCTAAAGTAGATTCAGGATCCCACCCCCTGTAATAGTGTATTCAGCTTATGCAGGGCTCCCAAGGCAGTAACTTCTTTCTGAGTCTTACCCCGGGAAATGGCCGCCTTATTCTTGTCCTTATTTTCTTGAAATAGATGTTCCCGGCCTCCCCAACATAAATGAAGGCAGTGTTCTTACGGTACATATACCAAGAGGCCAATTGACCATCTTCTTAACCTCCCTTGTGGGGACGATAGCACTTTTCCTCGAACTAGCTCTACAACGGCGATATCTGACTATTACTTATGCGAATTCAAACCTCTCCCTATCGATCGACTTACTTTATACCTCTCCTTATCAGTTGACTTACTTTATACCTTTGCAGGCATACTATTATTATCAATGACCACCCAACCTCTTTAGTTTCAGCCAAGACGGCAACCCTTTTCGCTTTCTTTTCCTTCTGAGATGCTGGTTCTCCGGTGCAGATGAAGAATCTGCTTCATTGTTCCCACCATCTATATCATCCAAGAATATTTATAATAAGAATTGGAAGAAATTGTTCAGTGATCGCTACGCTTGATTAGGGCAGGCTACCCACACCGCACTATTTTGGCTAAAAAGCCATCTCCTTGCTGTTCCTCATTATCACCTAATCCAAACACGAAAGTAAAGACCAAAAAATCTGTCTACATAGCTCTCCTTTGAAGGTGTAGCTTCGCAGAGATCGAAAGTCAGCCAAGGCCTTAGACCGGAGCTCGTCCCTGCAGGTGAATCTCTCAGCTTCTGTTCTTTTTGTCCCTCCTCGGTGCCTCTTCCTGGCTACTCCACCCCAAGTCTGGATAGGTGCCACAAACACTACTTGTACTGGCTAAACATCTCTTGTCTGAACCCTTGACCAATTCAAAAGACAAATGCATAAACCCACATTAAAGAAAGAGATGACCGAGTCTCTTACGCCATCCTAGGCGGTTCTCCCGTAGCGTCTCTACCGACTACTTTCTAAGGTTCAGGTTTGTCTGCCTATCCTAGGTGACCATCTTCGTCTACTACAACTAGGCTTTTTTCTTTGGGACAAATTTGTTTTTGATCTCGTCAACTCAGAACTTTATCTAGCAACTCCTTAGCCCCTATTCTTTGGCACCTTAGGCTCTTTAGTAAGCAGATTGATGGAACTTAAAGTTTACCCTTGACCTTGTTCTATCAAACAAGCTTGTAAACACCTTACTGCTTTCTTTTTCTATCTTTCGTAGTCCGCCATTGCAACGAAGCAACTCTATTATCAGCGAAAGAGTTCTGACTTTAGAGGTGAAAAGAAATTGGCTGGACAACTACTCTTTCATCTTGAAGCATAGGCAACTATTCCTTATCCTACTTGCACTGAATAATTGAAAACTGAGACCCCAACTACCGTCCATCTACGATCCATACTAGATTTGACCAACTGCCCATCCTACCTCCTCTACGTTCTTGACAACCCATCTTTGTCTCAGTATCGGCCCAGCATAGTGCTTTCGCCGTTGGTCTTCTTTCTGATCTCTACGCATTTTATCGTTCCACCAGAAATTCGCTCTACCCCTACCGTACTCCAGCTTAGTAGTTTTCACCGCCTGTCCAGGGTTGAGCCCTGGATTTGACTTAAAAATCCACTTACAGACGCTTTAGGCCCAATCATTTCGGATAAGGCTTGCATCCTCTGTATTACCGCGGCAGCTAACACAGAGTTAGCCGATGCTTATTAAAGAAAAGGTTCACTAGGCAATAGGGTGAGAACAGCAAGACGATCGGGATCAGATCAAGCTTTAGCGGCTTGAACCCTCGGATCACTTGACTCACTGTACAATTTGTGTGAGTTCACTCTCCATTGATTCAACAAGTACAAGCCTAGAACAAAGGCCTTAAAAAGGTTAGTAGCAACTACCTCACTAACTGATAAGGATGCAACTTCAGAAGTAGAAAAACAAGGTACTAGCTTATTGCTTCACTTGCCTAAGAATTTCTCTGAAGAAGGCAAGGATAGACCAGACATAGTTCCCCTTTGATTCTATAAGGCTATTCTAGGCTAGTCGTCTAAGTCAATCTTCTTTAGATAGGATAGTATAGTATAGTAAGCTAACGATCGCTAGTCTAGTCTTTTCACCTCCTTCTAGAAGTAACGAATAGGATAAGTCAGTAAGACTAGTAGGCTACTAATGAGAGTAACGTAAGTCTCGCTAGTAACCTTCAATTGGAATAAAGGATAGTCCAATTCTAAGGTAAGCTTTCTTAACCGACAAGCCAGCCTTCTCTCATTTACCATTTACAAGCCTAAGGGGAAGATCCCGCTACAGATCTAATTGCCTACAACAAATCTAGGGGCTATGGCTTTGAACGACTCTAGCTAAGGTGCTCTTACCGGGAAGGCATGAACTATTCAATCTGCAAGATGGTTTCCGGGCAGAAGTAGGGGCAGTGATTTGTACTCCGACATCGGCACCATACCGGGGATTAGGCTTTCTTGCAGCTTTGTATGCTTTCTTAGAGAGAGTCTTTGGGGGGAACTTTCATATGTTCTTTTTCCTTCTTTTTGCTTTTTTGTTAAAAACAAACGTTATCACAATTTGATTTTCTTTAATTCTCATCTTGTTCAGTCTTGATGGCAGCTAGTTTATTTATTTATTACGTCATTAAGTTCAAAGAGTCATTCGGGCATCTATTTTCAATGCTTGCTAGTAAACAGTTGGTGTATCTTTCCTCGCGCCCTTACTTAACGTATTTACTTTCTTTTAAGTAATACGATACGTTGTGAATAGTGGATTCAACAAGAGGAATCGGAGCTTCCCTTTCTGGTAACTTCGCTACTTTGAGAACAACGAGAGCAGAACCCGAAGCAGACTTTAGGATAAATGTCACTAACTTGCGTTCCTTCCTTACTAAAGAAACGCCCTTTCACCTTCTACTCCTAGTCTACTTTTTTATTTAATAAGAGAATCTCGCTTTATCATTTAAAATTCTTCCTATTTTCCTGCGAAAAATGCCAAAACTAAGAATAATGCATTCAGTCTAAAGCGCCCACCTTAGGTCACGAGTTGCCTTAACGCATTCCTTTATCCCTACTAACTACTCCTAAGGGCGTACTCCACCACGAACAACAGAGTAAGCTCTCAGGACTTCTTTTCTTCGACATTCATTTATCTCAAAATAATATTGGGCTACCTTGCTACGGGTGAGAGAAGTAATCCTCCTACTAGGTCATCTAAGGTACTAAGATCTCTTTCAAACTACCAGAAAGACCCCTATGGCGGTTGAGGGGCAGCGGACCGAAAGGAAAGCAGGTAGGCCGCTATTGATTTTTTGTTGAGCGTATAGGGGGCTATACGCCAGGCAAAAGTTTCACCGACCCTCGATGGAGCTCCGACGGTGGTTCGATCATTGACAAGGTTCAAAGAAAAGGTAGGACATTGATAAAGAATACATGACTAAACACAATGAATATCCTTCGCCCATTATCATCTCATCTTTACCCGTTGTCATTTATGGTAATGAATGGGGAGAGTTTGGGATCTAAGTGGAATAAAGTTAAGAAAAGGACTCCCTGCAGGCCAACGAAAGCTGTAAGTTATGGACCTTGACTTGGAAGCCGGGGTGAACTATCTAAGATAGTGGCCATCCAAAAGCTAGACCATTTTCTTCAAGCCTGCTGGAAGCCATGGGTAAAGTTGTCAAATAAGATCCCACAAAATTGGCTAAGCAAACCATACTTTAAATATCGTTCGGAGTAAGGCCAGTCGTTGGATTAAGACTAAAAAATGAACTATTCCTTATCGCCCAACAAAAGATCATACTACATACCTCGGCCTCAGGATTTAAGCTAGGGTTCCTGGTATAAGAAAAAAAGAAGAGCTAGGCATGGTCTTTATGAGTGAACGAGATGAGGATCGAGGTAGTTAAGTTCCCCAAGGGGAGTTGTTTTCCAATATAAAAAATATTCTTTCGCCTTCGCTTCGCTCACTTTTTTCTAATGCTTTTTCCCTTGCGGGCTTTCCACCATTAACACTTGTTTAGTTCCTACCCTATTCGCTGGCATTGAACTATTATCTCACAATCCCACGGTTGGAACTAGAAGAACTATTTGCTTACCACTATGCACTATGCTTGAAATTGCGATTGCCCTTCGCTAGCTAACTACTAATAGTGAAACTACTATAAATATAAAGTAAAATTTAACCCCTTTCCTTTATAGCCCGCCAAGGAACAAGTAGTTTTCCCCACCTGTTCCTGCCTGAAAGAAATGCATGAGCGAAAGACTCTTTCAGTTGTAATTCTTTCTTACGAGCAAACCCTTTCAAAATCTTATTCAAGTTTTCTTGACGTCTTTCTACGTGGAAAGCTCTAGATTCAAAGATCGGTCGTTCAAGATGTGATGTTGCGCCGATCAGCGCAATCAATACCTGACGCGAGGCCAGTTCCTCTTTATACGATTACGATAAATATTAAGCCGATTAGTCAACTTTGCCTTGTTGATACGCTAAAGCATAGCAGCTCTAGAACTCACGAACTGAAGAGCTCACGTCACGAACTAAAGATGCTATGTGACACTTCAAATGCGGATACAAGGGCCTAACCCATTATAACTAATGAAGGCTACTTTTTTGTTTGCTTGATGAGTCAGGTTCCACCAATTCAACTAGCAAAGTCCATGAGCAGGTCTTCCTTCAATTGATCTCAATCAATATTTTCTTTTTCATTCCGCCCGACTTGAAAATGGAATTCTTTTACCATTTATTGAGTCTTTAGAAAGAGTCTTTCTCTGCGGCAAGCATATCAAGCGGGATCGAGTGGATAAAATAGGTAAGGATAGCAACGAACAATTGATCGGCTAGGCCTTGAGTGTTTAGACCCTTTATCGTTGACGCATATAAAGAAGCAAAGGAAGCATGCATGAAAGGGGGATAAATTGATTGCTTAACGAGTCTTTCCGAATTTTTCAATTTCTTTGCCAATTTCCTCAGGTATTGGATGAGTTGATTCTTTTATTGTGGGGACCCATCTTCTGGAAGTCATGAACTAGAGAGACCAATAGCACAATAGCGTGCTCCAAAACAAGTTAATAGATTTCTAATAGTTAATAATAACTAACAAACAAACAAAAAAGAACTACTTGAATAGAGATATAATAACTTGAATCTATATAGAATATCAAATTAAGAGATAGATAATCAGTAAGTTATCTTTATCTTTATATAACTCGTTATCTACTTGTAAGGGCGAAGCTGCAGTTCTAAAGTTGTTCGGGCAAAAACCCTTCTTGCCGGAAGATTCATTGATTTGATTGAACTTAGCGAGAGAAAGGAATTTTCAAAACGCTTTTTCCATGGTTAACTTCATTTTCCCCTATTTCACTAGAAAGAGAATGAAGGAGGCAAAGGTGACTGCTAGGGAGGCAGTAGTAGTGCATGCAGTTGACTCGGGACCTATTTCAACATCCATTCATGTCCCTCCATATTCGAAGCGTCATACGAATCCAAATGTGAATGAAGCGTCTGCCCCTCTTGAATTGCCGGAAAGCGGCCGATAGACAACTGAGATTCTGAATCTGAGCTGGTTTTTTTCCTTTCCCTTATATAATTCAGAAGTAGTTACTCCTCGAAGTCTAACTTGGGCTACGGAGCTTCTTGATGACTGAGAATGTGATACCGAATCGATGAGAGAATTGGATCAATAAGCCAGAAGATATCTGAGATTCTGTCATAACTCATGAATA
Organism: Ehretia macrophylla; assembly: GCA_037974665.1. NCBI lineage: Eukaryota > Viridiplantae > Streptophyta > Magnoliopsida > Boraginales > Ehretiaceae > Ehretia > Ehretia macrophylla. The sequence continues at coordinate 24,561,540 of CM075779.1, read as the reverse complement.
GACTATTTTTTATGTTGACGTTTACACCGATGTATACTTTTGTATATTGTGCCTTATGGGTCCGGGCTTTTCCGTTTGAATAGTCCCAGCCGTGAGTCAATGTGTTAATGCACAATTCCTTCTGTCGTGAAATAAAATCCCAAGTCAGTAAAGTATTGAATAGTTAACACGCACTAATGGAATAAATTGTATTGTTGGACCGCACGCGAGTCCAGTAGTCCTATAAGAATGCCCAATGCAATCCAAAATGAAAGCACCACAAGTGAGTCGAAGGCACTAGTCATTCTCAAACCAATGTCCATCTAACACATCCTAATCAGAATGGCCACCCAAAGGGCCTAGCTTTAGCTACCACAATTCTCTTCCCTCAGAGGTTTCCCAAGGGGTGTCCCCTTTCAATAAGTTCGTTCCTTTTAATTCATCAAAAGACTTCCTCAGATAGAGGTCCTTTTTTTCTTGTTCTAGGGACGATGTTGAAGAAAGTAGTTCTCTTTCTAGTACCGCAGTTTCATTTTTCTCATTATTGATCATTAGCAGTGGCCATGTTGCATAATCGCACTCCTCATTATAATCACCAAATTATTGGCGCTCCAGCCCGAAGATCTATAAATGAGGAATTAACCGCCGGTGCACTTTAAAGGCATCATAACTAGAAACTTCCCATTCATTCTCAATTTGCTTCTTTCTTACTTTTGGCTTTTTGAGCGGTATGATCGAAAAGTTCAATAAATAAAGGCTCGGTTGGTTGTTAAGGGTAAAAGGGTCTATGCTTCATCGGAAGATGCTCAATGATGACCTCCATTTCCCTATTTTTTTTATAAGACCAACTTCCTGACCCCTTTGACTTTTTGCTAACCAAGGTTTCTGTCTTTCAGATGAATAATGAATCTTGGTTATAGTTGATGTGGATTTTAGGAGTTGGTGCCTTATCCCCAAAGCTTTGTTCCCAGGTGCTTGAGATATACCTTCCAAACCGCCTTCAGATACAACCATAGAGTGTGGCAATTATCTGTTCTTCAGCTAAGTCCGGTATGGTTTTCTTTGCAGTGAGTCCGATAAACCGCCCCTGAAAGGGCCCCCTCCCTCTCCCTCTGAGGCTGAGGGGTATCTTGTTTGCTATCATGACTATCAGTACACTGTAAATACTCTCTCATACTTAGAATCAAGCCGGCACTCATTCCCATCTTTCACTGGGTGGGGCTTTTGGGGAAGCATTTCCTTCTTGTGTGCCTTCTACCTGAAAATGAAGATTTTGAATTGCTTTGGCCCCGTCTGTGTTTTTGATGTCATTCTACCGGCTGGGACAAAGACAGATGGTCCAATTTCACAATTGTAGATTCAGGTAGAAAAAGATCAGACGCTAAGCTAAGCTGATGCGGAATTTTCTTGTTATCTTTATTGTTGCTTCCCTAAAAGCGGTTTTCAATCCCTATGGTTAGAATCTTTTCCTTTTTCATATCTTCGTTGAAACGATTCCCCCAAATGCCATTGACTTTGCTTTCTACCCCGTATACTATTGCTTGCCGTCAACCCTATCGGCCTGAAAATGGTAGTTATCATTAGCTCTGTTTCTTGCTTTGATCTTGGGACAAAGAGAGATTGTCAAATATAGAGTACAATATTGAAGAGTAAGTTTTCCCAGACTAGAGACTGATTTTGTTACTCAATAAAGTGCAATTTCGTCATATTTGTTTTTTTTGATCTCGCTTCTGAGTGCTTAATTACTACCGATCGGTTAACCAGACAAGACAACCACTGTAGGACCTAATCTTCTTCTAACAAGACCAATTTGACTTGAATTTGCATAAATAAGAGAATAGGCTACGCTGTTGAAACTGCGAATTCGGCAGTGGCTGGTGGAAAATGTGAATCAATCATGAATGCGGTTCTTGCCTACTTATTCGGAGGGGAAAGACTCGAGAGTTTGTCGGATGGAAGTGAGATGGCCAAGCCTTGGATGAATAGAATCCGCCCTTTTCTATTTCTTTTAGTACACCTGCTTTCAAGCATTGGTTCCATGGATGGGACAAGAGATGAGGATAGAAGTAAAACAGGAACTTCTGAGCCCAGTACATCTGGTTCTGGCCTATTAGGGGGACCTAGGGTTATCTTTCCCGGGAGAAAGCGTTAGAGTTAGAGGCTGAGGGGGAATCAGGAGATTGAAAAGAAGAAGATGGAGGATTGCTCGTACTCGCTTTCACCAGTTAGATGCAGCTACACCAGGTACCGGTGATGAGCTAACTAAAGGACTCAAAGAAAGGTTATGCAATTGGGTGTTCATTTACAGTTGTTGGTCGAGGCCGTGGGGATGGAAAGAAAGATGAATAGTTTGATTGGCCTTTGCCTGGCACTGGAACAGGAGATGGAGACAAAGGTGGACTTCTCACCTGAAAGAGGCTACAACCTTATTTTCAAGAAGCGAATTATGGGCATCAATGCACTAATGTTGTCTTGCTCGCCTTTCTTTCGTTTGACCGAAACAGATTCCCACTCAGACTGACCGATGGCATTTCTTCCTTGGCCTACCATCCAAGGGCAAGGGAATTCAATAGTACTTTCAAGAAGAAATCTACCTGAATTGACCATCCAAGTTGTCTTTATCAATAAGGCCTTACATCTTATTCATCTCTGCTTGCTCTTCCAAGTTTTCTACTCATTCCTCCGATCACCACCAACCACAACAAGGTGAACCAGCTCTCGGAGATGAGCATTCTTGCCATACCATTCAACGAGTCCAGTCAAGTTCTTCACACGGTCCAACCTTGTATTGTGAAGAAGATCAGCTTGCTCCGGTCTTTTAGCACACATCAGTGTTCTTTGTTCTCAACATGGTTGTAAATTCACTCATCTCTTTACAGTCGAATGGCTTTCACTCCTCAATCTAAGGATGGAAGTAAGTCCAACCTCCTGTTCTCTTCTGTGTAGAGGAAGTCAAGACTCGTATCAGCACCAGGTGAAAAAAATGTTTCACTTGGGATCAAAAACATCAATCCCATGAACAACTCGGTAAAGCCCAGTAAGAGTAAAAACATTGTGACTCTTGTCTTGTCCAAGAGTGTCTTTGCTTCCAGCGATTTCTTGAAAGGTGCTGGCGATGATGAAATCTGTATGATGAATCATGGCAATGAGATCAGCAGTTAATTGGCAGGAAAACTCCTCCAACCTTTTTTTAGACACTAGAGCGTCTGAACGTCTTTATTTGACTTTTGCGAGATTATATTCATAGATAATGTTCTCGCTACACCTGACACTTCCTTTGTTACTTTATGTGAGGAGTTAAGGGCAATCAAAGTCTTTGTATTATATTCTCCCGCTATAAAACGGTTGTTGCCTCTTGATTGCTTCTTTAATACAGTCGGACGGACTTTCCTTTCTGACAGCGATGGTACTGATTGAACTCGGGCTTTGGTCCCCGCTTTCTTATATTCGATCCAAGTATCTGAATCCAAAATCAGTCTTAGAGCTGGTAGGGGCGGGCATAGCAGCGTATTGTGGTGACTTGGGGTCTAAGAAAATTGCCAGGAAGGGTTTTAGAGTGATAGTCCCTTTCGTTTCATAGGCGATCCATCTCTGGATCTACTAAGATTTGCTTTTCTGACAAGACAGTTCTCATCAATTTCATTCCATAATCTGTTTTCGGAATTTCTCTGAGAGAGCCTTAAGGCGAGTGATCCTATGCAGAGTGATATTAGCAAAGCAAGTTCTTTACTTGCCTATATCCTTCTATCCCCTCTGCAACTCCTGGACTGTACGTGTAATTGTTAAACCAAGGTGAGTTTGACGCTTTGGGTTTGTGAAGTGAGCTCACTTATTCTAACGAAGAGAAGTTCAACCGGTGGTTTGTACCTCAAAGGAAATAAAGGTCACCTATCATCTCGGGACGTAATCTGGTGAGATTACTTTAGTATCTGAACTGCATTAGCTAATCCATGGGTAGAACCCCCTTTCTACTTTTGGTTAGAATCTACCAATAGAATTTGTCACCATAAGAAACAATTGGAATTACTCTCCTTCCCATGCGCCTCTACTAGTAAGTAGTTTGAACTCATTTCTATGAGCTTTTGGTTAGCATAGATGGAACTCAGTATTTTCTACTGATCATGACAAAGACAGGAAAAAAGAATGCCCATAGCCTAGTTGCGACCCCAGGTATACTCCCTTTAAGCTTTATAGAATCCAGGTACAATGGAAGACTAATTAAAGTACGGTAGCAAGTCAAATCAATCTCCTCCAACAGAAAGCTCTGATCTGACCAAAATCAAATCAGTATATTTTTCTGGTTATATAGAGTCTAACACCGTAAAGATAATATAAGAAATCGTCTCATCGCTTTAAGCCTAGCGGGCTCTTTCCTATCTAGTAGCCTAGCCTTTACGATAAAAGCAGTTACGCCTTTTTCTAATCCCGGATAAGTAGCTAAGAGCCTTTCAATAGCGCAGCGGATCTTGCTAACATTAGAGACTCTACTTAGTGAGTTGCCTACCCTCACTGGTGGACAAGTTTAGTTAGAGAATGGGACGATAGAGCTCAAATCAATCAAATACCGTTCGTGACCTGACCCAGAGCCACTAGGATCAGTTGGTAAGTCTCATCCCGTGCTTGGACTTGAGCACGAAACGATAGCTATTCCTTGTATCGTTAAGAGTTATGGCTGACTTCTAGTCTTTCGGGGAAGGGAATATCATTCTTATGTATTCTATATCAATAACAGTATAAGAGGAGATCCCCGGTAGAAAAAGAGATAAGTTATTCCATCAACGTACCAAGCTAAAGGACGGAATCGAGCGACTTTAATTATCATATACAGAGATGCGACTTCTTTCTTTCCTTAAAAAGCAAGTTAGTTAGACTCTGGTTCGTAGCATATTTGGATCGAAAGGTCATCATAAGAGTTTCCAAGTGAGTCAAAGGTCAATTGAGAAATGCAGGGATGAAATTTCTCACCCGTAATTTCTCAGAAACAATCACATTAACATTAGATCGATCCTACCTTTCGAACGAAGGAAAGAAAAGGCATTTGAACTTCGATTGGGAAAACTGTATTACGCAAGTACCTGTAATCTGAAATCCCCTAGTTTTCCACCTAGGACTGACGGGCAAGCTAGCCCTTTTTTCTATACCTACCGTACATGCTATCAAAGGTACCCGGTTGGGCATCTTTCATCTTCTTGATCCTTAGAAAGTAAATTGAGTGATTTCCACTCTCTCATTATCACTATCACTCGACTCTTTTATTAACTCAACCACTTTAAATAAATTAAATAAATAGCAACTCCGCCCAGATAGTTAGCATCTTTGGTTGGTTCTATGCTCCTCTCCCACTTCACTACTCTGTACCCCAATCCGTTTCTATCCTAATGGTATTGCCCGAGTCTATTGGAGTCTCTTTTTCTTCCTTTCCGACCAACTACTACCTGGTTCTATCAAACCAGACACTTTCACTTTACATTAGGCATGTAGGACATTTGCCACCTTTGAGTACTTCTATTGGGTCATTGTTTCAAGGCCAGAGTCGGGTAACTATCTATCTTACTCATTTACTTTATCGGGCCTCCCCTCAATCCATTCAATAGAATAGAAAGCCAAACACATTGACTGCGAGGGAAAGGAAAAACTACCCAGTTCTCTTATAAGGCGCGCTATCACCGTAGGCGGAATGTTTTCACCTCCAGGTTGGCTTTGTAAATTCCTTGTTTCTTTTATAGATAGGGACGACTGGAGCTGGGGCGAAAAAGGAAGAAGACCCTTAGGTTAGACACTTAGTTGAGGATCAGGATCGCCACCTTCCGATCTTTTGTCAAAAGAGGTTTCGTCAACCCAATCTGCTGACCCAACCCTCTTGTCTTAGGCTTCTTTCCATGAATGGAGCAAAGGTTGCTTAAGAATGAAAGTCGGATTGACAAAGATCGACCAGTCTCAACTATGTTTCTAGGTACGGAGTAAGTCAACCAAAGGGCAAGGATTAAGAAAGAAGTTCTCAATGCTAAAATCAAACTCTGCTGGCCATTTCGTCGATAGCTCAAATAACTTTTTGTTGACCTCTTTATCTCTTAGAAAGGCCTAACAAGGGAAGGAGGAAGAAGAGCGTTCTAGTGCCCTATTTGTCTAATAATTATTATTAAATTACCCCCATTCAAGAATTTATATTCGTAGCCTCCGATTCCATTCCTGACTAGCGGACAGAAAGAATGCCTTAAGTCCTCTTGCTCTACGATTAACTCTTCATGTTTTTCGAGTAAAAACTTTGCAGGAACTTGACCACGTACGTTTTATCATTTTTCTGCTGCAAAAAACTTCCTACAACTTTCATTTGACCAACACGAATGTGTGTCTACCAATTCATATTGGATAGCCCAACTCCAAAATCTAACAATCCTAAATATGGATGGATCATCTAATTTATTGTACGGTAGGCTTTCCTTGAATAAAAAGAAAATATCTATGTACGATAATTTTCATGTATGAATAAACTTCATTTCAAGTATTGTCCGACTCTTAAATCACTTGCAGCATACCTCTGCATCTCGTGATTTATAAACTTGAGGTGAATCCGATATGGTCCGACTTCGAGTGAATTTCACATAAAAAAACAAAAATCTATGTAAGTAATTGTTGGAATTGGCCTAAAACTTGGGAACACATAGTTAATTATAGTTAGATATTCAATGATTTAATTCTTTTCCTCTTGGAGAACAAGTAAACAACCTAAAGTTTTGATCTAATATGATTTTAAAAATATTAAAGTCACTACAAAAAATGCGGACATCGGTGACACTTTTTTTGTGATGGTTCGTTGAACCGCCATGAATTGTGTTTTACAATTCATTTTTTGCGATGGTTACCTGAACCGCCGCTAAAAGTCCCTCTTTAGCCACGGTTCTAAGAAACTGTCGAGAAAATTCCACTTTTAGCAGCAGATATGGAGAACCGCGGCTAAAAGTACTTCAATTGACAATACAACTCCCCCCGCCCCTCATTTTTAATTTTTCTTATTCAGCCAAAAAAACCCTTCTACACCCCCCCACACCAGAGCCACCATTACCCCCCACCCCAAACCCGTTCTCCTCCACCCTTGCACCACAACGACGTACCGCCACGTCCGCCCATACCTCCACCCCTCTCCCCCTTCCACCCCTAATCATTTAGATCTGCCACACACACACACACACACACACACACACACACACACACACACACACACACACACATATATATATATATATATATATATATATATATATATCGCAAAAAAAATTTAAAAAAATGAAATCAAACATATATATATGTATATATATGTGTGTGTGTATATATATATATGTATATATTTAGTTTGTTTTCTTAATTCTTTTTTTTCTTTTTCAGGTACCCCAAATTGGGAAACTTGTTCAGTTAGTTAGGGTTCCCAATTTGAAGGTTTCGAATTTCGGTAATTGAAACCCCAAATTCAAACTCGTATATGTATAATTGTATATGTTTAATTTGTTCTCTTAATTATTATTTTTTAATTTGGCTGCTCCATTTTATATGTATATATTTCTTAATCCCTAGAGCTTATGTATATATGTCTGTGTGTATGTATAATTTTTTATTTATATGTGTGCGTGATGTAATTGTGTGTGTATGTATAATTGAGAATATAGCTACTTTAAAGAAGTGGAAGAGGGTTAATTTCACTATGACAAATGTGTTATTAAGATTGCTTTTGCTTTCTTTGTTCAGGTCATTAGACATTTTGATGGATGTAAAGTTGACCTGGTCGTCTGCGATGGTGCACCTGATGGTGAGTACAAGAGATGGTTTTAACTAGAGAACCCCAACCCTTCTCTGTATGTATTTTCACCAATTCAAGTTATTTACACATGTTCTTGTATTGCAGTAACTGGACTCCACGACATGGACGAATTTGTTCAGTCCCAACTCATTTTGGCGGTCAGTGTTCAACTCCTTCTCTTCAATGTCAATACTTTCTAAGAGACTTTTTGAAAGTTGTATAATGGCACTATGATGTGTTCAATTATGCATCAGTATATGAACTTCGATTTTGCCTTGTAATATTTCCTTAAAAATTCCATTACCTACCGTATAAATGTCTTCTCAGCAAAAGGATTGATATAAAATATGAAGTCATTCTGAAGAGATACGTCAATGGGTACTGATAAGAGGTCTAGAAGAATTACAAATGTTTAATGTTCATGATGGGTTTTTGCATTTCCGCGAAAATTTAATCCATTATCCTCTCCTGTTAAGAGAATATAAGGTTATCTGTAAGTCTTTGTTATTTAATCTGTGTTTCCATTGACATTCGTGTACACCAAACTTGCTTGCAGAGTTTAACCATAGTTACACAAATATTAAAAAGAGGCGGGAAGTTTATTGCAAAGATTTTTTGAGGAAAAGACACCAGCCTCCTTTACTGTCAGGTTAGTTGAGTATTTCTTAACAATGTTGACAAATAAATGCCTGAAGTGACCCCACCCAAATCAAAAAAGTAGAAGAAAAGAAGATGATAAAATGTAACTGAAAAAGAAGGTGTTATATGTGTGTATGTGTGTGTATGTGTGAGAGTTTATTGCATTGTTTCAGTTATATTTTTTATGTGAAATTTTTTTTTCCATTGTTTGAGTATTTTTAGGTTCTGAACACCTTTCTTTTTCCCTTTCTGGTATATGAAATTGTCAATCATTCCTTTAAATAGATGATGCTAGAAGCCTCTTGGAGTGTATAAACTTGCTCTCTTCCTCCCTGCCCTTGCAAATGTTGTTCAATTTCCTGCATAGCCGTCTTGGATGAGGTGCTTATTTGTCTATAATTAAAATTGAAAAGAAGAGTTAATTTCTTAATTAATAGGTATCTGCTCTTATGTTGTAAAGATGTTTATCAATTTTCAATCAAAAGAAATCACATGCCATATGTCATATCTGATTAATAGTATCTTTTTGTGGGGAAAAGGGGAAAGAATAATGTTTGTCTTCTCAAATCAGATGGAGGTTATTAACTCTCTCTTGAATTCAGAAACTTAGGCTTGAGTTGTCTTCATTTTGAAATTTTAATCATTGATCTATCATTTCTCTAGTAACTAATTTGTGACTTCTCATGATTGGCTTTGTATAGTTTTTATTGAGGAACGCCTAATGAGTTACATGTAGTGGATATTTCAAAACAGTTAACTAGATGTGTTCCATGTTCGCCAATGGTCTCTTGGTCAGCTTTATGGTGTCTTAATTGACAAGTAATAAGCAATATTAATCAGTCAAATTATATGGCAAGCTTCTTTGGCCGGGTAGAGTCGGGTGTAATGGTCGGGTAGTGACCAATTTTAATAAACGGTTTCAAGTTTGAACCATGATGTTAAATCTCATAGTTTCTACCATGGCAAATTTGTGTTCAATTTTTGTATTATATGGATTAGGGACAAACCGAGAAGAAAGACGTATGAGGGAAAATAAAAGGTACAGTCTCGCATTTTGTCATATTGTCTGTAACTTGTTTCTTTATTTTCTGATTGTTACTTAAGTATGAATACCTGCTCGGTAAAATGCTAAATCTATTAGTATCATTAGTTATATAATAAACCGCCCGAGTTAGTAGCTACAATATTTTCTCGATGTTAATGTTTCTTTTGGTTGTGTTTGGCAGCTTGGAGAACTAAGATAGGTTCTACTTCAACTCCATAAATTGAGGTATTTTAGAGTGGTTGAGATATTTGAGAGATATGTGCTCCTTTGTTGTCTAAATTTTTCAATGCTTTTAATTATGTAACTTGATAATAGTGATATAGGCTTGTCAACTATCAGAAAAACTCTAGTTTCTTTCACTTCAAACTGACTATAAAAAGCATTTTAATTATGTAACTTGAGATGCTTAATTGTAGATATTGATATATTGCCTATCATATCATTGTATTTTGAGCAAAAAAATTGTTTTTCTTCGTCTAATGCAGAGTAATATGTCTTGTTTGGACAGGTGATCTGAAATTTCCGTATGTTTTCTTGACATATGGTCAGTGATTCGTGTGCATTTGCTTTGGTGGTAATATGTTTAATGCATAGGATAGTAGGATTGTCTTTTTAGCAAATTGTGAGGTGTTGACTGCTGTTGTTTATCATCAGGCTAAAAGTTGTAGTAAACTGCTAAGAGGGACGAATGAATAACTAGTGTGGTTAAGTGAATGCTTACTATTGAAATTAGAAAACATTTCCTTGGTACTGCTAGAAGTACTTAAATTTTTTTGTTTCTTTTCATCTCAATCAATGGTTATATGTTAGCACAAGAAAAAGTATATCCATTTATCAATGAGAAGTCATATTCCTGTACAAAAAAGGTTAGCTCTCGACTATTGGCAATTTCTTTTCACTTCTAAACAATTGAAATACCAAAGACTTATTTACATTCTTTTAGCATATTGACAGGAGGTAGTGTTCCTGAATCTAAAAGAGCAATGGGGTTAACCAAATTATTGGGCGTTAATATATTGCCATTATAGGTGCTACTATTAGGATACTCAACACCTTCTAATTGTATTTGTTTCTGATGTCAATTTGGTCTGTGTATGGCAGTGGTTCAAAAGAATTCAACTATTAATGTTTCCCCTCAAGTTCAAAAATTGAATGATTGCTTTAAAATTCTATTTTGTTCTAGCCCTTTTCGACTTTATCCATCTTTTGACCAAAATGTACTACAGGTTATACAAAGTCATACACCCTTTAAACAACTTGTGGATATGTATGTTTTCAAGTAGACTTAGAATAAGTATTAAAGAGCCTAAAAGAAATATCTAACTTGTTCATGAGCCAGCTAAACTTTTAATTTATTACACATTATTGATTATAAAAACTTTGACATGCATCTTACTGTGTTGTATGTTGAAATGAGGTTCATTGTTTTAGAGAACGAAATTTTATAGTACCACGTGTTTATAAGTTGTAACAAATAGGATACTCTATTAGATTTATTTGTTGTCATGACTAATTTTCTTCCATTCTCTTAATTGTTAGGGAAGCAGTTATTAATCTTAAAGTCCAGCCCTTTCTATTTCGTGGAATGAAGAAATGTTGTTCGTCAGTTGAGAAAAAAGCCAGTTGGATTTTTTAGATTCTTGTCTTCAATTTTGAGTTGGCTTTTTGTACAGAGCATATGACTATTTTATATAATTTTCTTTATGGTACATTTTGAAACTATTGAATAAATGTTACTTTTATGAGCAATTTTTCTTCTTTGTATAGCCATTAATATTCTCTATATAGCCTTCAATGTTCTTTATTATCTAATAAGCACAAAATATAGAATATTTGAAAAAAATAATAAAAAAAAGATTATGGGCGGCGGTTTGATAAATGCTGCCTATAGTATCCGAGCATCAATTCTATTTAGTGGACTATAGGCGGCGGTTTATTGAAACCACCGCCTACTAACGTTATAGGTGGCGGTTTAAACAACCGCCGCCTATAGTATTCGCGACAGACAAATTTGCGGCAGTTCTTAAAACCGCCACAGATGTATTTTTTTTTGTAGTGAGTCCAAGTTTTACATGGAAGACAAACATATGAGGTATGGCACAAAAAAGATACGGTCCTCATTTGAAAATGGATTTCTTGTTATCCATGCTTATTAGGCATAATTTTTAGCATTCAATATCAAATCTCACTCATTCACTTCTCCTTTATATGGTAAGAATTCATGTATTGAATATCAAATTTCTTTTGTATATGGTAAAAAAATTACCATATAAAGAAGAGTGATGGAATGAATGAGTGATATATAGCATTGCTCTTATATATAAAGTGGAAAAATCGATTGCGCACATATAAATTGCAGTTGTTTTAAGCATTGACTTTAATCATTAGATGAAATGTTTTGGTTTTCTACATGTAATTTTTGTGATTAATGGTTGAAGTTAGAATTTGTTTAGATGTTTGTAACTAAGTTTTTGCATTGATATATTTCCTTTTTAATCGGAAACATAAAAATCATTATGTTGTTCCTATTTAACTTGTACATTTGTCTTCTTTATTGACTAAGTTTTGATGTATGATCTGAATCATTTGTTGTAAATTGATCTATTTTTTGTATAGCTTGAAAAATTAGAAAAACCTTGCAGGTAATCTTCCTCCCTTCTGCGATTCAGTAACGGGATGCGGAAGGTAATGGGAAAAAAAGATATGTAGGGTCGGGACGGGGCATGGGGTGACTTCTTAATTGGCAAGAGGGAGTAGGAATAGGTCTTCCCATCTTTAATCCGCACCATTGTCGTCCCTTATAATCTTGACTTTTTCTTACTGAAATCCTCTAATTTATTTAGAATGTTTAGTAAAAGAGACAATAGTAACGTCCTGCTTTCACCCTTCACATATTTGGTAAAACACATATCCAACTTACACATAAAAGATTCTGATACTCTAAGAAAGATATAAAGTTGTTTAATTTTAGTGTTGGTGAAGTTATCAAATATGTAAATTTCTACAGTTCGTTCAAAATCAATACTCCAAAAAGGGAAGTAAAAGGTACTTCAATGTCACGGAGCTAGAGTTTAATCCCCACGAAACTCGTAGACCACCGTGCGGCACTTAGTCAAGCCCCCGATGTCTTGACTAAGCAAAGCCTTCACCACCGAGATTCCTCCCCCGAAGAAGTAGCTAAAGCATTAAGGACCTTAGGCATCCCTCTATAGGCACACAAGTTTGAGAGGATTTAAATATAGCACCCAAGAGAGTAGAGAACACAATAACAATTGTATTGCAAGAACTCTTCGATGATTTACAAATGAGACTTCCCCAAGTATATATAGGACTCTAAGAGGGGGTTATTAAATGCATCTACCAACTACCAACTACCAACTACCAACTACTTATTAATTACAGTTCTAGACTATTCTACAAGAATATACAAGATTCTAGAGAAGTCCAGGTTAGTCAAGGTTACTCCGGAAGCTTCTAGGGGCTTCTCCAAGCCTCTTGAACTGCACTACGTTTCATTCTCCCCCACCTAAACTTGGCATCGCCCTCGATGCCTTGGCTCACCGAAACCTCTCAACTTCATCCCTAAATCGCCATAAAGCATCTCCTGATTCTCTGTTACTTTTTCCCTCGGGCAAGCCTTTCCATTCGGTCAAACACTCCGCATAGCTCGGTGCGCTTGTCCTTTGAGCGACCCGGTCAGCAAGTATCTATTTTACATCCATTCCAAAAGATGTCACCACAGTCGTTGGTGCACATCTACACTTGCCTTGACAAGGGTACTTCCAACCTCGTCCTTTTTCCTTGTAGTGCCAAACCGATCCCTTACGTGCCAAACTTGGTAATTTAAACTGTTGAGGTATGGGCTTCACAAGGTCAGCCACATTGTACTCCTTGTTCGTCTCCAAGACCTACGAATGTTCTCTTCCTTGGTATTGTGGATCGACCCTTCTTCCACAGCACCGTGCTCAAGCTTTGCATTTGATAGTTGTTGGAGTCCCTTCTTGCACCTTCGGATTTTGCTTGGTGCCGAATGTCTTCCACCAGATCCCGATCCTGATCGCACTTCCCCTTTTATGGTAGCTTCCTACCATTGCACCCCTCCAATGGCAAAGCATCCTTTCTTGCCTCACTGGATCCATCATTCTCCACAAGACTTATTTCATCATACCCCTCAACAAGTTGCAGTGCCGAAAGAGCCTTGGTTCCCGTCTTCACCTCACGGGTCATGGGTACCGAACATGGAGTTAAGCCACCCATGAGTACCAACGAATTACCACAGGGCATAAAGAATGCTTTCTCATCTTCAAGCCATTCCAAGCCTAACACCATGTCGTAATCATCCAAAGAAACGACATTAAAGTTTATGGAACCAGCCCACTCACCAATTCTCGTCTTGACCCCATTTGCCACACCAATAATGGGTCTAGCTTCCTAGTTGGCAGCTTTAATTCTTCCGTTGGTTTGTGTCAACCTTAATCCCACCATCTTCGCCACACCCTCACAGACAAAGTTGTTGGTAGCACCGGTGTCCATCAATGCCTTGAACGATCGTCCCCCTAGGGTAACATCAACATAGAGTGATCCCCGTGCCTCCTTAGGTGTCGTGTCAACCCTTGCCTTCACCGCATTGAGGAGCTTCAATGACCCCATCTGAATCTGATCTTCTTGTAGCTTCCCAATCTCTTGCTGGAACAATGCTGCAATCTTACTCCGTTGAGGACAGTTTATGATACGATGATCCTTGCCTCCGCATAGCCAACAATCACCGAATTGTGGTTTACCTCCCCATTTCTTATTATCGTGCAGCCGCCTTTTAGGGGAAGATAATTTAGTGGACTCGTCTTCAGAAGATGTACCTGTGTCATAGTTTCATCCTCCCCCACATTTCCCTTTGTTATCCTTTGATCTGTGGTCCTTGGATCTAGGACTGTCCTACTTCCTTGTAAACTCAATAAGGCTCTCGGCTACAGCGATGGCAGATGCCAAATCTTGAACACCTCGACGTTGTAGTTCTTGGCTTGCCCAAGGTTGTAAACCGTCAAGGAATAAGAAGAGGACATCCTTGTCAGATAAGTTCGGGATCTCCAATATGAGCTCTTGGAATTCTCTAACATAGTCCTGATCATTATCCTTCTGTGTCAACCGTCTCAACCGTCCACGAGCCTCATACTCCACATTCTCGGGGTAGAATTACCTATTTATCTCTCTTTTGAAGTCAGCCCAAGTACTGATGGTGCAAAGGCCACGTTCCACATCCTACGAACGTCTCCTTTACCATAGCATTGCTATATCCGTCAAGTAAAGAGGGGTAGCTCGTACCTTAGCAACGTCATCTAGAATGTTGGCAGCAGCGAAGTATTTTTCAAGTCCCCATAAAAAAATTATCGAGCTTCTTAGCATTCCTTGTCCCATTAAAGCTCTTGGGCCTCGGCATATCCAGCTTTGGCACCATAGGGGCAGCAACTGCAACACTGTTACTCACAGCAGCCTTACACAAAGTGACGTCGGCTTTGATCGCCTCGATCTCGGCCTTTTGTTCTTCCAACATTCTTGAACTTTTCCTGAAAAGACTCAAGAGTCTTTTCCATCGTATCAGCAAAGGTATTCAGGGCTGAGAGCATCTAACCATTGAGGTTTTCACTCCACACCTCCAACCTAACGACTTGGTTAGCTAGGCCTTCCTCGTCCATTTTTCCCCACCTTGCTAATAAGATCCTCAACCACAGCAGAGTTCTCGCTAATAACTCGTTCCACCTTATTAAGCCTTGACGCCAAGCTTGCTAACTCGTCCGTTGAACTAGCTCGGGAGGACTGTCCCTTGCCCTTGGTTTTCCGTGCTTGAGTATCACCAGCAACGTTTCCCTCAACTTGGTTAGTGACGCCCGAATCCGCCATTTCTCCTTGACTCAGCTACTACAACACCAACGTGGGAAGAGTTAGGCCAACAACCTAGCTCTGATACCACTTGTCACGGAGCTAGAGGTTAATCCCCACGAAACTCGTAGACCACCATGCGGCACTTAACCAAGCCCCCGATGTCTTGACTAATCAAAGCCTTCACCAGCGAGATTCCTCCCAAGTAGTAGCTTAAGTCTTGGAGACCTAAGGTGTCCCCCTGTAAGCACACAAGGATGAGAGGGCTTGAATATAACACACAAGAGAGTAGAGAACACAATAACAATTGTATTGCAAGAACTCTTCGATGATTTACAAATGAGACTCCCCCAAGTATATATAGGACTCTAAGAGGGGGTTATTAAATGCATCTATCAACTACCATCTACCAACTACCACTACAAAAAAAAATTGGATTCTGCGAGAAACAGTTCCCATCACCGTGCCGTCGCCAATGTGGAATTTGCGACGGCACCATGAAGGGAATTGTCCGTCAGACAGGAGATTGTCGCCAAAATGGTTCCTGTCACCGTGCTGTCACTTTTTTGGCGACAGCTAAAAATGCTCTCTATCCCATCTCCAAATCTGCCCTCACCAACCCCTCACCATCAGTTCCAGTCTCCAGGCCGTCACTGTTAGTCCGCCCTCACCAACCCATCACCATCATTTTCCGTCTCTAGGCCGTCACCAAACGTTCCTATCACTATCCCCTCATCAATTAGAGCCGTCTCACAACTGTCACTGTATATCCTATACACAAGCCCTCGCCAACATTTCTCCTCACTCAGCCGTCACCATTATTTGCTGTCACTGAACACTCGCCAACTTAACCCCCTCACCAAGCTGTCAAAAAATTGCCGTCCCCAAGCCTTCACCAATCTTTTCCCTCACCAAACCGTCAATAACCATTCCCTTCACATAGCCCTCGCCAACTTAACAATTCCATCTAATTAAACTACTCATAATTCCTTGAAAAATTCCTGAAATTTTTTTCCAAATTGAACATATTTCACATATGAAATACAATTCAAATAATGACGCAAATATGATATTATCTAAATCTATTTAAAATACAGACTATTATGTTAAACTGTAATTAAAAGAAAATGTATTGTACATGGCAGTGTAGAAAACGTCAAACTACAAAGATAACATTCTCACAAACTACTCCCCATCTTCACCACTATGTGAAGATGAAGATTGTTGGTCTTCAGATTGACCATATACTTTCGCGTAGAGCACTTCCAACAATTTGTTCTGCTTCGTTATTTGTTGCTGAAGTTGAATGATTAACTTGTCCTGACTCTCGATCTGTTGGCAATGACTTCGTACAGTTTCATTCAAATTCACTGTGACACGTGTAACGGCGGTAGCTAGTTGTTCCTCTGTCAAGACACGTCGATGATGGGATATGGTATTTGACACGGACTCGACGGATACCTGAGAACCTACCCCGTATAGCCGACCTTTTCGTGGTGGTCCAACAGCCTGCAAAAATACTGCGTTCTCATCCACAGGCGTTGGATTCGAGCCTGATTCAGATGCATTCCTTGCCGTTTGGAGCATTTCGTCGTAACGAGCCTACAAAGACAGTAGTAACAAGTTATTGTTAAATAACCGATGTTAGTTACAACGCAATGATAACAACATACATATACTTAATATTGAAACACACATAATTAAATTACTACCTCTGTCTTTAATGCATTTACTCGTCAAAAAATAAACGGAGTTACAACCAAACCGTTTATATGCTACACATACTTAATATTGAAACACATAATATTAACATTACTACATGTGTCTTTAATGCATTTTTTAGATGCATAAAAAAAAAACGGACAGAGTCTCCTCTGTATTTTGGACTTTTTTCAATTACCTGTTTGTGAATAAAGTCAACTTACTACATAGTATCAAAGCTCATACAGTACCACACTTAACCTCAACATATTAATCATGTTTTACTACAACGCTAACGAGACATTTTTAATTACATTAGACAACACAACAAGTTAGTGTTAAATAACCGATGTCAACATGCAAATGTTTATATACTACACATACTTAATATTTGAACACACAATATTAAGATACCACATATTTCTTTTATCAATATTTACTCCAAAAAAAAAATCGGACATAGTCTCCTCTGTATTCAGGACTTTTTTCAATTACCTATTTGTGAATAAAGCCGACCTACTACATAGTATCCAAGCTCATACAGTACCACCCTTAACCTCAACATATTAATCATGTACTACTACAACCATAATGAGTCATTTCTAAATACTTTATAAAACACAACAAGTTACTGTTACATAATCGATGTGAGATACCACCAAATTTTTTAAGCTACACATACTTAATATTCCAACACACATTATTAAGTTACCACATCTGTGTTTAATCAATATTTAATCGTAAAAATAAAATACAACGGACAGAGTCTCCTCTGTATTTAGGACTTTTTCCAATTACCTGTTTCTGAATCAAGCCAACCTACTATGTAGTATCCAAGCTCATACAGTACCACACTTCATCTCAACATATTAATCATGTTCTACTACAACCATAAGGAGATATTTCTAAAAAAATTAGACAACACAACGGAGGAAAACAGGTATCCAAAGTACATTTTTGAAATGTTTTGGCTCCGTGTACATACGTATTCATGCTCACTAATCACGAAATATGTTTTCCCTCTGTCACTGTAGCTTTAACAATTATAGATACTTTGCAAAACTAACGAACCTTGGATAAAACTGTGAATCCCATATTATCTTCAATATAAATCCTATGTCTTCCTTCCTCTTATAGAAAATACATAAAAAATACATACCATTGTCTGCTCGGCCCGAGAGTCTGTGTACGATCTGTCAGTCCCCTTGCGATGAGCCTTCTTGAAAACCTCCGCATAAGTTACTTTCCTCCCTAATTCTTTTTCCTACAATAGCAATTGCCCAAAATCAACCTACATATATTTGTGTAGTTCTATGAATTTTTATTCGTACACATAACATGTAAGAGTAAACAAGATTATATGACGAAATCAAAACCATTCTTCTAGCTGCTTCATGGGTTAGGATTGAACCGAAATGATGAATAGACGGATTGACCTTTCGATTAGCTGAATTTCTCTTTGATATTTCCTGCCATTCTGGCCATTGCCATTGCTCCAACATTTCGTTCCATATGTCCAGTGGTATGAAATCTGGCTTTTTCGTTCTTGTCCATCCTTTGTTTGTTAGATCTGAAATTTAGCGTCTTGCAGTTGATTCAAATTTGCGCCAAACTTCAGCTTCATCAATTGGAAGCCATTTGTACTCCCTCTGAAACCGTTAATACTATCATCCATCTAATTCAACAATGGAATATACAATTAAACAATAGTTCTTACAATATCTATTGATTTAACAGTTCATACCCTGAAATATTTGAACCATAATTTCTCTGTATCACTTGGAACATGTTTGTATGTCAACCACGGCTCTACATACCCAGCTTGTAGAGCTCTTGTAACACCTTTGACGGTATTATATGGATCCCATCTGTAATATAACATAATCCAAATAGATACATTAGGGTACAATAAAGAGAATATTTAAACTTCAAATTGGAACTATTACATACCCGTTTCCTACCACCTTCACATAGCGTCGCTTGTCATTTTTCCATACCAAATATTCGGCTTCAGACTGGAATCCATAAAATTGCCAATCTTCAATACCTGTAGCTCGTTTCTTAGCAGCGTGCGATGACTCGGGCATATTAGAAAATTGCGTACCACCGGGTATTGAAGAGCCATCACCATCTACACATAAGTCTTGTAGCTCTTGTGGCAGTCCAGCTGATGAACAGTGTTGTTCATTATGACTAGTGGACGTGGCCTGTACATATGGCTGCTCTTGTTGGGGTTCCGCATCGTCTGGGATCCGATGTCGCATTCCCACTGATGAATTAGATGAACCACGCACAATTACCACAGGGACATTACCACGAACACCGTCAGTTGTTGTATGTGCACTTGTGGAACCACGTCCACTCATATGATGTGCACCTATAGATCTACGACCACCCATATGTTGAGCGTCATTCGGTCCAGCCTGATTGAATCGCTGCGTCTCAGGCACAATAGGGGGGGTATTTGTCGATGATGTCCTTTTTCCTAACAAACTGCTCTGCTTCAATTGTTTTTTCCCCTTGCGAGCTGGATCTTCACCGCCTCCCATTGCCTGTTTTTACACAATAGCATTAGAATATATAAATAATATAAAATGACTGAATAAATGTAATTATGTAACACAACATACCATAACTGTCATATATATATATATATATATATATATCACTAGCAATCATTGCTTGATCAATTGAAATACTTCCTCAAACAAATATTTGTTCACTGGCCTATCTTTTTTTTCAAAATTCATCATTTCTCTCATTATCATCGTCATGATTAAAAACTGGTTGAACATTCCCCATCTTCTTCCTCCTCATCATCCTCATCATCATCGTCATCTTCATCATCATATGGGTCACAATCAACATCATAGTCATCTTCATCATCATCATCATCATCATCATCACAATTATCATTTGTTTCATGCTCATATTCTTCGTCATGTACATATTCTTCTACTTCTCTATGTTCGTCATTATGATATTCGCTTACATTTTCACTATATACATCCGAATAATTAATATGTGAATTAGAATAAAAAACATTCGATTCCACTAGGGGCACATTCATGTGATCTGATTGAAAACTTGTGTTATCATCCACATCTATCTCCTGTCTGTCCATGTCATAAAAATGTCTTGGACGGATTTTAACGACGGCCACCCAATCCACTCTATCTCTCTTGGCCCCCGGATAAACACAATAGTACACTTGCTGGGCTTGACCTGCCAATACAAATGGTTCGTGCTTGGGATATCTTTTTTTCACGTTCACCTCAACCAATCCGGTCCTATGATTTGACTTCACACCTCTATCATTTGTGGTATCATACCAATAGCACTTAAAAAGAACTACTCTTGTATGTTGTAACGTTGGATTACGATATTCTAGTTCAATAATGTCTTTCAATACCCCCATAGTACCCTATTTCCTCAGTTGTACCATCGCTTGTACCTCTTACAAAAATTCCACTATTGTTCGTAGATTTTGAAGACCCATATTCGATCGTAGAGAACCTGTATCCATTTACCATGTATCTACACCATCTTCGTGCCTTTCTGTGAGGCTACTTGGAGAGACATTTCACACGATCATCTATTTCATACCGATCTCTTAACTGCAAAGTGATTATATTTGGTTAATACTCAACTACTCGTGCCCTTAATGAATAGGCATAAATTGCATACAAAATACTGACCTGGCAATATAACCATCTCGGGAAAGATTTGTCAATATGTAACTGTCTATCTCTGTTGTTAATAGGGCCGTATTGTTCTTCCAAGTATTCCTCAAACAATCTGCATTAAATATTTCAAACTTCTTATTAAACAATGTGTAATAATCCCAACATAGGAAATTGCATAACAAATCGTTGCGAACATACCTTACATAAGGCTGCACCTCTGGGCAATTCATGAGTACATATAAGTGTGCCAAATGGAGATCATACTCCGATAGTAAGATTTTTGCATTTGCCCTAATTGGACAACTCGGACAAGTAAATATAGATAAGCAACCCTCAGGATATTCTACCTCGTTATACTGGTTGTTTCGACCTAACCTTCTATTTTTAGTTGACACATGTTGTTCAAAATAATATGAACAAAAAGTTGATGTCTCTAGGATGTGATAAGCTTCACAAATAGATCCTTCAACATGTGCTTTATTCTTAACTACCCTTTTCAGGCCTTGCAAAAATCTCTCGAAAGGATACATCCACCGATATTGAACAGATCCACAGCATATAGCTTCATAAACCAAATGGACAGGTAAATGCTCCATTGAGTCAAAAAATGCAGGAGGCAACATCTTCTCCAGTTTGCACAACGTCATGACAATATTATCTTGCATCATTTCCAAATCGGTTCTTTACAATGTTGAACAACATAGATTGCTAAAAAAATAAGCTCAGTTCAGCAAATGGCTCTGCAGCCTGTTTCGGCATTAATTCTCTCAATGCAATGGGAAGTAGTGTCTCCATAAAGATATGACAATCGTGACTCTTCATGTGTGACATTTTCAAATCCTTCATATCGACTCAATTTGATAGATTAGAAGCATAACCATCGGGAAATTTTATGTCTTCAACCCATTGTAGTAGCAATTTTCTCTTTTCTCTGGTGAGGGTGTATACACCTAACATGTTCGTATTGTCCTCGCACAACTCTGGTCGATTGCAAAAAGTGTACATGTCTTTTTGAGCTTGAAGGTTATCTTTAGTCTTTCCCTTAACTGCCATTATAGTATTGAATACATTGTCAAAAATATTTTTCTCAATATGCATCACGTCTAAGTTGTGACGAATAAGATGCGTCTTCCAGTATGGCAATTCTCAAAAAATACTTATTTTCGTCCAATTATGATCAATACCAAACCAATTTAGCTTTTTGCAAGATATCTCTTGGATTGTTGGTAAATTTTGCACTCGTTCCCAAATTTGTTGCCCAGATAATCGTGGTGAAGGTGTAGATGTCTCGTGCCTATCCCTGAAAAAAAAAAATTCGATTACGTCTTAATAAACTATTATGTGGTAAGAATTGACGATGACAGTCAAAGAATGAATGCTTCTTCCCCGCTGGTAAGCGAAAAGCTTTTGATTTTTTCATGCAAATAGGACACGATAACTTCCCATGTGTGCTCCATCCCGACAACATACCATAAGGCAGGAAGTCATTTATTGTCCACATCAAGACTGCCCTCAAATAAAAATTAGACTTCACAGCAATGTCATAACATAATGTTCCTTCTGACCATAGAGTTATCAATTCATCGATTAGAGGCTCTAGGTAGACATCAACATTCTGACCGGGATGCTTAGGACCAGGAATGATTAGTGTCAAAAATATTACGGGATCCTTCATGCACATCCATAGTGGAAGGTTGTATGGGGTCATGATAACTGGCCAGCAAGAGTAAGGTTTAACATTTGAACTGAACGGGTTAAAACTATCTGAACAAAGACCTAGCCGAACATTTCTTGGTTCTGCTGTGAATTCTGGATACACGGAGTCGAAATATTTCCAAGATTCGGCATCTGATGGATGACAAATCTGTTCATCCTCCACATTGTGATATTTGTGCCACGTCATGTGTCTCGCTGTAGCAGTTGACATGTACAATCTTTTCAACCTTAGTGTCAGAGGAAAATATCTTAACTATTTGAGGGCCACAGCGCGGAAAATTTTCCATGAGTCTCCGATCTTTGTAAAACAAGGTGCAACCATTTATACAAACATCGATCTTCTGATATCCCAACCTCAATGGCTTGATTAGTTTCTTAAATCTATAAAGGTTTTCAGGCAAGTTATGATTCTCGGGCATCACTTCCCTTAATTATTCTATGAACTTGTTAAATAGGGAGTTGCTCATATTATGCTCGGACTTCATATTCATATATCGAGCCACGGCTGACAATTGAGTAAGTTTAGAACAACCATCAAACAATGGCCTATCAGCAGCATTCAACAACTCAAAAAATGCTTGTACTTCCATGTTAGGTTCTTCATTAACCTCAACATTGTGATCGTTGATGAACTGCATACTGGCAGCGTCATAAACTAATGTTTGGTAATTATTCGTTTGATCAAGTTGTTGTTCTTCATTATACGCCCATGTTGGTGCACATTGACCACTAGTGTTATACACATGTTCTCCATGTGCAATCTATTAATAGTAAAAAGGCATAAAACCTTTCTGATACAGATGATCTACCACAATTCCTGTTGTTTTGAATTTTAAGTTTCGGCATCTTACACATGGACATCTTATCTTGTTGCCATCCATATAATAATGTTGGTTACTTGCGAAGGGTACAAAATCCGAAACACCTTAGATAAAGGCCTCATTAAGATTACCGTCAATCCATTTCTGATACATCCATTCACGATTTGACTCCATGAAATGATACACTGAGCAATTTGTTAAATGTATCATTTCCTTTTAAATAATATATTATTATGTAAAAGAACTATCTGAAATTCGATGAGTGAGACTTATCATGCATGAGTTTGACAACATGGCAAAGATACAGAACAATCCAAACCAACAACAATGTTATTCAATGCAGAAGATGATATCAACATTAAAAATTGTGGAACAAAAAACATACATGAAATTAACTTTAAATTATTTGACAAATATTAATCAAATAATTAAAAAATCTTCGTGTGCAAGGTACAATGTTCACGATAAAGCATTGAAGGGCCTAAAGTACAATGTATAAGGTTACTCAACATAAATATGAGAAAACTTCAAAAAAAAATGAAGTTACAAGCATTCATTATAAAACAGGTTAATAGTTGATCCGAGCTATGACGTGACATTGAAATTAATAATTTTATGGTTGACGATTATCTGAATCTGAATATATATATCCAAATTGTGAATATAATATAAGAGTAAGCGAAGTTTCAAAAAATATTACCCTAAAATCTGTAGACTCCAGACAGGACAAACGGAAAGCAGTTCCCCGCAACACCCCTTATAATTTGATAACCTGCAAGTAAGAGATTTACATAGCAACAATACATTATTAAAAAATATAACAAAAAATAAAAAATACAAACAATGCTGAAATTTTAAAAACCAAATATCCGACAAAAAATCAAAAAATAAAATCATATTAACTAAATTGTGTTAAAAATAACACAAATTATAAATAAAAAAAATTATAAAAAAAACCAAAAATAGACAAAAAAAAATAGAAAAAAAAATTAAATCCGAAAATTTAAAAAAAACAGAAAATTCAATTAAAAAAAACCAAAATGTGTTAAAAATAAAACAAATTAATAAAAAAAGAAGAAATTATAACAAATAAAAAAAATAGACAAAAAACTCGAAAAAAAATCAGAAAAAAAAATTAAATCCAAAAAAAAAATTATAACAAAAAAAAGAAAAAAAATCATAAAAAAATAATTAATTCGGAAAATAAAAAACTAAAAAAAACAGAAAATTCAATAAAAAAAACCAAAATGTGTTAAAAATAAAACAAATTAATAATAAAAAAGAAGTTATAACAAATAAAAAAAATAGACAAAAAAAAAACGAAAACAAAAATCATAAAAAAAACAATTAAATCAGAAAAAAAATTCATAAAAACAAAACCAAAATGTGTTAAAAATAAAACACATTAATAAAAAAAAATAAATTTTAACAAATAAAAAAAATAGACAAAAAAAAAATGAAAAAAAAAATCATAAAAATGTGTATATATATAAACTAAAAATGTATCATATTTACATACACATATATATACATACATACATATATATAGCTAGCTAGATCTATACATATATATGCATACATATATATATATATATATATATATATATATATATATATATATATATATATATATACATAACATGTAAAAAAACCAAAAAAATACCATGGTATTACCTCTAAATCGTTACAAGTGAAGGGAATATAGAGAGGTGGGAAGGTTGGGGGGGGGGGGGGGAGGGAGGAGGGGGGTGGGGCGTGAGGGGTGGGTGGGTGGTGGGGGTGGGGCGTGAAGGGTGGGGTTTTTCTCAAAGCTAAAAAAAAAAAAAAACGTCACAGAGGGCAGAACCAGGTTCTGCCCTTTGTTAAATGAAATAAATTAGGTGACAGCCCTGCATGAGCCAAGGCTGTCGCCCAATTAAAGTGGCCCACGCGGTGGGCCTCTTATTGGAGACGGGCAGTTGCCCGTCTCCAAAATAGAGACGGGCATCAGCCAGTCTCCACTTACTCTAATTGCAGATGGGCTGATGCCCGTCTCCAGTTATAGAGGCCCACGTTTGTGGGCCTCTAATTGGAGACGGACTAACGCCCGTCTCCAACATAGAGACAGGCTTGATGCCCGTCTCCAACGATATGACGGGCATCCGGCCCGTCCCCAATGTGGAGACGGGCAACTGTCGACCGCCCGTCTCCATTTATAGAGGCCACAAACGCGGGCCTCTTGTTGGAGCCGGGCATCCCCGCCTCTATTTAGAGAGGCCCCCGTTTGTGGGCCTCTTATTGGAGATGGGCTGCTGCCCGTCTCCATTTACTCTAATTGGAGACGGGCATCTACCCATCTCCAAAATGGAGCCGGGCTGATGCCCGTCTCCAGTTATAGAGGCCCACGTTTGTGGGCCTCTTATTGGAGATGGGCGTCACATAGAGACGGGCTTGATACCCGTCTCCAACGATGTGACAGGCATCCGGCCCGTCCCTAATGAGGAGACGGACAACTGTCGCCCGCCCGTCTCCATTTATAGAGGCCCACAAATGCGGGCCTCTTATTGGAGACGGGCCGAAGCCCTTCTCCAACATAGAGACGGGCTGAAGCCCGTCTCCATTTAGAGAGGCCCACGTTTGTGGGCCTTTTATTGGAGACGGGCAACTGCCCGTCTCCATTTACTCTAGCCCGTCTCCAGTTATAGAGGCCCACGTTTGTGGGCCTCTTATTGGAGACGGGCTAACGCCCGTCTCCAACCATGTGACAGGCATCCGGCCCATCCCCAATGAGGAGACGGGCAACTGTCGCCCGCCCGTCTCCATTTATACAGGCCCACAAACGTGGGCCGAAGCCCGTCTCCAACATGCCCGTCTCCATTTAGAGAGGCCCATGTTTGTGGGCTTCTTATTGGAGATGGGCAACTGCCCGTCTCCAAAATAGAGACGGGCTGATGCCCGTCTCCATTTACTCTTATTGGAGACGGGCATCTACCGGTCTCTAAACTGGAGAGGGGTGGACGCCCGTCTCCATTTATAGAGGCCCACAAACGTGGGCCTCTTATTGGAGATGGACATATGCCCGTCTCCAAAATGGAGACCGGCATCAGCCCCTCTCCATTTTTGGAGATGGGCTGACGCCCGTCACCAACATGGAGACGGGCGTCGGCCCGTCTCCAATATAGAGACGGGCTTGACGCTCGTCTCCAACATTGTGACGGCTTACTGTCGCCAGCCCGTCTCCATTGGAGACCGGAAAAGCTGTCTCCATTGTGGAGACTGACAACCCGTCTCCAGCCCGTCTCCAATGTTGAAGGTCACGTGAAGATGCCACCAATAATTTGGGGAAAGACCCCTCACTGTGTCGTCGCCAAATTTTCACTCATTTGAGTTCTATATAAAGAGTAAACCATCCCCCATGTTGAAGACATCCATATTTACAGCCATCTTTATTCATCGATACTTAAATATCAAACTAAACGATGAGTAAGGAAGTTCAAGGTGAGTGAAATGTGAGTTATCGAAGGCAAGCAGTAGCAGAGTTGAAGATAGATTTGATCTAAACGAACCACCAAAAGAAGATGGCTACATTTCGATGGCTCAACACCATCAAAGGAATGTGGAGCAAATGTATCGGATCCTTCTGCCGAAGTTATTCGAGTGAAAAACATTGTAAAAACGTAGTAAGTAATTAAGGTTAACAAATATGTCATATATTCACAAAATATGTGTGTGTATCTTGTTATGGACTTTTGTATGGTTTCCATCTAATTAAGTTAACCGTCTGTTAATGTAATCCCAAACTATTGAATGTTATGCAATAAAATCTTGTTCATTGTAAATTATGTTATGAAATTTCTATAATATTGTAGTAAAAACTATGTAGACAAATTTAAACATAGTATTTACAAATTGTGTTTAAATAATGACTACTTATATACTCGAAGTTAAGAATACATGAGTAATTGGTATTGTCACTATTGTTACTCAGTGTTTAAAGACGTTATTCGTTAAAAGAAATATGGCAAATTGCGAGGTAAACTATTTGGTGAAGGCATGGTGACGGACTATCACCGTACCGTCACCAAACCATTTCTATATATCGGAATGAGACAAACTTATCACTGAGCCGTCACCAAATTAGTGACGGTCGTAGCTGGACCGTCACCGAATGAGTGACGGCTAATAAGCCGTCACTGTTAGTGACGGCTCGGTGACAGTTATTGTTGCCCGTAACTGTACCGTCACTTTTCTGTCACAAAACTAGTGTCAAAATTTTCCTTCACTGTACTGTCGCCAATATGGCGACGGATTGGCGACGGTCCGTCGCAAAATCTAGTTTTTTTTGTAGTGTACTCATTAATTACAGTTCTAGACTATTCTACAAGAATATACAAGATTCTAGAGAAGTTCAGGTTAGTGAAGGTTACTCCGGAAGCTTTTAGTGACTTCCCTAAACCTCTTGAGCTGTGCTACGTTTCATCAAGCTCTACAAGTTGGGGATCACAATTTTTTTAATAATTTGAGAATTTTCTATAGATTATAATTTTTAGCAAAAAAAATTCTTCACTCTCCTCTCTCAATAGGCTATTGTTTGTTTTTTTTTTCTAATGTTTATTTCGATATACTTAAAAATAAATTTCAACCAATCCAAAGCTCTCACGCTTTCTTGTGGCCAATAAACGAACATTTTGAATTGAAGGAGAATATTAGGTTAGTTGTAGTTTATTCGTGTGCATAGCACGTGTTGAAGAACTAGAGAAAAAATCATTGTAAACTCCACAAGCATCATACATTTTGAGGTTACAAAGCATTGTGACCTCTATAGCTCTATGTTAACACGTTAACACTTTTCATATACATTCTACTTTCAAGTTGTTATTTTATCAGTGGTCAACTTAATTGTAAAGGAAACCTACACAAAAAATTGAGATCATTAGAAACATATAAGCAAAATTCAGAATTTTAAATTAACTCCTTTTTTCTGTTCAAAAAAAAATTAATTCCTTTTTTACAAAAAAATCAAGAAAAAGAATAAACTGTTCAATTTTCGAAAGCAGTACACTAGTGTGCAAACCTTTACAATTAATGCGATGCTTGTTCTTGCATTTAACCATTGAAAAAAAAAGGAAATGCTTATTTTCAATTCAACTTCTCAAGATCAATAAGAATTTAATCCGTTTCATCAATCTATGTGCCCTGTTTGTGTGTTTCTATTTATTTATATACGTGTGCATACAGAAATTTAGCATGTGTCAAGTAATTTTATAGGATATAAAAAGTATGTATTTAGTACTGTGTGAGATTCCCACAAAAATCAATCAATAGCACGTCTAAAATAGGTGTATGCAATCTTATATTCTAATTGGCAGCTATAATTTGCTATAAATTTGATTCGATGTTTTGCTGTGAAAAATGAATGTGATAATTTCGATAAGTTTATGTGACAATTTTGTTAAATTAATCTCTAATTGAAAGCCATATTTTGCTGTATACCTGAAAGCTTGGTTAGTTTCGCGTGCTCTTGTTTTCTTTTTTCTTTTTCCATTAATTTTCTCGAATTTTCTTGTGTAGCCTTCCCCAAGTCCTACATTTCTTATGAGGTGTTCACGCGCATCTTCGACTTATAGATAGACTATTTTTTATGGTCCGGCCTCGAAAAGTTTCCTTTTTTCTTTGCTAAGTACCTCGAAAAAGTTGTTGTTCATAGCTTAGCCAAAAAAAAAAAAAAAGTTGTTGTTCATGACTATTGGTGGGTAACATGTCTTCTATCGCTCACATGCATGATAATATTAAGTTGTTCCTTTAATGTATAATTTTTCTTAGCTCTCTGGGTTGCCTCTCCATGTTTTGTGCGTTTTGCAGTTTCCCGCGGCAACCTTCCAACCACATAACACTTTTGCTTGACATAACACTTAGCTTCTATATCCGACTGGTGACGGTTTGATGTAACACCCTGTATTTGTAAATTGCACTTAATTAAATTGTTTTATTTGGAGTGTATGAAAATGAGAATTTTCATTGAATTATATATCTCTTAATAAGTTGATAAAATATAACAAGATTCTGGTGGACTTTTAAACCCCATGATATCAGTCTATGCGGATAATTAAGTGGGTATGCTTCTCTTTGTAAATGCAAGATATTGCAAGAATAATTTTAATTGAAGATATTTTTTGATATGTATTATACAGAATATACTTCCATTGAATAGAAAAAAAAAGAGAAAAAAAAAATAGGTGGGTCATCTCTGAATTGTGCAAAATGTTGGCGGTTATTCAACTAGGGTGTAGGGATAGTTACTGCAAAGAAGGGAACCTACAGCAACAGGTTACCGTATTTCCTAAGACAAAGGGACTGTTTTCGTAAATATAAAGTCATAAACTACACTTCCTCCCATTCTTCTTATGCCATGCAGCAACCCGCTTAGGTGAAAATCTCCAAACTCAGGAAAAGAGAAAAAGTAAAACAAAAAAAATTAACAAGGAACTGTAGCAATCCTCGGATCTTTTGCCATGAGGAGATATCTTTTGACATGTGTTGGTGATTTTAGGACAAATCGCACAAATGGTTCCTAGTGTTTACACTTGTTCTTAATTTCATTCTTATTGTTTTAAAATTGACACGTTTACTCTCTCAAAATTGCAAAAAAAATTTAATCAAGTCCACAATGTATACACTGTCTTTTAATTACATCCTTATTATTTCAAAAGTGATATGCTTAGTCCTCAAAGTTTACAAAAAAAATTAGTTTATTTCCTGCCGTGAGATTTCAATTGTGACCGATACATAAAACTTTATGAACTAAATTGAAAAAAAAAAAGTGAACATTGGGGACTATATTAATTTCTTTTGTAAAGTCTAGGGATTAAGTGGGCTACTTTGAAATAATAAGGACGAAATTAAAAAATATATATATAAACCATTAAGGACTAAAAGCATCACTTTGAAAATAATGAGATGAAATTAAAAGAAATACAAATACTAGAGATTATTTGTGAGATTTACTCGTGATTTTACTTAGGTGTGCCTTCATCATGTGTTAATGTAAGTAAAGCTAGTAGTGAATAGTAGGCCTAAAGGATTGTTTTTCGTAGTATTTTATGTATTATGAAAATTAGTTTCTAGTCGGAAACCATTAATTTTTCTTCTACTATGTTTTGTGCTTAAAACCCCCACTAAAAAGCACGTCTTTGCATCCAAAATCGTACTCAAATACGTAACGTACTGTTTTACAATGTATGACGTGTTTTATGAGTAAATTAAAAGTGTAATAGCATTTGAAAAATAAATTGAATGCAGTGACTTCCGTCACAGATTGAATAGTGACACGGGTCACGGGTGAATTACTCTATACTCTCCTATAGTCATACTTAAGTGCACATAACTTTCTTGTGGTCTAAAAATTCTCTCCAAATTCCCGTGTGGTCATTAAAAAGTGCATATGACCTGTTGCCGTCAAATAATCTGTCAAATTTAACGAAAGTAATATTTTTATTGATTTTTAACTAATTTTACAATAAAATAATTATAATAATTGATCAAATTACCCTTTTTATTAAAAAATAAATAAATAAAAATAAAAAATAATAAAAAATAATCCATCTTCTTCCCCGCCCTCCAACAACACAAAGATTGTCATTCCACCCGCAACCCCTAACCCCTACCCAGCACCCCCCGCCCCCTAAACCCCTAAGTCTTTTTGTATTTTTCATTACTTACATAGGCAGAAATTTAACGACAGGGGGGGTCCTATGCACTTTTATATGACTACAAGGGGGGTTTGGTAGGGGTTTTTGAACTACAAGAGGGTCGTGTGCACTTACAACTGACTACAGGAGGGTCCGGTACAATTCACCCCACTGGTCACGATGAGTACAAGTTTTTATGTAGTACTATAGGGTAAATTCATTGTGTCGTATGCGGGTTATGGCCCAATCATCGCTGACAAGGGGGTCACCGAGCTGAGGAAAGCCAACCCGAGCCGAAGGGGATTCAATCATCCCTATATATATATATATATATATATATATGGCATATTTTTGTATATATAGCTATTTATTATCTTTTTATTTACTTATTTTAAATCCTAGTCTTATTTGTGTTATATATGTATATGTGTGCTTATATGTTATCTATTTAGTGAAATATATTTATATTTTGTGGTTTTAATAAAATTTTATATATTTTTTTTAGATTTTTCTTGGTCATATATGTATAAATGCTATATATATGTTTTTATTTACTTATTTTAAATCCTAGTTTTACTACAATTTTAAGTTTTTTTTTCTCAAATTTCATTTTTTTTGTTTTTTGGTTATATATGTATGTATAAGTTATAGATTTAGTGAAATATATGTATATTTTATAGTTTTATTACAATTTTAAGATTTTTTTCAAATTTTAGTTTTTATTTTGTTAAATATGTGTTATATGTATCTTCAATAATACATAAATAAATAAAAAATTATGTAGGGACAAAATCATCCAAAGTGGCATATTTATAGTTTTCAATGTATAAAAGGCATTATACCATTTGCTAACAATTTTGTACTTTTAATTCTAAGACTATAATGCCCGATATGTTTACTTATACTATTAAAAAAATGTAGGGACAAAATCGTCCAAGTGGCATATTTATAGGTCATCAATGCATAAAAGGGATCATATCATGTTCCAACAATTTTGTACATTTTATTCCATAATACCCTCAAGTGGAATTTGATATCGTACTTAGTAAAATCTGACGCGCTTTCTCTCTTGGCAAAAAAAAATCACGTTCTCTCCCTCACAAACACACAACTTCTTTCTCTTTCAAGCTCTGTAAGTTGATAAGGAGGTTTATGATATTCTCGCCGGCGGCAGCGGAGCTGGTAGTGGGTCTGTAAATGTCATTTTCGATGTTTGCTTTCATGTTTATCAGGTTTGGCAATAAGCTTTGATTACAGAAGGAGGTATAAATTTTTTATTTCCTTGTATTGTTTCGTCAAATTTGTGATAACTCATAGTTAGCGGTAACTTCCTGCAGTGGTTGTACTTTAGAAATCTGGTTTCTCGTTCGTTTGTTTGTCACAACAGTACTCCAATGTGTATGATTTTGTTGGTTTGAGTTTGGAACCTCGTATTGCTTGTAATTTTTGAGCTATAATTTATTTAGATTACCTTGTATGGTTAATTACATGACGGGATACTTGAAATCTTGTTATGTTGATTGACAAATTATGCTTAGAAACTTGTTATCGGATTATAATTTGATTTAAAAGTTGTGAACCTTTATAGGATTGTCTCAAAATTGAGGCTTTTATGTCATAGATGACAACGGTTAATGTTTAAATTCAAAATTGACGGGTATCCACCGATAAAAATTCGATAACGAAAATTGATAAGATATCCATTAGGGTTTAATTTTTATAAGAGGTAACCGATGGATAAATCAATAGGCTTTGGCTTTAGACGTTGAAAAAATTGAACTCCAAAACTCGATTATTAATTTACTACTAATATATGTACCCTTAAAATAATAGAAGACTAACTAAATTAGTAACTAAAATAATAAAAATTTAAACTAAACTCAATTAAAAAAGTGGACTAAGCTCAATTAAATAGATGAGTTAAGCATATTAGACTAAGACTATACTCTAAAGACTTAAGCTAAAAACCCTAAAAGAAAATGGAATGTTTCTAACAAAAGGCTTGCAAGCTGCTGCTTCTGCACACTTCAACCACGATAGCTTTGTCTTTGTAAGCAAAAGAAACTTTGTATGTATGTAACTTATTAGGTTTTGAAATTTTGGGAAATTTTAAATTTTCAAAATTCTTAACCTTCCATTTTTGTTGTAGGAAAGAGTTGCGCAAATCTGGTTATATAAATGTAGAGTTCTGGGATCTTGAGAAGGAATGAACAATTTGCTTAAAATTAAATTTTATTGTGATTGGGAAAGTGGTATTTTCTAACATGAAAGATAAGAAATAACACTAAACTTGGAGCTTTTGAAATGGTGATAACTTGTTCATAAGTTATTTCTTCACAAAATAAAGTACAACCGAACCTTTGTTTGTTGATAGAAGAGATTTAGAAAATTCTTTAAGGATTAGAAACATATTTTGAATAAATTCTTGGTCTCAAGCATGTCTTTATCAGATATTTGAGCACAAATTCATGATGGTTGACTGAATTGTCAACATTAGTTGTAAATAACTTTTTTTCATAAAATTATTATATAATTTATTTCAAATATTATCATTGCCTTGGATTCTTTTATTTTAGTTTCTTTATGTTTAAATTATTATTTTTACATTGTTTTAGGTTTATTTTTTTATTTAAACTATGTTTTTATGTTTTAATTAAATGTTCACGGTTAGGTTTTAGTCACGACTATTGTTATAAGTTTGCTAAACGGTTTTAATTTCATTTTTTTCATTTTTCATGATTATGCAAATCATTGTCATCCCTAATTTAATTTACGATTGTTACCTTCTTTTTTTTGCTAAGTAAAAAAAATTGAATTTCATGAAAGGAAGAAATAAACAGTTTGTACAAACGAAGAGAGTTGACATCAAGCCAACAAAAGAAAGAAAAACGGAAATCAATATATGCCAGAGAAGAAACAAAACGATCAAGAAGAAATGGCACTAAAATGCCCAGAAAACCAACCACTTCTGTATTAAATGTTTGTAGTTTGCTTATCGGTCATATTCTATATTAAATGTTTTCACTTATCTTTTGTAGTTTTGCTTGGTCCTTAAAAGCTCTTCCACCACTTCTGTTATTACTTTAAACTAGTCACAAATGTTAGAAATTTTTTTTAATACAATGAATGCCGAAACTACATTTCGAAGTTGAAATTTTAATTGATAATAAATTTTTATCCGAACATTCCACCAAAAGAGTATATTATTAAGTTACCAACTCATTTAAAAGTTTAAATTATTAAAGACTTTGCGAAGAATGCGAGCCCGCGATTCAGAAGCTGCAAGAGTCGTTTGTGGTTCCTGTTACCGCGATTGCATTATTGCAATGTGGTTCCTCGTTTGTATAATCTCCCATTATTGCTTCAGACAAAAAAAAAAAAAAAAAAAAGCTGCCATTATTGCATGCCATAAAAGAAATTAATTACCCTAGAAAACAATCTCTGTATTTTATATAAATTGGACATGAGCAATGTATATGACCATGTAGAGTGAGATTTTCCGAGAGATGGTAACAGGAACAATAACACGGTGGATAGAAAATTTGGGTACTGCTCATCTTTTTTCTTTTTCTTTTTTTGATAATCTAATATAGAGTGCCCAACAATTAAGAAAGATTAGTTTTTTCTTACTTTTAAGCACATCCTACTATCAGAAATAATTCAAATGCTTGGTGATCTCCTTGATTTCCCAGAAAAAAAGAGAAAAAACTGAAGTAAAATAAATATAGTTAGCTCATGCTAGAATTTTTACCTTCATAAATATCTTATAATAGAAGGGATCTCAAATCTCAAATCACATTGCTTCTTATCCAAAATTTCCAGGATTTGTCTTAATTTGATCAATTGTATTTAAGCTTGAGTCGTCGCATGACATTCTTTCCACGCTAGCATTCTAGTCAAACTTAACCTCAAACGATAGTTTAAGATAACGTGGAGGTGTAAAAATAAATGATGCAATCATAAGTTTATAAGTGCTGTTGGTTTTCTATTCACGTTCTTATTTTCAGGATCACTACGTATAGGAATTTTACAAAGTCGTAGTTGGATTATTTAAATTCTTACAATTTTTAAATGGTATTAGCGCAAGTTATCAGGCTTTCGAGTGGGGTGATCTTTTCACTGTTTGGTAGTTTTGGATTGTAGTTTTGTTTTGTTTGACATGAGAAGGACATCACGTATTTAATTAAGGAGGAAGTTTATGATATTTCATCCCATATCGGTTTTGTATGACATTTGTGATTCAGTTTATAATGACTACTTTCGTTCATTACTACTATCAACCAGAGTTTAGTTAGTACTTTGAGCCAGTTAATTAGACTTAATGTATTGGTAAATTAGTAGGCACCACAAAGTTAATAACTAGTGCAACGAGTTGAGCTTTAAAACAATTATGGGTCCCACCATTTTACTATAATGAGCCAGTTAATTAGACTTTACGTATTGATAGATTAGTACTTAGACCTGAGCCACTACAAGGTCAATAACTAGTGCAGCGAGTTGAGTTTCAAAATATTTATAGGTTCCACTGTTTTGCTTTTGCGCGTTGTTTCATGCGCTAGAATGATGTCCACAGATTGTGTTTGAGTCTGCCACGTTAAAATGGATATTTTGAAGTCAATCTCCTTGTGCAACAAATTTAACTGAACTCATAAGTTTATGTATAAGAGAGAGAATGCATAGAATTTGACAAGGAAAACAAATGCAAAAAAATACTATTTTTATATAAGCACATAATTGGTGCTTTATAAAGCACATAATAGGTGGTTTCACTGCATGATGATACCAAAGGTCAATAACCAGTGCAGCTTTAACAAGTTCAATAACCAGTTTAGCATTAACTGAACTTATAAGTTTATGGATAAGAGATAGAAGACAGAATTTGAGAAGGAAAACAATCGGAAAACTACTACTTCTATAAAGCACATGACAGATGCATTTCTCTGTTTTGGAACAAAAGAAAATATATTTATGATTTCTTCACAGACCCACAAAAGACGTCCCTAGAGAACAAATTAAAGAAGAAAATAGCAAAAATTCATTAAAGGACTATGATGGTTTGGCCTATAACCAGTGCGGCAGACATAAGTTTAGGGATAAAAGATAGAAGACAGAATTTGAGAAGGGCAACAAGTGAAAAGAAAAAAACTACTACTTTTATAAAGCACGTGAAAGGGGTGTCTTTCTCTTTCGACACAACAAAAATCTTTATGGTTTCAGACGGATACTGATACATAGAGAAAAAAGAAGAAAAGAGCAAAGATTTTGGTAAATGACTATGATGGTCGATGGAGAGTGTGTGAGGTAATTCATATATATGTTTTTAAAGTTCTTATTATAATTTCCAAGTATGCGTTGTCTGGTTGGTTAATTTTGGGCTCCAAAAACCTTTCGACACTTCTCAAATTCATGATCCACTAAGATAGCTATGTCAGCTCATGAAGAAGGATAAAAGGGGTGTTACATCAAATAATAGAGACTTGAACAAAGAAGCTGATGGCATTCTTGAAGAATTGGATTTCATGCAGCGGCTATGTTGAAATATAATAGGTTTTAGTATTATTCTTTATTTAATGACACTAGTTTAGGCAATAATTTAGATTTAAGCATTATCATTTTATTTCCTTATTAGACTTAGATTTCAGGTTTTCGTATTGAATTATATTCCTAATTAGTCTGGTTCTTATCCTTGGTCACCAAATTATGATACTTATGAATAGGTACTCTCATATTTTATGTTAAAACATCAAGAATTCAACATGTAGTCATTATATCTCTTTCTTCTAGTGGTGGCTCATATGGTTTTCAATCCATATATATATATTTTCTCGATATTTTCTCTTTTCTTTTTCTTTTAACAGGCTAGAAGGGCCAAGTAGCCCTGATATTATCAACCCGAGAGCGACGCCTGTTGGCTCCACCATAGTCATTGATTGCATAAATGAGGATCCAGGTGGCCAAGAAGCTGCGATGAAGAAAGGGACGTTAAACAAGCCTGAGGATGTGGAGAAGTAGTTGAGTCTCAGGACGTGCCTGTTGTTGTATCAGATTCTAGCAACAAAGTGAGGCTGGAAAATTCTGCATACAAAGAGCTAGTTGGGCAGCCAGAGTGTTGCTGGCTTGATTACATGCCTTTTTCTTCTGATCGCAAGCATGGTGGGGGTGCAAACAAGAGGATTGGTGGGGAGGTGCTGCTTCAGTTCTTGGATTCCAATTTGCCAATTTTATCAAATGGTTTTACAAGCAGAGTCAAGATTGAGTGGAGTAGCAATGGATCAGAGAAGCATTCTGTGAATGCTTTTTGTGAAGCCACAAGGTTGGGCTGCAACAAGGACTATGTCTTTCAATGGAGGTTCCATATAAATTAAAGGTGCCAATGTCACCTTGTTTGTTACCTAAGCTTGCATGTAGACGTATAATTAAGGTGAGATTATAGTCATACAAGACTTGAACCTAGCTAACATCATTATTTTGATAATTTGGAGAGAAACAGACAGTTAAACAATGGAACAGAACATTTTGCTGAAAAATTACCTATTAGTGTCTGGAATTCTATTACAATAGCCACAAAAGATTCTATTTTACATGATCAGTTTGGTTCATATTCATCATTCAAATTTATTTCCGGGATATTAATAGCGCTGCTGACAGAAGCAATATTGAAGCTTGAAAAGTTTGGCACATGTTTAAAAGTGTTTTTAAATAAAAGTTAAAACTAAAAAAATACTAAAAAATAAGAAGTTCTAAATTGAAACTTTTCAAAAAAGTCTCTTGCAAAACTATTTTCACATAACGCATTATTTTTTTTTTCTTTCTCAAATATATCTCTTTATATTTTTAAAATCTAGGTCATCAAAATTTTTAAAAGCTCAACATTGCTAGATATAGATTATACAATTAACGATTTTTATTCAACAACATTTTTATTCAACAACACTTCTAACTACAACTTTATTGCTAAAAGTTCTACAGAAAAGTTAAAATTTCACATTCAGCTCAAACAAAACAGAGTAAGAAATAAAAGCTCCAAAAGCAGCATGGAGAAATATGATTCGAAGTGCGAATTAATCTCCTCCGTCTTTTGGTGGCCCTTTCCACTTGAAGTTATCTGCATATGATTTCGGCTGCAGCAATGAGGAAAACAACTGTTAGAAGTTCTAGCGATAGCATACTTGGTCCGCTTTACTCGACAAAATGCATTTCTCTCGTGGTTAAAGTAAATCTATTGATGCATAGCTCATGAAACAGCCAATACTTAAAAAGTCTTTCCATGCATTTAAATAACGGAGTGGTCAGGCTGTTGCCCCCAGGCAGCAATATACAATTTGAGCCGCAAGGACGGGTTTAAAATTTTTATTAGAATGAGTTATTAAACTTATTGGAACGAATCATTGTCAGTGAACTTATAGTCATACGCGATTTTGATAACCAAAATTAATATATACCCGTGGTTAGAAATTACATTTGGTTTTAGAGATCCTTTAGAAAAATCGAGATTCTTTAATGAGAAACGAGAATTTCTAACCTTTAGAAGTGGTGTATGGCGCTTCTTGACCTGCAAAATAGCCAAACGCATAATGAGAAACCAACTAGACCCGACCAAAAGAAAAAAAGAAAAAAAATGGATAAAAGTGATTTACTAGACATGATCAGATACAATAAAATTGTAAAAACTATTTCGTCCGGCTTATAAGGAGGTGTGGATCCCACACCATGTGAGTGCTTGGTACCCGATCAGGCCGGACTGAAGGGTTACGCATAAAATTTTGTTGCATCAGAAAATTTACTCCTACCGTATAATCCCATCCAATTTTTTCAGCAAAACCCTTGGCTGCTTCTTCACTCTCAAAAGTTAGTCCTGCCTCACCAACATTAGCGTATGGATCTCCAGTAGATGTCCATCCTATCAATGGATTTTCCCACCTGTTATATATAAGAGGAGTAAAATGATAAATAAACATAGGCAAACTTCATCTGAAAGCAGATCATCAGAGAATTCTAATTAGTCTGGATAAGGACACTCTTAAACTTTAAAGATAGCATTACCGTGAAAAACAATATGGGATTACATATGGCCACAGTCTACAAACAA
Organism: Ehretia macrophylla; assembly: GCA_037974665.1. Classification (NCBI taxonomy): domain Eukaryota; kingdom Viridiplantae; phylum Streptophyta; class Magnoliopsida; order Boraginales; family Ehretiaceae; genus Ehretia; species Ehretia macrophylla. Next base: position 24,522,531 of record CM075779.1, on the reverse strand, counting down.
CTAAACTCAGCTAAGCGTATAAAATCAAAATTAGCATGCATCTTTTTGGGGCTTATGACGAGTATGGTTAGTGAACATGCATGAATAGACGCATAAATGCATATATGATTGAACTCAACTGAAGATAAAGTCTCGATCTGATCGACCAATACTCATGGATGATGATGCTTGATTAGAAATCTTCACGGATGATGCATCCGGAATACTAATAATAATCTACTATCCGAGATCAAATGCAAGAATTACTCTTTTAGTTAAGTTAGTTCAATGTTGTATGTGTCAATTCAAAGTTAAAGTTGAGGGTTGTACCATAGATCCGGAGAGTCCCGAATAGGACAACACTTCGAATTGCAATGTTTCCAAAAATGATCATACATATTGAGCAAGTATCAATTGCAATAACTATTTGGAAGGTAAGGAAAGTAAGACGATGGGGCACACTTTTGCGTAGACAAGAAGTCTATCTTCCATTTTCCAGTTTTACCAGAGCCTTGTTGAGTTGCAGTACGAGCAGGCGAGTAAATTATAACCTGCAGCATATATTTGACAAAGAGAACGAGAAAAACTGTTATCTGATTAGCCTATAAACCACATATATCCTCAAGAAGTGATTAACAACACGAAATTGGAAACGACTTTACAGGCTACATATGAGACCAGGGGAAATAATAGTGCTGATCAGTTATCCATAAGATTGTAAAACTCATTGACGTCATGATCTGAAGTAACACTCAAGAGTTGGGTAGTGACGCTCCGGTTCTGAATTAAAAAGAATATAATACTTCTACATTTAGAAGTCATAAATTTCACAATCACCTTACAAGATACTGTACTACTTGAACACCATACACTATGCTTTATTGAACATTAACTGAATGGTCAGAGAATACTGACTAAATAAAGACAAACATAACCAGCTCCATAAAAATGGGAGCAATACAAATATGTTCACCAATAAGTAAAAAGAAAATCATCATATATTAAATTAGCACATAAATTCTAATTCTTGAGCTAAAAAGTAACATACATGCTAGCCAATAAAATAATTCATCGTGATTGTAAACGACCAATAATTTTGGCTCCTCTGCAAGGAGTCAATATATCTTCCATTCAAAAATCAAGGACCACTAAACTATTCTGCCAATTCTGCGTTGCCGATCGAAATTTAGTTGTAATAAATTTTTTGGCATGAGTGAAATATTATGAGCTAATTATTTCTATAATCAGGAAAAATTATAGCTAAAGTTATTGGCTCTGATCAATCAATATTAGTCTAATTTAATTTATCAGAAGCAGATAAAGTTTAGAAAAATCCTTATTTCCTGGAGCAGTAAGATGAGGTATAAAAAAATAATATGAACAATTCACAACAGTTTAACCTCGCTCATGTTACAGTGTTACGAAGGATCCTCAGTCTACATGTTAGTGAAGGGTTCTTGATTGTAGTACTTACTCTGCGATGAAGGTGTTCTTTAGGGATGCCAGAGACGATTCCGACCTCACCAGGCTTAAGTTCGATCAACGCGTCCGATGATGATGATCGTGTTGAGGACAACAAGAACGGCCTGCTAGCGCGAAAGAAAGCACGACTCAGGGAATGAGCCATGGCCAAGAGCTGTTAATTGGTTGGTTGGTTGATTAGTCTATGGTTTGCGCGCGCAGGGATGATATTTATGTTCGAGAAACTTTCAGACAGGGAAGGAGAGTTGCTTGTGTTTTGTGTGGGGAGTATTATTATACTTCACTTTAATTTTTATTTTTAAATATTATTTTTTATATAAATATTTAATTGATATATTAAAATAATTAATTTTTTAAATTTTTTTTTTTTATATATCAACTCAGTATATACATAAAAAGTGATATTTAAATGTATAAATTAAAATAGTATATAATATTTCTCTTTTTGGGTATTACGAGAAGGTTTGAGTTCGTTGTTTTGGCTTTCAACTGTCACTTATTAATTGCCACGTTTGTGTAATCCTTGATTCTCGCCTAGGTAGGAGAGGGCCGAGTGTTTTTTTTTTTTTTTAAATGATGTATAACTAATTTATCCCTCCATTGGAATAAAAAAAATATAAGAGACAAAAAAATTTAAATAGGGTAGACCTTCTTTTAAAGAGAGAATGTAATTTTCTCTATGAGTTTTTATTTAAATCCCAAACTTTCTAACTAGATTTTAGTTTTGTTCAAATTCTTTCATGACATCAAATTCTATCAAATAAAGTTTTAAGATTAAACGATAATTTTGGTCTTTTATTCTTTTATTGAGCTATTTAATTTTATTTTATTTCCTTTATTTTTTATGTCTTTAAAACCTTAACTCATTGCAAAAAAGTTATATGTTGGGTTAAGAAAAAAGATTGGATTAAATTTGAGATATATGTATGTATATATATATATATATATATATATATATATATATATATATATATATAGGAAAAAAAGATTTTAAAAGTGAATCTATTTTTTTCTAATATCGTGTGTAACGTAATTTTTGTACAATAAGTTGTTTTTTTTATTTCTTTTCTTTTTTATGTTTTTATAAGGTTAGCTCATTCCAAATAAATTATAATGAATCAGACCAATTAATTGTTTAGAATGGCTATTCCTCACAATTAATGCTCTTTGTGATGTAGCGGAACTATGGTAATTGAGTTAAAAAAATATTCGATTTAATTTTAGATGTATATATATGTAATAAAAAAAATAGATTTTAAAGTAAATATGATTTTTTTTAATCTCGTGCATAACACAAATATTGTAGAATAAGATATTTCTATCTTCTTTTATTTTTTTAAGTTAAAATTTTTATGATTTTCTATTTGAATGTAGACTTTTCTGTTGAATGATTTTTATCAAATTGTTTTGCCATTATTTTTTTATTTTTCTTTTGCTTTTGTTTTGAAATATAAAAAGATGAAAATACCTTTTAACATAAAGCTTTGTTTGGCAAAGTTTGATGTCAAGAAGGCATATGGGTAAAACTAAAACTTAATGAGGGAGTTTGGGATTTAGATTAAAACTCATGGGAAAAAATGACATTATTAAAAATTTAGATGTAACTATTATATCTTAGTTCTTTGTCCTTAGATTAGATTTCAAACATCCCCTCAATAGATGTACCTTTCATTATCTAATTTTCATCCTTCTGATATTGAATGATTCTGTTATAATCCTTTTTATCCATAATTTATTTATTTGACCAAAAAAATGTAAATATTATATCTTTTTTTTTTTGTCATTTAACTATTACATCTTCAATCAAATTTTTTTTTCTTGGCCAACTCCAATAATTTGAGTGTCAAATCTGTATGTTAAATATAGAATATGTTTCAAGCAAGTTGCATGTTAAAAGTTACCAAGGGTAAAATGAGAAATTTTTACTAAGAGAGATAGAGATAGTTTCATAGGTTTTTTTTTTTTTTTTTTTTTTAGATAGTTTCATAGGTTGGAAACAAATATAAGTAAAAAATAATAAGAAGAAAAGTCATATATGAAGGTATTCAAAGTGATGGAGGAAGTCTAAACCGCGACATGTGAGAGATGCCACGTCTCTTCCCTCGAAAAGGCATTTCTTAATTCCTTTGCTTAATAGTATAAGCAAATATTATATATTGGACAGAGGAGGATATGGATTGAATATATCTCTGAAATGACATGATATAAGTTTGCATAACAATGATGACCACGTTGCAACACATCATCTCAGACCTAAGTCGAGCCTTTACAATGATTCTCTTTTCCTAGGGGCACCTCGCTTGATCTACCGATATAAGTACCTTGCCCATTCTAATTCGAAGATTACTTCCATTTGATCTTTATAAAGCTATTTTTACTAAATTAAGTAACGAAATATTCGTCTCAAATCATCAAATTGTTACCAATTCAGTTCTTGCTTGCAAATAAAGATCCAAGAAAGATCTCATTCAACTTCAAATTACCATCAATAACTTAAGTTAGTATCTAATTACTTGCCAACCCAATATCGCCATCATCAAAGAGTATAAAACTCTGCATCATTTATATTTCCAAATAACATATACGTAGTTTGACCATTTGAAAAGTTTTTATCAAGATTTTATACACCTTATAGATATGTTAAATTATGAAAATAAGTAGTACAAGTTATTTTATTAATAGAAGAGGTAACGATGTAGGCGCTTGGGCAACCTATGAGGTTTGACGTTACTTCGATACTTGATTAATAACCTATCTAGTCAACGGTACCTTATAAATTTTGTAACTTTAGTTAAAAATAATAGGGTAAATAGCACCGTAGCCCCTTATGATTTACTTAAAGTGCACAAAATCTCACTATGGTTTCAAAAGTGCACCAAACCCCCCTATGATTTGGAAAAGTGGCACACTTGCCCCCTCTGTCTCTTTTCCGCCAAATTTTATAACATAAAATGTAAAATGACTTAAATACCCTCAATTCATTTTTTTTCTCTATTTTCTCCTTTTTCTTTTTATTTATATATATATAAGACCAACAAATTATATAATATATATACACACACCACACCAAATATATATATATATATATAACATATATAGCACACCACATCTCGAAAATATATATATATATATATAATATATATACACACACACACCAAACCCAAAAAAATTATATATATAATAAATTTACACATACAAATATATACACATACATACTGGGCAGTGGGGTGGGGTGGGTTACGCTCGTGGGGTGGTGGGTCTCGACGGGGCTGAGGGGTGGGGAGTGGGGTTGTTTCGTTGGGGTTTGGGGGTGGGTTGCACCAGTGGAGTGGGGTGGGGGGGGGGTGTAGGGGACGATGAAGTTGCTGTTTGCTTTTTGTTGTTGTTTGTTTGTTTGTTTGTGTTATAAAATGTTTTTTTTTCAATTAGCCCATATATTTTACTGAAAAAATTGTTGAAAACCAGCCAAAGTTGCATGAGAGGCGTGTGTATCTCACATGCCGTTAAAACGAACGGATTTATTGATAGAGGGGGTTGTGGTGTTATGTTTTTTAAACCACAAGGGGGTACGGTGCATTTTTGAAATCACAGGGGAGTGTTGTGCACTTTAGGTAAACCATAGGGGGCTACGGTGCTATTTATCCAAAATAATATCATCGGCAAATCTGTGACCCTACCTTACTGATTATTTAGTTCGTAAAAACCATCATATTGTTACTCAGTATTACGTCTTTATTAATTTTAATTTTTTTTGGATAAAATCTTTAATTACAACATATCGCTACTTGACCGTTTTATCAAATTCTTGGGTGTATTAATTTTAATTTACAACTACTTGACTGCATTTATATGTTTTGCTTAAAGTTAAACACTCATTTTGAACGGTCACAAATGTGATAATTCTTTTTTATATCATAGAAGCCGATATTATGATTACAACTTAAAATATTTCTAGAAAATTGAGGTAGTGATTGGTATGTGGGAATGAGTTAGAAATGAAATGACATTCCCAATTCTATTTTAATTCTCATGTTTGGTATGAGGGAATGAACTTGAGAATGTCATTCCTAAGGGAATTCCATTCCCACATACATGGGAATAACCATTCCAGACTAAATACATAGAAATGACTCATTCCCATGTATTTAGGAATTAACTTGACTACCATACCATTTATAAATAATAATAATAACAATAATAATAATAATAATAATAATAATAATAATAATAATTAAAAAATATAATAACAATTATTATAAAAAAAAATTATTATTATTATGAAAATAAAAATAATAATAAAATAATAATAAAAATAAAAAAAAAAATAATAATAGTGATTAAATAATACTAATAATAATAATTAAAAATATAATTATATTATTATGAAAATAATAATAATTATTATTATTATTCTAATAAAAATAAAAATAAAAATGATAATAATAATAATAATAATAATAAAAATAATAATAAAAAATATAATAATATTATTATGAAAATAATAATAATAATAATAATAATAATAAAAAATGATAATAATAATAATAAATAAATAAATAAATAAAATAATAAAAATAAAAATAAATAATAATAATAGTGATTAAATAATAATAATAATAATTATTATTATTATTATTATTATTAAAAATATAATAATATTTTGTTATTAATAATTATTATTATTTTTATTTATATTTATATTTTTATTATTATTATTATTAATATTTATTGTTGTTGTTGTTGTTGTTATTATTATTATTATTTATTATTTATTATTTTTATTTTTTTATTATTATTATTATTTATTGTTGTTGTTTTTATTATTATTATTATTTTTGTTTATATTATTTACGGTAATCTTTATATTAATCATCATTTTTAATTCTATAATAATAAAAGGCCAATTACGTCATATTATACAAGTCATTCACATTACTACTCTTAATTCCTAGAGTATACCAAACATGTCATTCTCATTCCCAAGTTCATTCCGTTCCCAATTTCATTCCATTACTTGGTTCATTTCATTCCAATGTACCAATCGCTACCTGAAAGTCTAACAGGTATACAAATAAACAGAGAAATACACAAAGGGGCACATAGATTGATGAAACGGACGGCTTAAACGCAAGAACAAGCCTAGCATTGTAACAAGCAAAAATAAAGTACAAATCAACCGTTTTGTTCCAATCCAAAATCAAAGTTTGGCTACTACACGAAAACCAAATACTTGATGGGATTGGTTATATAGATCATACGACGTCATTTATTTTTATCGAAAACTATCTATTCTATTAGCTCCATAGTCATCTTGAGTCTTTCTCTACATTATCTCCTAATATATTTAAATTATCTCAGACAATTTTCCCTTATCTAATTTTCAATTGGGACTACTCGATCCTACTCTTTCAAACATCACTTCGTTCCTAACATGTCGCACGAAAAAGAAAAGAAAAGAAACATCCTATTTCTAAGAGTTCTTTCTCCATTTATGTCTCCACAGTAGTATCCTTCTGCGCACGTTTCCAGACTTGGTAACACCTCACCGCGACAAGTCCATACGAAACAATACCCCAAAATACTAGTGCGAGAAACGACAAGTCAAAGACAATGGCAAGCGGGATGAAAACGGATATGAGAACAGTACCAAATAAGAAATTGTGAACTATAAACCAGCGATCTCTCTTTCCTTCGTTCGTATTACACATTAATGCGTGTATGAAACGGGTCGCCTTCTTCTTTCTTTCATCGACCACCCTTTCGTCTGCTGCGACTTGCATCTCATGGGTAGCCATTGCCATGCACTGCAATTGAATGTAGACTGGAGAAAGGTTGGATGACTAATTGGCAGGTTTTTGCTTTTTTTTTTTTGTCGGGGGTTTGAATGCGCCTCTTGTGCAGATGATATAGATAATAGATGCGACCTAACTAATTTGTATTGGGTAAGGATTTGGGATTTGGGATTTGCTTTGAAAGCAATATGGATTTGACCCTAGATAATTTTTTTTTTTTAAGTTTTTTTTTATATTTATTTAAAGGAGGCTAAATCACATAAGATATTGCACACAAAATTTGATCCAATCCAATTAAAGTTTTCTTTTATCTGTTAATGAAAGTCAAATGCATTAAAGAAGCCCAACGACTGTGCAATTATAAATACTTTTTCTCTTTTTTTCAATGAGACCCAATTTTTTTGCTAACTAACCAAATGAATATTATTAAACTCAAATTCAAAATATCACCTAACCTCCAATTATTATAGATATAGGTTATGTTTTGCCTAACTGTGAAATTTTAGTTTTTGTAGTAGAGTTTTGGTTAAAAATATTATTGAACAAAAGTCGTTGACTGTTTGGCTTATATTGGACAATATTGAGCTTTTAAAAAAATTGATAGAAATATTGTACTTTAAAAAATATGAAATGGTATATTTGAAAAAGAAAAAACAAACAACTTTCTGCATTATATAAAAACAGTTTCGCAAAAGTCTATTTTGAAAAGTTCTAATTTGAAGTTTCTTATTTTTTTATCTTTTTTTCAATTTCAACTTTTAATTAAAAGTACTTTTAGAAATGGATTAAATAGGTGAGATCAATTTCTAAACTTACAGAAAACACTTTTGATTATCAAAAAATTAGATCAAATAGAGTCATAGTCATTTATAGTAGATCTCCTAAACTTTTTACAACTACAAATTACGAAGTCTAATTATTTAGATAATACCCGTCATGACTTGCTCCCAAAGTTGAAAAGCAGCTCTATGAATAATTTAATATAGAGTGTCTAATTGTTTAGATAATACTCATCGTTTTCATTTTATTTTTTGATAATTTAATATAGAGTGTTCAACAATCAAGAAAGACTAGTTATTTCTCACTATTAAGTACATCCTACCGTCACAAATAATTCAAATGCTTAGTAATCTTCTTAATTTCCCAAAAACAAAAAGAAAAAATTAATGTAAAACTAATAAATTAATATAGTTAGCTCACGGTAGAATTTTCACCTTCGTAAATATCTTATAATAGAGGTGGTATCAAATCTCAAATCACATTGCTTCCTATCTTTAACAAATGCATACCTTATGTCAACCTCTAAATCTTTCAACTACAAATCAAGTGACATTCCAAATTTTTTAGGATTTATCTTCATTTGCTCAATTGTATTTAAGCTTGAGTTGTCACATAACATTCTTTCCACGCTAGCATTATAGTCAAACTTAACCTAAAAAAACAATTTAAAATAACGAGGAGGATGTACGAATAAATGATCCAATCATAAGTTTAGTGCTGTTGGTTTTCTATTCAAGTACATTTGTATGATCTTGTTTTCAGGATCACAACGGATAGGGATTTTACAAATTCGTTGGATTATTTAAATTCTTACAATTTTTTAAATGGTATCAGAGCAAATTATTTAATTTTTATGGTAATAAACTGTGATTCTTTTTCGTAATGGTATTAGAGAAAGTTACCAGGCTTTCGAGTGGACTGATCTTCCCAGCGTCTGGTGGTCCTTAACTGTAGTTCTATTTTGTCTGACATGACGAGTGCATCACGTATTTAAGGAGGGAGTTTATCATATTCCGTCCCACATCGATTATGTATACCATTTGTGATTCAGTTTATAAAGACTACTTTGATTCACTAGTACTATCAACACGGGTTTAATTAGCATTTTGAGCCAGTTAATTAGACTTAATGTATTGGTGGATTAGTACTTGGGCTTGAGTCACCACAAGGTTAATAACTAGTGCAACGAGTTGAGCTTCAAAACGTTTATGGGTCTCACTATTTTACTCTAGCGAGCCAGTTAATTAAACTTAACGTGTTGATAGTTAGTACTTGGGCCCGAGTCACTACAAGGTCAATAAATAGTGCAACAAGTTGAATTTCAAAACATCTATGAAAGGATTTTATCCTGAAAATTGTTTGTATTTCATATTCTGCAACAGTGTACATCATGTGCTTTTATACTATAACAGAGAGTAACAACCAAGCCTATAGAAGTGGAAAACAAGTAAAACAAACAGATTACATCAGGAAGTTTAAAAGTTTAAATTTGAAAAACTAATAGCTGTTATCACGCCCCCTCAAGCGAAGCCAGACTGAGGACGCTGAGCTTGGTACGTAATGAGCTGAAACGTTGCCGTGAAAGAGGCTTGGTCATAATGTCAGCTAGTTGGTCAACAGTAGAGATAAATTTGACCTGTAACTCTCCCGAAGCCACCTTTTCACGAACAAAGTGAACATCTACTTCAATATGCTTGGTTCGCGCATGGAAAACTGGATTAGCTGTTAAATGCGTGGCACTGATATTGTCACACCAAAGAACAGGTTTAGATGTGGGCACTATGCGCAACTCTTGTAACAAGGACTGAATCCAACATAAATCAGCAGTGGCAAAAGCAATTGCATAATACTTGGCCTCCGTACTGGAGCGTGAAGTCGTAGTTTATTTCTTCACAGACCAAGAGATTAAGTTCGGGCCAAGAAAAATGCAGTAGCCATGAGTGCTGCGATGATCATTTGGACAACCTGCCCAATCTGAGTCAGAATATGCATGTAAAACAGTGTTTGGAGAAGCACGAAAAACAACCCATGATTGATAGTGCCCTTCAAGTATCGAAGGATACGCTTAACCACAGACCAGTGAACGTCAGTAGAGGCATGCATGAACTGACAAACCTTGTTAACAGCAAAACTAAGCTCAGGTCGTGTGATAGTGAGGTATTGCAAAGCTCCTACAGTACTACGATAGAGGGTCGGATCCAAAAACGGATCTCCAATATGCTGAGACAACAGCAAGGTATTCGATAAAGGAGTAGCAATAGTATTCGCTTGATGAAGTTTAGTTCTTTCGAACAAGTCAATAATATAACGTTGTTGACTAAGAAAGAGACCAGAAGCAGTTCGCTGTACCTGTATACCCAAAAAGAATGAAACATCTCCTAGATCTTTGAGAGCAAATTGACGATTCAACAAGGTAGTAACATATTGAACAGCCTGTAAACTCGATCCAGTAAGGATTATGTCATCAACATAAACCAATAAATATAAGATGTCATTCATGAACAAAGAGATGTCAGACTTAGATGAAACAAAGCCAAGTTGAAGAAGAAAATTGCTTAACCGAGAAAACCAAGCTCGCGGTGCCTGTTTTAAACCATAAATAGCTTTTTGTAACTTACAGACATGGTCGGGAAAAGAGGCATGTTTGAAACAAGGTGGTTGTGCCATGAAAACGTCCTCAGTTAATAGACCATGTAGAAAAGTTTAGTGCTGTTGGTTTTCTATTCAAGTACATTTGTATGATCTTGTTTTCAGGATCACTACGGATAGGAATTTTACAAAGTCATTGGATTATTTAAATTCTTACAGTTTTTGAAATGGTATCAGAGCAAGTTATCTAACTTTTATGGTAATAAACTGTGGTTCTTTTTCGTAATGGTATTAGAGAAAGTTACCAGGCTTTCAAGTGGATTGATCTTCCCAGCGTCTGGTGGTCCTGAACTGTGGTTCTATTTTGTCTAGCATGACGAGTGCATCACGTATTTAAGGAGGGAGTTTATCATATTCCGTCCCACATCGATTATGTATAACATTTGTGATTCAGTTTATAAAGACTACTTTGATTCACTAGTACTATCAACACGGGTTTAATTAGCATTTTGAGCCAGTTAATTAGACTTAATGTATTGGTGGATTAGTACTTGGGATTGAGTCACCACAAGGTTAATAACTAGTGCAACGAGTTGAGCTTCAAAACGTTTATGGGTCCCACTATTTTACTCTAGTGAGCCAGTTAATTAAACTTAACGTGTTGATAGTTAGTACTTGGGCCCGAGTCACTACAAGGTCAATAAATAGTGCAACAAGTTGAGTTTCAAAACATCTAAGAACCCCACCATTTCACTCTAGCGCGTTGTTTCACGCACTAGAATAATGTCCACAGATTGAGTCGTTAAAATGGACATTTTGAAGCCATTCTCTTATTGCAACAACTTTAACGGAGCTTATGAGTTTATGTATAAGAGAGAGAAGAGAGAATTTGAGAAGGAAAACAAATGCAAAAACTACTATTCTTATAAAGCACGTAATTGGTGCTTTATAAAGCACATAATAGGTGCATTTCAATGCAGCTTTAACAAGTTCAATAACCAGTATAGGTTTAACTGAACTTATATTGTCCAAAAAAAAAAAAAACTGAACTTATAAGTTTATGGATAAGAGAGAGAAGACACAGAAATTGAGAAGGAAAACAAAAAGAAAACTACAATTTCTAAAAAGCACAAGACACAGGCAATTCTCTGATTTGTAACAAAGAAAAGTATTTATGATTTCTTCACAAAGCCACAAAAGACGTCCCTAGAGATCAAAGAAGAAAATAGCAAAAATTCATTAAAGGACTATGATGGTTTGGCCTATAACCAGTGCGGTTTAGGGATAAGAGACAGAAGACAGAATTTGATCAGAAGGAAAACAAGTGCAAAAAACTACTACTTTTATAAAGCATGTGACATGTGTGTTTTTCTGTTTGAAAAAGAAGAAAAGAGCAAAGATTTGGTAAAGGACTATGATGGAGACTGAGCGAGGGAATTCATATGTTTTTAAAGTTCTTATTATAATTCCAAAGTTTGTGTTGTCTAGTTGTTTAATTTTGGGCTCCAAAGACTTTTTTACACATCTCAAATTCATGATCTACAGGGATAGCTATTGACGAGGGGTACCCTGAGTTGAGGAGAACGTAATCGGATCATACGCTGACCTAAAACGCCTGATTTGACCCAAACCAAACCCAAGTGAAACCCAACAGTTATGCCAGCCTTTCCGATAGGACATAAAGCAAGGTACACAGCTCGGACCAGCGGGTAACGACTTTATCCGCTAGGTAATGGCTTTGTCCACCAGATGAATGGCGCGGGCAGCTGATGGCAGTATTACGCATTAAATACTGCCCGAACCAATATTGGTATAAATAGAACTCCACCCTACATTTATGAAGGTAACTCGTACATTAAATACTTCCAACTACCTTATTCAACTCGAGCAAACTAATCATTATTGCACCCGAATGAAAAACTTGGGTCGTCATCACCTCACCTTTTCCTTCCGTTTACTTGTGCAGGACCGGTACCTGACCTGGAAGCTCATCTCGGCCAGTCACGAGGCACCTAACTTTAACTGTTGAGGTCTCATCCTTAACAGCTATGTTAGCTTGGTTCATGGAGAAAGATAATAGGGGTGTTACATTAATCTCTTACTTGTATGCTCTCCACTAAGACATATGTTATTTGTAGATGATGCACTATTTTCTCCTCGTGCTTTTCCTATGGATTACCTGGCCTTTCAAGAAGCAACACATTTGTATTGTTTCACTTCGAGACAACGAATTAATTATGCAAAGTTAGCCATTATATTTACAAGAAATGCTCATCTACTATTCCAGGAAGAATTATGTGATTTGCTTTTAATACCTTGTGCTTTTTCTCTTGGTACCAACTCAATGGGGCGAGAGAAAGCGGCAAGGTCTTTGTTGGATTTTGGATTGGCTACCCTCCAAATTTGAAGGCTGAAAATCATCTTTATTATTCCGAGCAGGCAAAGAAGTTATAATTACAGCAGTGGTTTAAACAAGGACGGATCTAAGAATTTGGCTAAAACACATCATTTTTCAACTATATAATTATATATTTTTTTTCAGTGGAGATTAATTAATTTTTTTCACTAATTAATTTTTTTAACTAAAAGTACATAAACATTTTAAAAAAATAAAAAATAACATAAAATTTTTAACATTGTTTTAACTGACCCAAATGTATATCTGCCACCGGGTTCAAGCTTTGCTTTCTTTGTCTCTCTTCTCTTCCTTTTTTGACATCATACGCGTATGTACAGTGAGCTTTGTTGGTGGTTGTAGTATTGTCGTTGGCGTTTGTTGTTTCTCTGTCGTTGGCCATCGATGGTTGTTCTTGGACACGATAGCGGGTTGGGCTTGTTTAAGGTTAGATTTTTCTGTTTTAGGCTTGGGTTGTAATGTATGTTTTGTATTTGGACTTTGTTTCTGTTTACACTTGGTTTTAGTTTGGACCTTTGTTGGGTTCTGTATCTGGCCTTGTAAACGGTACGGTGTGGGCCCATTCCTGTAATTTCTGTTTGATTAATGAAGGTTGGTTCATGACAAAAAAAGGCCTATATTTTACTCATGACTCAATGTGGCAGTCTTAGCTTGGGCATCGTACGTCATGGACTTGAAAGTGATAACAACACTTTTAGTTCTGATTTAAAGCTTTTAATTTATCTCCTTGAACTATCATTTTAATTATAATTTGGAGCGTATTAGACATTTATTTCGATTAGTTTTTTAAGGACTCTTATATATCTCGTGTAATTGAAGTTTATTGTAATATAGGAGATTTACATTAAGCCCATTATCTACAATAGTTAGTTGCTTTGAACTTGCCATTGTAATTATTTTGATGGATTTAATACTTGTTTTGTAGTTTATGATGCGTTTAAGACAAGACTTAAAAAATGAAGCTACAATTTTACAATTAATATACTAAATTTTCGCGCAACATGAAATCTCACTTTAGCACTTTCCCTTCTCTATTGTGGTGACACAAAACTCTATTTGATACTTTCATTTATGTCGTCTTTATTCATCAACCCAACCAATAAGTGTTTTGTCCCACTTCTATTTTCATCAACCTAACTAATAAGCGTTCTGTCCTACTAAGATCCCTAAAGCTTCAAACGTTTCAAGTCTTTTGATTTATGATCAAATATAAGTCTTATCTTATCACTTGCATTTTCTTCAATAAAAATTGTAAAAGATCAATTATAGGGCCGAATATTATAATGTTGATAGAAAAAATATTATAAAGCTTTTATTACATATCTCAATTGCAATGAAAAAGAAAACTTTTGCAGAAATAACAATGATATACATAATTGAATTTTAATTTTCGTACAATATACGTTGTATACATAATTGATTTTTAATTCTCGTAAAAAATATTATTAAATGTACTATTTATAGAAAATGATTCGTATAGTTATCACATTACAATCTCCTTACATGGATGAATCTTGGTCACACATAAGCGTGACACTTTAAAAAATACAATTCTTATACATGGATAAATCATGACTTCTAATAGGACTATAAAAGATGTTAGACTATTCCACCTAATACTAATTTCTTGAAGACTTAGACTAAAGAAAATACATTAATAATTTTAAAAGTGAAAAAAAATATAACCATTTCTATTCGTAAAAAATCATAATAATAAAATACTGTCAAATTATATTTTATAGTCCCATTGAATACTAATTTTAGATCCGTCCTTGATGATTCCATCCCTTGTGTCCACATGATTGTTTTAGGAAGGAGTTTTATAATCATCTACTGGAGGTGGAGGTGGAGGTGGAGGAGGAGGAGGAGGAGGAGCATCATCATCTCCTGGAACATTGCCGGCGGCAGTCGCATTCATTTTGCAGTGTGAGAGCTATGTTGTGAGACCCCATATTTTGCTTTATCTCGATTTGCGTACTTTACCTCGTTTTGTATGAATTGACCTGTTTATGTGCTATATGACTTAGAATGTGTTAAATATGTGATTAATACTTTTAATACATGCTAACTGTGCATTCATGAAATTTTCATAAAAAACTAATCAGAAATTTTATCGTCGATTTTGGTGAATAGTATTTTGAACACCTGTCCGCTAAAATTTTTACATGGGTGTTTTAAACGTTTTAAAACCTAGTCATCGGGTATTAATAGACCCGTGTTTGATTAAAACGGATTTAGAATCGGTTTTGAAATTTTAAAGATTTTTACACTTTCTTTTGCAAGAAAATGAGTTTTAAGCCGACTAGGGTGAAACTGTTTTAATGTAAAACTCTTTGTCACCTAAAATATGTTGTCTAGAATTAATTTAGGTGTTAATTCAATAGTTGAGCAAGAAATAGTCATTAAATGAATTAAAAGACTAGAAAATAGAATTAAAAGACTAATAAAATTAACTTTGACTATTTTTAATATGTTGACCTTAGCTTATATCATCAACACACACAAAACACAACACAAAACACACTTATTTTGAACCTACATGGCCGAGAGCCATAGAGAGAAAAACAAAGCTTTTTCTTCAAGTTTTCAACGCAAATTTTCATAGAAAAACCTAGTTTTTGTCCGTAGATTTTCGTGCCGAGTTGGATTCTGCTTGTTGGGCACGCATTGCACTCATATCTAGGCTTATTTCGCATCAAAGGTGAGAGAAAAATTCTAGATCTCAAAAGTCATATTTTATATTTTTGCTTATAATTGCATTTTGAACCGTTAGAATGTTAATTTGAAGTTATATTATTGCTCAATGCATGTTAGGGATCGTTTATGTGTATTATTACGAGATTTGAACCATTGTAGCGAAATTATTTATTTTCAGGTATTTAAAGTTGATAGATTGGTCATTTGATGAATATCTTGAGTTGTTGTGGTTGGAATCGATTGCCATCAATTTTTAAAAGTTTGTTAATTACGTGGTAACGCCGTTATAATGCCGAATTTTCGATTGTGATGTTTGGGTGAAAATCCAGAAATTTCAGCCTAGGTGCATTGAGGTTTTTGGGTTGTTGGGCTTGATTTTGATGTGTCTTGGTTGGTTTCCGAGATAGCTAATGTAGTTGATTGAATGGGTGAGTGTTAGAAACTGATTTGGAGTTGTTTGGATTAGTAGAATGTAAGATATGATTATTTGGAGTTTAGGTTGTCTTTCTTTAAATTGTTGATTTGAACCTTTAGATGATTGGGTGGTGTTTGAGTGATTGAATTGTGAGTTGTTGATGGTTATATTAGGGTTAGATTACGTGTTTAATGCATGTTAAGTTAGATGGCCTACTTTGTCATCTAACTTAGTTGTTTATTGTTTGATTGATTACTCGATGTTATATTGATGATTATTGATTGATGATTGATGAACCGGGAGCTAGGAAATTCTTCTAGATTGTCCTCCTGTGAATGATGTTTATTATTATTACTGAGTCTTGGTATGTGTGTGCCACCTCTCGGGCAGCATCGGGCTATCGAGTTGATAACAGTATGACTACTAGAGACTACCTCCAGCTCGCATGATAGAGGTGTCATGGAGGGCGAGGCTAGTGAGGTACCTCGAGTGCGTGAGTAATGGGGAGTTACAAGAAGAATGGTTGAGATCATAATGGCGTTTGGAGCTACACCAACTAGAGTATCATTTATTGATTGGTCATTATAGTTATGTGTTTATATTGTTATTGAAGTTTTATTGTGTGTTTACTGCTTAAAGGATCATTTCCAAGGAGTATAGTAAATACTGTTAGAGATCTATCGGATCCTCACTGAGCTTGTTTATATAAGCTCACTCTCTATTATTGTATGCATACAGGTGTTATTGAGCAAGATTACGGGTACGTGCCTCCAAAAGGGGATAATGTGCCGTATGTGGACGAGTCCTATGTGCCAGAGTCTTGTCCTTGATGCTTGAGATATTATATACTCTATTATCTTGTATATTAAACTAGTTGTCTTTTATTTACTTTGTAGTTTATGATGTATAAGCTGTAGTAAAGATAATGAACTAAATGATGTTAACTTAGTAGTCTTTCTTTTGTTATGATTAGGTTGCTAAGTTGGTTTATAATCTATTTTGAGATGTATGTTAAAGTTAAGGTATTATGTTGGAACGGAGGCGTATAACTAAGAATGATTGTTGTATAATATGGTTATGTTGTATGTTGTTAAGGGTATTGCGGAATTGATTGTTGTTTGGTTAAGGAGTTTGATTGTATGATGTTCTGAGAGGTTGGTTTAGAGCCTCGGTATCCTAATTACTGTCGTTATAATGCCGAAATTCTGTTGCTTCCTGACTGATCGTAGGTGGGGTCGAGTTGGGGCGTGACATTTAAGTGGTATCAAAGCGCATGTTAGCTGTCAGTTGGGGCATTCTCGGAATGTGGGTAATGGTCTTAGCATGAAAGTATCTATGAAGTGAAAGAAAAGTGAACTAGTTAAGTGATTATGTGATTTAGTGCTTATGTGATTATGTGACTAATTTGTTTATGTGATTGATACTTAAGTGATTTATGTGCTTTATATGAGTTTGTTGCTTATGTGTTAATCGTTGTTCATAGTTTATTTATGTGCTATAACCTGTGCTAACTCTTTGATTAATAGAATGACGAGTAGACCGAGGACCAGAGGTAGGCCTGAGGTAACTGATGAGATTCCGAGAAATGTGGCACCAGGCCAAATTAGGGGTGATGATTGTATAAGTGCAGCTTTTGATAGGATGAACAAGATCATGGCCAGTCAGGCACAGTTACTGGCAGGACAGGCTGCCCAAAATCAGGCATTGTAGAATCAGTTATTGAACGCACAAGGTAGGTACCACGGTTGTGGTACACTAAAAGAGTTTTTAGGGTATTATCCACTGCGGTTTCAGGGGGAGCTAGACGATCGGAAAGCTGAGGCGTGGATTAATAAGGTGGAGAAGATTTTTGACCCTCTTGATTATACCGATGAGCGGAAGGTCACTTTTGCCATGTACTTGCTGGATGATGAGGCAGAGGATTAGTGGCGCACGGTGAAAACTAGCTGGGAGACTCAGGGTATTCCGTATGTTTGGGATACCTTTCTGTTAGCTTTCCAAGCAAAGTATATCCCGAGGATCGCGAGGGAGCGGAGAGAGGCAGAGTTTCTAGCCTTAGTACAGGGAGAGGCTTCAGTGGCTCAGTATAAGGCCACTTTCACTAGGTTATCCCGGTATGTACCAGAGTATATGGCTGACGATGAACGTAAGACTCGTAGGTTCATGTTGGGGTTGAGACCCGAGATTCAGGATGCGATGGCCCTTAATCGGTATGATATACTTATGGAGGCCTTTGATGCCGCTTCTAGACTGGAGAAAAGAAAGGGGGAACAGATTGTATCTAGCCAGCCTAGCAAGAGGCCATTTCAGCTGCAAGGCCAGCAGGGTATGTATAGGCCTTCAGTACAGCAGGTTGTGTACCGGCCGCCAGCTCAGCGGGGTTCTTTCAGGTCACAGGGTCAGTAGAGTTATTATCGACCGCAGTTTCAGCAGGGGTCTTATCAGGCTCAGTTCCAGCATAAGCCGGTCCAGTCTCAGGGTTAATACAAGCCTAGTGTTGTTAGACCTCAGCAGCAGGCTGGTACAGCTGCTTGCTCAGCTTCTGGTTCTTCTAGGGGAAGTGTCAGTGCTTCATCACCGCAGTGTACTTACTGCAAGCGCCAGGGCCATGTAGAGGCCGACTGCAGGGTGAAGTCAGGGGCTTGTTTGGGTTGCGGTAGCAATCAGCATAGGGCGAGGGATTGCCTTAGATTTCAGAGGACTGAGGGTCGGGCAGCGACTCAGGGTTATCAGGGTAGACCTGCGGGCAGTGCACCTCAGCAGCAGCGGGTTCTGGCTCGGGCCTACGCAGTTGACTTGGAAGAGATACCTGAGGAGACTGTAGTTGTGGAAGGTAACTTCCTTATACTTGATCAACTTGTTAAAGTGTTGATTGATTCTGGTGCTACACATTCTTTCATTACTCCTGCTTGTGTGCAACATGTTAATGTGCAACCTGAAAGACTGCCTTATGTGGTTGGGGTTAGTACCTCTTTGACTGATAAGTATATTACTGGCCTAGTTTGTAAGGATTGTATAATACATGTTAAGGGGTATAATTTTCATTCAGACCTTATCTTATTTCCTATCCGGGGGTATGATGTTATCTTGGGTATGGATTGGCTATCTAAGTATGATACCCAGTTAAACTGTAGAACAAAGGTAGTACAGTTTCGTTTGCCAGATCAGCTAGTAGTTGAGGTAGTAGGGAACCAGGGTGCTAAGACGAGTTTTGTTATCTCAGCAACTAAAGCCGTTAAGTTGGTGAGTAAGGGATGTTCGGGTTATCTAGCTTATTTGATCAACAACCCATCTGATAAGCTACAGCTGGAGGAAGTACCTATTATTCGGGAATATCCCAATGTGTTTCCCGAGGAGTTGCCAGGGTTGCCGCCAGAGAGAGATGTGGAGTTTGTGCTCAATCTTATTCCCGGTACTCAACCTATTTCAAAATCAGCATAACGGATGGCACCAGCTGAGTTAAAGGAGTTGAAAACTCAATTGCAGGAGTTAATAGAGAAAGGTTTCATTCAGCAGAGTTCTTCACCTTGGGGAGCTCCTGTTTTATTTTTGAAGAAGAAGGACGGTACCTTGAGATTGTGTACTGATTATCGTGGTTTGAATCAAGTGACCATCAAGAATTGACGAGTTGTTTGATCAACTTCAGAGAGCCAAAGTCTACTCTAAGTTTGACTTGAGGCAGGGGTATTATTAGCTTTGGATTCGCACGGAGGATGTTCTGAAGTCTGCCTTCAAGACTCGGTACGGGCATTATGAGTTTGTAGTTATGCCCTTTGGATTAACTAATGCACCGACAGCATTTATGGACTTTATGCATCGGGTTTTTCAGCCGTACTTGGACCAGTTCGTGGTGATCTTTATTGATGATATCTTGGTTTATTCTAAATCTGAATCGGAGCACGAGCAACATCTACGGCTTGTTTTACAGAAGCTGCAGAAGCATCAGTTGTTTGCGAAATTCAGCAAATGTGAATTTTGGCTGCAACGCATATCTTTTCTTGGTCATGTTATCACACAGAGCGGTATTTCTGTAGATCCCACTAAGATTGAGTCGGTGATGTCTTGGAAACGGCCGGAGAATGTTTCTGAGGTTCGTAGCTTTCTTGGCTTGGCGGGTTATTACCGTAGGTTTGTCAAGGACTTTTCTAGGATTGCAGGGCCACTTTCTGAGTTAACTTAGAAACATATTAGTTTTGTTTGGGATAAGAAATGTGAGAGTGGGTTTCAGGAGTTGAAAAAGAGATTGACTCCTGCTCCAGTACTTGCTCTATCAGAGGGGACCGATAATATGGTTATCTACAGTGATGCATCCAAAGAGGGCTTGGGATGTGTCCTTATGGAGAATGGCCGGGTTATTGCCTATGCTTCTAGAAAGTTGAAGCCTTATGAGGTGAATTATCCGACTCATGATCTTGAGTTGGCAGCTGTTGTTTTCTCACTGAAAAAGTGGCGTCATTATTTGTGGGGCAGTAAGTTCGAGATTTTCACTGATCATAAGAGTCTTAAGTTTTTATTCTCACAGAAGGAGTTGAACATCGTCAGCGGAGGTAGATGGAACTTCTTGGAGATTATGATTGTTCTATCAGTTATCTGCTTGGGAAAGCAAATATGGTGGCAGACGCTCTTAGCCGTAAGGCGAGTGTTTCTTGTTTGGCTGTCAAGAAGTGGGAGGTTATTGAGGAATTCACTTATTGGAGACCGGAGTTGACTCAGGTTGGGGCGATGTGTTCACATCTCCGTATTCAGCCTTTATTGTTGTCTCAGATCAGAGAAACTTAGCAACTTGATGTTAAACTTCAGAAAATCAAGGATCAGATCACAGATGATCAGACTGACTTCCAAGTGCACAAGGATGGTATTCTTCGGTTTCGGAACAGGGTTTGTGTTCCCGATGAACTGGGTTTGAGGCGAGGTATTCTGAAGGAGGCACATAATTCTAAGTACACTATTCATCCTGGTGGAAACAAGATGTATCGAGACTTGAAGCAACATTACTGGTAGAATAATATGAAGAGGGAGGTTGCTCAGTTCGTATCTAGATGTTTGACTTGTCAGCGAGTGAAAGCCGAGCATCAACGACCTACAGGTTTGCTTCAGTCGTTGGCTATACCATAGTGGAAATGGGAGCATATTATGATGGACTTCATCACTGGTTTTCCTAGAACTCCGAGGGGTAACGATGCAGTTTGGGTTGTCGTGGATCATTTGACGAAGACAGCTCACTTTATTTCGATGCGGATGGGAGATGAAGTTACAAAGTTGACGGATCTTTATTTGGATCAGATTGTTAGCCTTCACGGGATTCCATCTAGTATTGTCTAAGATCGAGATCCTCGATTTACTTCTCGCTTGTGGGAGAAACTTCAGGAGACTTTGGGTACTTAGCTGAATTTCAGTACAGCGTATCATCCACAGACCCACGGTCAGTCTGAGAGGACTATTCAGATTCTGGAAGATATGCTCAGGGCTTGTGTTCTGGACTTCAGGAAGAACTGGGAGAAACATCTACCACTTGCCGAATTTGCTTATAACAATAGTTATCAAGCTACTATTGGGATGGCACCTTTTGCAGCTCTTTACGGTCGTAAGTGCCGTTTACCTTTGTATTGGGACAAGGTAGGGGGGATGAAGACTATTGATCCGGCTATCATGCCAAAGCTTCTAGAGAAGATTGAGAACGTTCAGTTGATCAGACAGAGAATGCTTACAGCACAGAGCAGATTCAAGAGTTATGCTGATAAGCGTCGTCGGGACTTGGAGTTTGCAGTCGGGGATTGGGTTTTCTTGAGATTGTCTCCTCGAAAGGGGTTTGCTCGTTATGGTAAAGGTGGTAAGCTGAGTCCGAAGTTTATGGGGTCGTTTGAGATTACTGGCAGAGTGGGCAAGTTGGCGTATCGGTTGCCTTTACCGGAGAATTTCACTAATGTCCACAATGTATTTCACGTGTCTAATTTACAAAAATATAATCTGGATCCTTCTCATATTCTTGAGCCAGAGCCGTTACAGCTTCGTGAAAATCTGACTTATGACGAGCGGCCGATTCGTATTCTTGATCAGATGGAATGAGAGTTGAGGTCGAAGAAGATTCTGATGGTCAAGGTATTGTGGAAGCATCACGATATTGAGGAAGCTACTTAGGAGAGGCGAGATCAGATGCAGCAACAGTACCCAGATCTATTCCGTTCAGCAAGTAAGAATTTCAGGGATGAAATTTCTTTAAAGGGGGGAGAATGTGAGACCCCATATTTTGCTTTATCTCGATTTGCGTGTTTTACCTCTTTTTGCGTGAATTAATCTGTTTATGTGCTATATGACTTAGAATGTGTTAAATATGTGATTAATACTCCTAATACATGCTAAGTGTGCATTCATGAAATTTTCATAAAAAACAGAATCAGAAATTTTATTGTCAGTTTTGGTGAATAGTATTTTAAACACCTGTTTGCTAAAATTTTTACAGGGGTATTTTAAACATTTTAAAACATAGTCCTCGGGTATTAATAGACCCGTGTTTAATTAAAACGGATTTGAAATCGGTTTTGGAATTTTAAAGATTTTTACACTTTCTTTTGCAAGAAAACGAGTTTTAAGCCGACTCAAGTAAAACTGTTTTAATGTAAAACTCTTTGTCACCTAAAATATGTTGTCTAGAATTAATTTAGGTGTTAATTCAATAGTTGAGCAAGAAATAGTCATTAAATGAATTAAAAGACTAGAAAATAGAATTAAAAGACTAATAAAATTAACTTTGACTATTTTTAATATGTTGACCTTAGCTTATATGCATCAACACACACAAAACACAACACAAAACACACTTATTTTGCACCTACATGGCCGAGAGCCATAGAGAGAAAAACAAAGCTTTTTCTTCAAGTTTTCAAAGCAAATTTTCATAGAAAAACCTAGTTTTTGTCCGTAGATTTTCGTACCGAGTTGGATTTTGCTTGTTGGGCACGCATTGCACTCATATCTAGGCTTATTTCGCATCAAAGGTGAGAGAAAAATTCTAGATCTCAAAAGTCATATTTTATATTTTTGCTTATAATTGCATTTTGAACCGTTAGAATGTTAATTTGAAGTTATATTATTGCTCAGTGCATATTAGGGATCGTTTATGTGTATTACTACGAGATTTGAACCATTGTAGCGAAATTATTTATTTTCGGGTAATTAAAATTGATAGATTGGCCATTTGATGAATATCTTGAGGTGTTGTTGTTGCAATCGATTGCCGTCGATTTCTAAAAGTTTGTTAATTACGTGGTAACGCCGTTATAATGCCGAATTTTCGATTGCGATGTTTGGGTGAAAATCCAAAAATTTCAGCCTAGGTGCATTGAAGTTTTAGGGTTGTTGGACTTGATTTTGATGTGTCTTGGTTGGTTTCCGAGAGAGCTAATGTAGTTGATTGAATGGGTGAGTGTTAGAAACTGATTTGGAGTTGTTTGGATTAGTAGAATGTAAGATATGATTATTTGAAGTTTAGGTTGTATTTATTTAAATTGTTGATTTGAGCTTTTAGATGATTGGGTGGTGTTTAAGCGATTGAATTGTGAGTTGTTGATGGTTAGATTAGGGTCAGATTACGTGTTTAATGCATGTTAAGTTGGATGGCCTACTTTGTCATCTAACTTAGTTGTTTGTTGTTTAATTGATTACTCGATGTTATATTGATGATTATTGATTGATGATTGATGAACAGGGAGCTAGGCAATTCTTCTAGATTGTCCTCCTGTGAATGATGTTTATTATTATTGCTGAGTCTTGGTATGTGTGTGCCACCTCTCAGATAGCATCGGGCTATCGGGTTGATAACGGCATGACTACCAGAGACTACCTCCAGCTCGCATGACGGAGGTGTCATGGAGGGCGAGGCTAGTGAGGTACCTCGGGTGCGTGAGTAATGGGTAGTTACAAGAAGAATGGTTGAGATCGTGATGGTGTTTGGAGCTAAACCAACTAGAGTATCGTTTATTGATTGGTTATTATAATTATGTGTTTATATTGTTATTGATGTTTTATTGTGTGTTTACTGCTCAAAGGATCATTTCCAAGGAGTATAGTAAATACTGTTAGAGATCTATTGGATCCTCACTGAGCTTGTTTATATAAGCTCACTCTCTATTATTGCATGCATACAGGTGTTATTGAGCAAGATTACGGGTACGTGCCTCTAGAAGGGGATAATGTGTCATATGTGGACGAGTCCTATGTGCCAAAGTCTTGTCCTTGATGCTTGAGATGTTGTATAATCTATTATCTTGTATATTAAACTAGTTGTCTTTTATTTACTTTGTAGTTTATGATGTATAAGTTGTAGTAAAGATAATGAACTAAATGATGCTAACTTAGTAGTCTTTATTTTGTTATGATTAGGTTGCTAAGTTAGTTTATAATCTATTTTGAGATGTATGTTAAAGTTAAGGTATTATGTTAGAACGGAGACGTATAATTAAGAATGATTGTTGTATAATATGGTTATGTTATATGTTGGTAAGGGTATTGCGGAATTGATTGTTGTTTGGTTGAGGAATTTGATTGTATGATGTTCTGAGATGTTGGTTTAGAGCCTTAGTGTCCTAATTACTGTCGTTATCGTGCGGAAATTTCGTTGCGTCTTGACTGATCGTAGGTGGGGTCGAGTTGGGGCGTGACATATGTGACTAAAATGATAAAAATGCTTAGAGAATGAAATGGTCTTTGGTATTTATAGACAAAAAACACTTAGCTTCCAGAAGAATCGTTAACTAATTTATTTGTTGCTGAAGTAACTAATAATTTTATCACGTCTCAAACTAATTAGTATGACCATCTTTTCAGTGTAATCGCTATGTTTGGTTTAGTGAGAAGTCATAACAATTTAAACATATAGAGAGAAAGGAAAATAGTGGAACAAAACGCAAGGAGCAACCAGCCACGTAGAGCAAGACGACAAAAAGGATGCTAACTATATTGAAAAGTTGGAAATTTTTATTTTTTTAGTTATCTGAATTCAATCAAGAATTTTAGTAATTTTTATTTTGGTTTAGGGAACAATCATAACAATTTAAACAAGAACGCAACGAGCAACCAACCACAGAGAGCAAGATGACAAAAGGATGCTAACTACATCGAAAAGTTGGCAATTTCTGTTTTTTAGTTATCTGAATTCAATCAAGAATTTAGTAATTTTTATTTTAATTATTAAATTAATTAATAATAATTTTTATCTTAATTATTAAATTAATTAATCATAAATTTATTTTAATTATTAAATTAATAAAATTTATTAATATTTTTAATTGTTAAATTCATTAATTAGTATGTCAATTATTATCGATATCATTATTTTGTATGACCTCTTCGCAATATCTTATATATAATTTTTAGGAGGTACATGAGTGATTTGATATATACATGAATTTTAGAAAATAAAATTGTGGTTTCCAATATTTTATTTTCCATTTTGTGCAAAATAGATATTATTTTCTATTAGCATATTTCGTGTACGAGTTATTGTAAGTATTATTCAACATGCAAGTTTACATACACAATATTGTTAAAAGATCATATGTCTAGTTAACTCGAACCATATTTCTTTCAAGCAAAATGATATATTTCAAGGTTTGGATCGTAGTGTATGTCCAAAATTTTTTCTAAGGGTGTCCTATTATTAAAAAAAGGGTCAGGCGTATGATCCTTTAAGTACAATAGATTTTTTTGCGAAAAAAAGTATATTTATATTCTCTTATAGGTTTCCTGAGTCACTAAAATTATGGTCGAATTATATAAATAGAAGAATATTTTAAGATATCTTTTATATTCTTTTCTATACTTTTATTTTGACATTGTTTTGCTTTTTATTCTTTTGTTTTTGTAGCTTTCATATGGGATGAACCATATGAACATGAACTATTTTCGCAACATAAAACCTAATCTCATATAACTTATCATATTTCATAATTATAAATTCACCTATTAGGTCCCAATGCATATAACATTTTTTTTCATCATAACTACTCTAATCAATCATAGCAGCAAGTGCATCAAAATACAAGGCTAAATCAAGGTCAACTATCCCCAGGATCAACTCAATGCCTACCTTCAAACACTAAGACACAATCACTATTATAGTAATATAGGGTTTTATGCACTCCACTCATCACCTATACAAAACTCAAAGTTCCAAAAATGGTAAATGGATAGTGATGTTGTCCAAGAATTTAAAATCTACTCCAAAATATTATGGATGGGATATATGCGACTTTTAGAAACAAGTTGATTATTAGTTAATGCGTTTCAAGTTTTTTGAAATCCTTTACCACATAAAAAATAAAAAAATAAAAAAATTCCAAGTGGTATGTAACATTTTGGAGGTGAAATCTGAAGATAATAATATTTTGTGGTACATTTTAATTGGTGTCGCATTTGCACTTTACATATGCTCATGGTCCTTGTATCTCGCCAAAATCGTGCGTGTTAGGTTTCTATATTGGATTGCATACGTTGAGGGAGGCCGAATGGTAAACTATCACATCGAGGAAGCATTGATGTAATAGTTTTCTCAACTTTTACATGTATTAGTTCAGTGACACTAATACCCCCACGCAAGCAGGGGCTACGGCCCCCCCAATCTCTAAAATAAAGAAAAATTTAATGTATATTTTTTTTTGAAAACAAGTTTGGCCCCCTCAATATATATTGTAAAAATTGTTAAGGTATATAAAATATAATTTAGCTTAGTTGGTAACAAATATATTATTCACTAAAGAGGCGTGAGTTTGATTCCCAGTGATAGAATTTCTTTTTCAAAAGAAAGATCTTTTTTCTTTTCCCCCATACTTCCCCGCTCCCTCCTCCAAGAATTGAACACTAGACCTTCCAAAATCAAAATGATAGCTCTTACCACTAGACTATCATTTAATTATCTAACAAATACACATTTTTTTTAAAACAAAACTACATCTTCCTTTTTCTTTCTTTTTTCCTTAAAAACAAAACTATGTATGTAAGTGATACTTAGGTATATGTGGATTACTTTCATCTTCTTTCACCATCTTTCATCAAATCTTTTTCTTCCAATTTTGTTTTATTTTGGAAACTTTTTGTATTCGTCTAAAAATATTATACAAATAAAACACTGTATAAAAAAAAATCTCGACCCCCTAATTTTTATTTTTTGGATCCGCCCCTGCAGGCAGGAAAGGCTTTCTTCCAAGTTATGGGCTATATTCCTTCATTTTTAGTTGTCTTAATTCGAAGTTACTATTAAGATTTTGTCTCTATTTCTATCGAATGATATTGCGCTCTCCATGGTTTGAGGAGAGTTATAGCTAGAGAACATTTAGGTGGTATTCGTGTTTCATGTGCTCTGTGTGAAACCGAAGATCATGGTCCGGTGCAAAACTCCAACGTAGGTGATAGTAGTTTGTCAGATGTCTTTGAATCCTCTTAGCCCGGGTGCAAAATTCCAACGCAGGTGATAGTAGTCCTTCATATGTCTTTGGGTCCCCCTTAGCTGGGTCTGTCATGATGCTGATAGTAATTTTTTGGACGTCTTTAAATCTCCTTAGTTAGCTTGGTCAAGAGGATGTTGGTAGTGGTGGTGGGAATAATGATTTTTGGTTGCATGCAGTGCAATACTGACTCTTAGCTTTAATGAAAATGATATTAGTATGTATTTGTTTTTTGCTTAGTACGCTTTGTTCTCATAGGAGACTATAATTTTGAGTTTTGAAAAATTGTGAATGGCAAGCTAGAAGTTGAAAAGTTCTGAATGGCAAGCGAGCTAGTTGTTTTAAAATTAGTATTCCATTTGTTATAAGTTTTGAAAAGTTATGAATGACAAGTTAATAGTTGAATTTCGGACGTCAATATTTAGTTTAATTCATGCAGTTCCTATGAATTTGGCAATGTGGATTGAAATAATTACTACTATTAATCATACCTCAGAGATTACGTAGAATGATAGGATGAATACAGTATTGGTCTTATTTGTTGTAATCTTAATAAAGGAATCATGTCTAGCTCACATTTGACCAAAGTATAATTCTAGAGAAAATTTGAGCTTCTTCAACTAAAGTAGGGTTTTCCCATCATGCAGATCAAATTTGAATTCATCATCTCATCTTGCTTATGCCAGGAATATGGATCAGGCATAATGGAATAGTGGGATTAAATTTACTAGTTTAGATTATTTTATCATCACTTTATGAATAATTCACAACTATGACGATGCAATGACAATCATTTCGTCTTCGAAATAGCTCCTGTCTATTTTTAGTATCTTAGTTTTGGCCAGTAAAACTGATTAAATCTTCCAGTAACATCATCTTGCCATCTGTTACAAAATCAATAGCCAATGGCCAATCGTTTGTCTCTCTATCCCAAAAAAAAAAAATGCAGCTTAGTATACAAAGTTCCTACTATTTAGGGAGTTTAAAGAAGGGCCACACTCAATTTGAGATTTACTGTGCTCAACTTGTATTTCGCAAGATACTGTTTTCACAATTCGAACTTGTGACTTCCAAATTTTTCAATGACAACTTTACTGGGTGCAACATTTCCCTCTTCATCCCCAATAAAATAAAAAGAAAAATAAGATAACTCTCATCTTCAAAAGAAAATAGAAAACAAATATCTAATAAGCAAGTCAACTTGCAACATTTTGATTGTACATAAATCAGATAAAACAATAGGGCAAAATGATAGAGTAAAGAACAAAAGTAGTATAGGGCTTGACTATGATTTTTTCTCGTTTTTTATCCTATGTTGAGCCAAATCTGAAATTGGGTATACTGCCTTTTGCAGCATGTTGGAACGTACTACCCTTTTGAGCTTCACTGCGTTGCTATTTATTGCATGTGTGGTTTTTTTTTTTCCTCAAGGCAATGAATGATTTCATTTCAAACACAAAAATATTTACAGTATTGGTATCCCAAATGGTAGTCTATCACCTTCTAGTTTCATCTAACTTCAAAGCCATACTGTTAGTTTAAAGGCTTTAAATCTTATATTTTGATGATAACTAAATCTTGATTATAAAATTGATCTTTTGACTAATCATATCTTGTAATGAGTTTATTGTTTGTGAATTAGTCAAAGCTTGAAAGATATTCAACATATTAAGTAAGCTCATAAGGATTGGACTAATGCTCATGGAAAGTAATGATCAAGCAAAAGGCATTCTCTAACGAGAAGATCAAAGTACTTTAATGGTCAAGATCTATAAAGATTCAAGATGTGATCATCCTAGCTAAAATCTTGTCCTAAAGAATGAAGATTGAATAGATTACCAAAACATTTTGTGAATATCAATGTTATACAAGCTCAAGAGCAAGTTCATGAAGAATGATGTTGATCAAGCTCAAATGATCTAATCATGAAGGTAAAATGAAGAGCTCAACATGATCAAGCTCAAGTGTCTTTTTGTCAAGATCTTTACAAGCTCAAGTTGTAAATATTCAAGTGAAAATCTTTGTAGATGAAGAAGGAGTTATAAGAGGAGACGTGGCGACATAAGGGGTACCGATTTTGGATTTGACTGGGGTTTTGGGTCTTGTAAATGGTATATGCTCAACAATAATTCTCAAATTTTGTTTTAAAATATTTGAAAAATGTTTTACAAAACATGCTCAAAAGAAATGCTTTTAAAAACCCAACCCTGGCAGTTTTTTATCCCACTGGACGACCCCATGGCGACCGGTCGACCGGTGGTCAAAGGGTCGTCCGCCCAAGACCCGTCCACCGGACGAGGGTCTCTCGACCAGTTGACCGGCGAACAGGGGTCGACCGGTCGGGACAGAATGCTGATCCAAAATATAGCAGTTTATTTGAACGTTGGTGAGCATTTATTACATCCAATTTGGCTTCTATTAAAGCTCTCAACTGAAAAATCTTAAGGTATTGATTCAAAATAATTACTCTTGAGTTCTTTCATTAAATCTCATATTTGAATCATCTTTGAACTATACTTGAGCAATATTGAGAGAGAAGCATTCATTGTATTCATCTACCTTAAAAGAGGGCTTTTATTGTGAATCTCAAACACTTATCAAAAGAGAGAGTTGAACACTTTGAAAGGAAGAATTTCCTTGTCAAAAGTGTTGGGTGTTAAAGCTTTGTATTGAAAAAGGGTTCATTTATATTGTAAAAGCGTGAACTACTATCGTAGTTGGTTTGTGGACTCACCAACATTTGAAGAGCCACCATAATGAAGATTGTTGAAATCCTAAGCGGGGAGCTTAGGTCGTAAACTTAGGCGGGGGCCGAACCACGCTAAAATTGCGATTTGCAATCTCTTTATCTCAACTCTCTCTTTGCATTATTTTCTGCTCACCAAGTATTTGATAAATTGTCTCACTTATATTTTATATTACTAGAGTGCATATCTATTTAGAATTGTTTTTGATTAATCATTGCTAGTATATTGCCTAATCAAAAAAGTAGTATTATTACTTATATAACCTAATTCACCCATTTTCTCAGGTTTAGTCAAGCGACAACACATACAAATAGCTTGATTGAACAAATTTCTTCTATATTTTTTAACCAAAACAAGTTTGGACTTAACATCAAAAATAATATTTTCAAAAATATGTTCTTCACTAAGAGATTCATTACTGTACAATCTTATATTCCTCTCCTTCCACACATGAAAGACAAAAGCTCCAAGAAAGATGTTGGTTGTCGTAACTTGAAGAGAGGTGTGAGATGCCTTGGTAACAATCCATTCCATCGCCTAACTCTAGTCCCTGATATAAGGAGGTCCCTTAAACATTTTCCATCCTTTTTTCCACATTCTATTTGTAAAGGAACATTGATAAAACAAATGTTCTTTGTCCTTCGTGTAGGCACGACAAAAAAGGCAAAGGGGGTCAATGTTCATACCCCAAGTGATCAGTCTACTCTTAGTTAAGAGCTGGTGTGCTATCGCAGACAACCAAAATAAAACCTGTACTCTAAAAAATATATGTAGTAGTGTGAGTAAGGATCGTTCCCACAGAGAGTATCTAGCATAATTTTATGTTACGTAAACAAGGTTTGGGGGGGGGGGAGTTTGAGTATAAAGAAAACTTAAGAAAAATTACTAAAATGAAAAACATCGGATTTAATCAAGAAAACGAGCCTTGGTCTAAGTCAACATCTACCATTTGAATCTTGTAACTGATCATTAATGCAAGTATATATCAGTTCAAACATTAAATATTCACCGTTTGAATTATTTTCCTATCTCTCCTAAGTCATAGCTAATTAGAATACATGCGACCTAATTAACCCTAACCACTAAACAACCTCAGACACACGCTAAAGGTTTAATCTAGTAGCAGGCTTAAGAATTAAAGGGATCGATGAAGCTAAACAACACAAGCAAACGCCATTGCATTTAATTTCGTTGAACGTTCTTCCTAAAATCTAATAATTTCTGACGCGGCAAATTATTAAATCTTAGTTGCTTCACAAATAGAGGGATCAAACAATTACGGATTTGATATCTAACTTAGCAATAGATTATAACAAATAATAAACTAGTAGGCCTCCCTAGCAATCAAACGAAAGAATTATAAAATTAACACAGAAGAACATTCAATACTTAAAGCATAAATTGAACAATAAAAACTAATTAAATCTCACAATTTTCTTGATTCTAAGGCTTCAATTTCCTTCGACCAAGAATAAAAGTTTAGCCATGCAGAATCATGAAAAAAACTCAAAAACTAAGAGGAGAGAAAGAGAGGAGATTCAAATATTATAATTTATCCCCTTATTTATAGTTTGTGAAGCCTACAAAATCCCCTAAGATAATAGAATCCTAATCTAAATAGAATAAGGGTATCTCCAATGGGCACTACTATTCACAAAAACTTACTATTTTTGACAATTTTTAGAGACCCGGCTCTCTATTTTAACTCAAATCTCCAATAGGGTCCACAACTTTTTAGAGATTTACACCAAAATAGAGACCTAATTTACTTTTTTGACTCTAAATTTAGAGACCCAAAAAGTGATTGAGTCTCTATTTTTGTATAAATTTCTAAAAATTGGTGAGCCCCATTGGAGATTTGAGTTAAAATAGAGACACGAGTCTCTAAAAATTGCCAAAAATTGTAAGTTTTTATGAATAATGGAATCCTAATCTAAATAGAATAAGAAAATATTAAAGATAAAGTAAACTCCTAATATAACTAGGAAATCTTAAAACAACTAGAAAAGTCCTAATAAAATTAGGATAGCTAAAATAGCTGGAATTTTTGTGCACCACCTCTTCTACCATCAACTAGAAGCTTGTAGATAAAGAACATTCCAGAACATTAAACAGTACAGGTGCAGCAACTTCATGTCCAATTTCGACTTTGATATAGCCTTTATTTCTCAGCACTTAAAACATAAAATTGTATATCTGCTTCTTGGCTTTCCAGAACATCTTGAATCACCTCAATTGGAGTTCGGATGAGAGAGTTATGTCTAAAAAAACGTAACAGTGTTGGAGCTATCCAGAATTGCGCAATTTAACTTCGTTCTGCTCCTAACGCCTCCAGTTGCATCCTAAATCAAAATATAAAAATAATGAGTGTGTTTAGGCATCAAATGAGTGTAAAAGATTAAACATTAAGGGAAAAAAAACATGACATTTTGCATTCTTATCAAATTCTCCCACACTTAATATTTGCTCGTCCTCGGGCAAAACTCAAATTTTTAAAAATACAAAAGTTGCAATACCATCAACAAAGAACAACCAAGCTCTTTAAAACTCATAACATATCATGAACAAACACTCTTAACCAACTTATAATTACTTAGTAAGCATTCTCACTCGAAGATGGAGTAGCGGAATACGTAGACCCTCACAGAGATAAATGCTCGACTCTCATGTGTTTGAAGGGCATGTGTTTCGTTCAAATTCATTCCAATGAAAATGATCTATCATAGGCTTGCATATCATCTCATTCTCCACCACTAAGATCACATGCATAACACAAATCATAAGGACTTTTCAAAGGTTGTAACCGGGCTTAGGACAAAGGTGGGAAATATTTGTGAATGTAGCTCAAAAGCCATCGAAACTAGCGGAGCAAAAATAAATCAACTCAAACTCGAATATGTAAGACATGTAAAAACCAATCACTCCGTTCAATAGCTTCCACCTTCGTATATATCATGTATAAACAAAACTCCTTCTTGGAATTTTTAGGAGGAATTATGAACATGGATAGTTTAAAAGAAATTTCTTTCATCACTCCCTTTCTTCTTTGTCTTTTTTTCTCTCTTTTTTTTTTATTTTTTTTCACCAAAATTATATCAACAATGGAACTCACATATCGAGAATGAAAATATGTTTCATTTCACCATTCATAGCCATACCACAAAGCCAGACACCCCCACACTTATTTCTTGTACACCCATACATATCATAACGTTGAACAATACTCCACTAGTCTTAAGGCCTAGGTAAAGACATTGTTTTTCAGGTTTAAAGCTTATAATGTGGGTTCACAATAAACAAGGTCAATAAAGCTCGAAGGGGTTTAACAAAGGGAAATATTAATTACAAGGTAGGCTATTTGGCTTATGTAGCTGAATCAAAGAAGGCCTTAATCATGTTCATGCATGCATATGTCAATGTGACCTCGAAGAGAATCAAGGCAAGTTTTAGAGAAACAAATCCATGGAAAAATATCTCTCATGAAAAAAAAGTGAGACTAATTATGGATGTGTCAGTCTAAAGGCTCAAAATCTCACCAGCTTAAAATCTCACCAGCTTTTGTCTAGGTAATTCAGTCACTACCATGCTCAAGGAAAATAACTAAACTAATTAATTCTAAGTGGAAATAGTACTTATTCAATCATGTTTTGAATCTTTCAAGCTTAATTTCACCTTGCTCAAGCCATGCACAAAATAACCATTGAAAACCATATATATATATATATATATATATATATCCCCTCCCCTACACTTAAAACTTTCATTGTCCTCAATGAGTAAAATAAACTTTCAAATTTATGCAAAGATGAGTAGAAACATAAAAGTAAGTGAAGTAAGAGAAATAGAGTCTGTAGGAGAATATATCTGAAGCACTTGTTAAAGAGAAGAAAAGTAATGCTTTAAATCTGCAACTACTCAGTGAAGCACAAGAAAACAAGAAAAACAAAATAACAGGAAACAATAATAATAAAGTACTTTGTTTTTTATTTTTCATTTTTATATTTTTTTCATTTTTTATAATTTTTTGTTGGTCGACCCTGTTTACATCCCCATACAAAGGCTTCGAATTCTGGGAGGCACTGAACCTGACTCTGTGAAACAAAAAAAATATCAAACTAACTAATATCTAAAAAATTAAAATACCTGGATCCATTTAACGTCAGCCAGTAAGACAAACTACCCTTGGGTTGCCTCCCAAGCAGCGCCTTTGTTTACTGTCGTTGGCTCGACTCAATGATTCCTTCTTCAATCAGGATTATCAAGGTCCAATTCTTCCACATTCTCCTATTGGAAAGGCTTCAAATCTGGAATAGGTTCCTGTGGAAAAACATTCAATGCTACAACAGTGTCCTGCAAATTAGTATTGAAGGCTAACTCCTCATACCCTTTCTCAAGATGCTTACTAATGGCAACTTCCAATCCACTTTTTTTCGTCAAGTGCTTTTACTTCCTGTGCTAAAGAACCAACCATATCAATAGAATAAACATGATTATCATCACTAGGATATTTCATGGCATCATAAATATTAAACTTAATAATTTCACCATCAAATTCCTTTGTAAGTGTGCCACAA
Organism: Ehretia macrophylla; assembly: GCA_037974665.1. Lineage (NCBI taxonomy): Eukaryota > Viridiplantae > Streptophyta > Magnoliopsida > Boraginales > Ehretiaceae > Ehretia > Ehretia macrophylla. The sequence continues at coordinate 24,487,622 of CM075779.1, read as the reverse complement.
TGAACATCTATCTCAGTTTTGGACGTTTTTAAAAATGGTCTTCCTAACAAAATAGGCATATTTTGATCACCACTCTCTATATCAAGCACATAGAAATCAGCAGAAAAAATCAAATTATTAACTTGCACAAGAACATCCTCAACTACACCCTTAGGATAGACATTAGATCTATTAGCTAATTGAATCACAACACTAGTTTTATTCAAAGGTCCAAGGTTCAAAAAAGCATATTTAAAATATGACATGACATTAATAGAAGCTCCTAAATCTATCATGTCTTTCTCAACTTTAGTGTTACCTATCGTACAAGGAATAGTAAACATACCTGGATCCTGGCACTTCGTAGGGAGTTTTCTTTGAATAACTGCGGAAACATTCTCCCATACTCTCACCTTCTAACAACCTTTAACTTTCTATTTTCTTGTAATTGTACACAGCTCTTTCAGGAATTTAGCATAACAAGGTACTTGTTTAATAGCATCTAAAAGTGAAATATTTACCTCGTATTTACGAAAAGTCTCATATAAATCTATATTTTGCTCATCTTTTCTAGATTCTGTTAAAGCCTGAGGAAAATGAGGTACTGGTTTATAATCAGAAAGATATGGAAACTTACGCTTAGGAACTTTATCGTCAATGGGAAAGTCACTGCTTTCAATGACATTCTTATTTTTTTCTTGCTTTGACGATGTAGGGGCTGCATTTTCTGGAATCTCAAGCTCTTTACCATTTCTCAAAACGATTGCACTTACATTTTCTCTTGGATTTACTTCCGTTTGAGAGGGTAATTTCCCCGAACTCTGTGCCCTTAGTCGACTAACTGCAGTTGCCATCTGGCTCACCTGATTGTTCAAACTTTGAATACTGGCCCTTGTCTCTTGTTGAAATTTGTTTTGTCTCATGTTGAAATTGTAAAGTACTAGTGGCAAGAGACTTAACAATATCTTCTAAAGACATACTTGAATTAGAAGTTTGGCTCGATTTTTGATATGGTTGTTTATATTGCTGATAACTTGGGTTGTTTTGAGTCGCAGGCTAATTTACTTGTGGATTCGCATAGCTAAGATTGGGATGATCTCTCCATGTTGGGTTATACGTGTTCGAAAAAGGATCATACTTCCTTTGTGGTTGTCCAGAAAAACCACCCGCCACATTCACTTGCCCTACGGGCTCCTCTTGAAGAGTTGGGCACATGTCGGTTGGATGGCCTACTACTGAACAAATCCCACAAGCCTTCGCCGATTGCATATTACCTACAACCATTTGACGAACAAGAGAAGTTAGACTCGCAATCTGTTCTTCAAGGGAAGAAACATTTACCTCATTAACACGCTTAGACTGAGCTTCGAGCCTTGTACCAAATTCTTGAGAATTGGCCGCCATATTTGAAATCAAATTCTTTGTGGCCTTTAGATCTACCAAAGCTCCTCTACTCGCGACATCAATCATGCTCCTATTAGTGGGTAGAAGGCCCTCATAGAAATACTAGATATGTAGCTGCTCAATAATCTGATGATGGGAGCAGCTCGTACATAGTCTTTTGAAACGTTCCCAATATTCGTGCAGGGACTCCCCACTATGTTGTCTTATACCACAAATTTCTTTCCGAATGTTTACTGCCCTTGAAGTTGGGAAATATTTCTCCAAAAACAACCTCTTCATCTCATTCCATGTGGTAATACTTCCGGAGGGTAAATAGTAGAGTCAATCCTTATCCGAATCCTTCAAAGAAAATGGAAAGACCCTTAATTTAATCTTCTCGTCAGTCACCACCGTAGGTTTCTTACTCGTGCATACCACATAAAGCTCCATTAGATGCTTATGAGGATTTGCGCCTGCAAGGCCATGAAAATGGGCAAAAGATGTATTAGGCCAGACTTTAATTCAAAAGTAACAATAGCATCTAAAGTAGGAAACGTTATGCATAAAGGTTGTTGATCCAAATCAAGGGCGGCAAGCTCCTTCAAAGTTTGATTCCAGCCATGACTTCCTCCTTTTTTAAATCAAAATCGCTAGTAAATAAGGAATTAACAACTAGTTCATTTTCTTCAGAATTCCTCCAAGCTTCTTTTCTTAACCTGCACGCAGTTTTTTCTATTTCTGGTTCGTATTGCAAATCACCTTGATTAGTAGATCGAGTGACAATCATAAAATCAAGAAAGCACTAATTAACCACGAGAAATAAAGCAGGAAAAAAAAATCTAGAGTAATAAGAAAAATAAAAAATTTACGCAAAAACATAAAAAATGCCTAAAAACTCAAGTAAACGATGGAATTTGGCCTCGAGATGGTGGGGCTCTTTAGTCCATAAGACTATGAGTCTTGGTCAAAACATCGTTTCCCTTCGAAAAAGTAAATATTCCGGACCTAATTCTACCAAAATTTTGAAAATTTATGAAACTGTAAATATTAAAAAAAACATTTTTTTTAACACTGATTTCAAGAACGAAATAAAAATCACAAAAATAACAAAAATAAACTAGAATAACTCCCCGGCAACAGCGCCAAAATTTGGTCTGCTATTGCAGGCAACCAAAAATAAAACCTGTACTCCGAAAAATATATGTAGTAGTGTGAGTAAGGATCGTTCCCTCAAAGAGTATCTAGCCTAATTTTATGTTACGTAAACAAGGTCGGGGGTTGGGGGAAGAGTGGGGGGGGGAGGGAGGGGTTTGAGTATAAAGAAAACTTAAGAAAATTAATGAAATTAAAAATATCGGATTTAATCAAGAAAACAAACCTTGGTCTAAGTCAACATCCACCATCGGAATCTTGTTACTGATCATTGATGCAAGTTTATATCAATTCAAATTTTAAATATTCACCGTTGGAATTATTTTTATTTCTCTCCTTAGTCGTAGTTAATTAGAATACACGCGACCTAATTAACCCTAACCACTAAACAACCTCAGATACACGCTAAATGTTTAATCTAGTAGCAGCCTTAAGAATTAGAGGGATCGATGAAACTAAACAACACAAGCACACGCGGTTGCATTTAATTTAGTTGAACGTTCTTCCTAAAATCTAATAATTTCTGATGCAGCAAATTGTTAAATCTTAGTTAATTCACAAATTAGAGGGATCAAATAATTACGGATTTGATATCTCACTTAGCAATAGATTATAACGAATAATAAACTAGTAGGCCTCCCTAGCAATCAAACGAAAGAATCATCAAATTAACACAAAAGAACATTCAATACTTAAAACATAAATTGAACAATAAAAACTAATTAGATCTCACAGTTTTCTTGATTCTGAGGCTTCAATTCCCCTTGACCAAGAATAAAAGTTTAGCCATGCAGAGCCATGAAGAAAATTCAAAAACTAAGATGAGAGAAAGAGAGGAGATCCAAATCTTTTGATTTCTCCCCTTATTTATAGTTTGTGAAGCCTACCAAATCCCCTAAGATAATGGAATTTTAATCTAAATAGAATAAGAAAATATTAAAGGTAAATTAAACTCCTAATATAACTAGGAAATCTTAAAATAACTAGAAAAGTCCTAATATAATTAGGATATCTAAAATAGTTGGAATTTTCGTGCACCACCTCTTCTACCATCAACTAGACGCTTGTAGATAAAGAACATTCTAAAATATTAAACAGCACAGGTGTAGCAATTTCATGTCCAATTTTGACTTTTATGCAGCCTTTCTTTCTCAAAACTCAAAACATAAAAGTTGTAGATCTTCTTCTTGGCTTTCCAGAACATCTTGAATCGCCTCAATTGGAGTTCGGATGGGAGAGTTATGCTAAAAAAACATAACAGTGTCGGAGCCGTCCAAAATTGCGCTATTTAACTTCGTTATGCTCCTAACGCCTCCATTTGCATCCTAAATCAAAGTATAAAAATAATGTGTGTGTTTAGGCATCAAATAGGTGTAAAGGATTAAACATTAAGAGAGAAAAACATGACATTTTGCATTCTTATCAAGAGCCAATTTTTCTAGAAAAGCCAAGTACAAAAAGCATGCTTAGGAATGGCATGCTTGAACCAGACAGTTTGATGCCACACAACAGCAGGGTATCATGTACAAATAAGTTCCCCAGCTGCTTTGATTGAAAATTCGACATTCGGTGAATTGATCCATATGGCTCTATCTTCAGAAGAAACATCAGGGATAACTGGTCCCAGGTTGGCCGCAATGATATCAAACAGATTGTTCTCAGGCCACACCCAAACATTACCCTAGATAAAATTAGCAACTCTGGTGTCAGGGCCAAACCCAGTAGCACATATGTCATTTGCATCAATAACCCCATTCAGAATCCTAAGTGGATGCTAGTGATCTTTCCAAAAATAAGTTCCATTGCCATTCCCAATTTTTTGGATGATGAAGTTCTTGCAGACTGATTGGAGTTGAAGAATTTTCCTCCAAACCCATGAAGGCTTTCTCGGAATAGGAACCTCCCAAATTCCATATCGTTTCAAATGATTAGAGTATACCCATTTAACCCAAATGGATTTTTGTTTGGTATGAAGGATCCACAGATAGCGCATGATCATTGCTTGGTTCATATCCAAAATAGATTTAATCCCAAGGCCCCCATTTGCAAACGGTTTACAAATCTCGCTCCATGCAACCTTAGCTCTCCTACCATTGTTTTCCTCTCCAAACCAAAGGAATGCCCCAAGCTTGCTTTCAATATCATCAAGTGTTCCTTTTGGCAAAATAAACATTCTAGCCCAGAAGGAGTTGCTATTGTACAGAACCGACTTGATCAATTGCAGTCTCCCAACAAATGAAAGCCATCGATTTGACCAGTTACCAATTCTCTTTGAAATGTGATCACAGAGAATCTTACATTCAGTCCTAGAAAGTCTTCCTTGAATAAGAGGAACCCCAAGATAGCGGATTGGGAGATCTCCAGCTTTGAAACCACTAGTATCAACCAAACAGTTCCTCAGATTGTCATTACATCCTCCAATGATGATTTTACTTTTTTCTTGACTAACAATAAGCCCAAAATAATCTTTGAAAACATTGAGACTTTCTTTAATGATTAAAACTGACTTGACATCTCATTTGCAAAAAATCAGTAAGTCATCAGCAAAGCATAGATGATTAAGTTTGGTACCTTTGCATTTGGGATGAAATTTGAAATCTTTGTTCTCTGCTCCTTTAGTAAGAATCCCAGTGAGAACCTCCATTCATAACACAAAAAGGTATGGGGAGATAGGATCTCCTTGACGCAATCCATGTGCACCCTTAAAAAAACCAGTCAATCCAACATTAATAGCAATAGAGTATGACGGAGTCGTGAAGCAATTGGTGATCCAGTTGATAAACATATTAGGGAAGTTGAAAGCTTTGAGTGTAGCAATGATAAATTCCCAGTTCAAGGAATCGTACTCTTTGCCATTTTGAAATCTTCACCAGAAAAAATCAACACCTACTTTCCTGCAAACTCAACCCCTACCCGCAGTGAACCTACCCCCACCCCCACCCTCTACCCCCTACGCCAACGAACCCAACCCCCAGCCCTAGTGAACTTGTATTCACCCATGTTATTGTGCCTGCACATGTTTGTGTGTGTTTATAGGTGACAACAACCCCCACCGCCAGCAAACACACCCTTACCCCTACGAACCCAACCCTCACCCTCAGTGAACCCATCTCCCACCCCCAATGAACCCAACCCCTACTGTGATATCCCGAACCCAGTACTTAATTAATTGCATTCATTAAATGGTTAACTTAGATGTAATTTAGCTAATTACTTTGTTTTTTTTTAATTTGCATAAATTCAAATATTTCTTTTTATGCATTTTATATTTTTATAAAATACTACATATTTTTAGGGGACTACAGCCCCTGACCGTGCATGCATTGCATATCGGGATCAATGGGAAAAAATTCACAAAATATCTGATGAATAGTACAAGCGGGATTTTTTTTCCAGATTTTTTTCAGATTTTTGGCATTTGTTTTGCTGAAATTTGATCACCCAAATGACCCTTTTGCCCTTACTAAAATGCCTTAATTATTTGACCTACCATTTGACCTTCTCATTAGAATAATATAAGCCAAGAACAAAAAAAAAAAAGAGTCAAAAAATGGCCAAAAAATAGTTACGGGAATAGTAACTTTTTCTTGCAAAATTGCTATAGTTGGTCATTTTCATCAATTCTAAGCTTGAATCTTGAGTTCTTGAACATGTTTACACCTTCTTCAAGCTTCTCTAGCCTTGTGTGGTAAGAATTTCATCTTATTTTTGTATTTGAAAATTTTGCACCTAAACTTTATTTTTTTTGGGATTTGTTGAGATATTACTTGGTTATGCTTGGTTATGCTTAAATTACTCTTATTAATGATCATATAGCATACTTTTGTGGTTAGATAGCATTTTGAATGGTTGAAAATAAAGTTAGAGCTTTGAGAAAGATGATGAATAGTGAAATTTCTAGGGTTCCGAAAATTTGTGCAATTTAATTTGATTCAATGCTTCTAGTAGTTGCTAATTAGGTCCTTGAGCGTGGAAAAAATGTTAGTTACACTTGCCATGGACAAAATTTGAATAATTTGATCAAATTAAGCTACTTTAACAAGCAGTTTCGGGGTTAACTCAAATCCGGGCACGTTTTGAGGTTATGGCTAGTCTTTATTAAGTATTGAAACCTTAGAAGTGCTTTCGTTTCGCTTGTTTGGGTTCCGAAATTGGTACTTGTAGTGTAAACCCACAAAGAGGCATTTTTGGTGTTTTCGTGTACTTGTGCTCTAGGTTATTATTTGGAGGTTCTAAATGAGGTATTTAGGTATCCTTAGATTGGTAGAATGGTTAGCTAGCTTAACTTGATCATTGAATTCCGATAGGAAGCTAAATAGTCTAGTTGAACAAAGGGGAAATGAATGAATTAATTGCTTTAGTACTTGTATTGCTTTGTAGTTTCTCTTAGCGTGTCTAAATGCTATTCTAAGGTATGTGTGAGCTTTTGGTTAAGTTTTGTGAAAAGTATAATATTGACCCCTTTGTGTTCGCATAGTTAATCTCATTATAATTGCTTTATAATTGAGTAATTAAATGTTTATATGCCTATGTGTAGTGTACGTATTATAGTAGTGAAGTCTCGTGAATTAAGTTGCTTGGTTTACATGGATTTGGTTGAGTATGAATTTAGAATGGACTAAAGGAACTAATAATGAACCATGGTAATAATTGTTGTTAGTTGATTATTGATTGATTGGACAAATGTTTAAATGTACTTATGTAACAAGTTCATTTATTCAGAGAAGTTGTGAGTTAAATTATAACGATACTAGTTAAAGATTGAGTAAACATGTTTATATTGCTTATTAATTGCATTATATGTGTAAAGATACGCTTATATAACTTATTGGTTAGATGTTATATAGTGTTTCTACTTATATGAATGGCTATGTATATGTTATTTATTATGCTATTGTCTTTGTCTGATACTTGGAAATTAAAGAATGTTGCATATGTGATCACTTGAGTTTAGGTATTGTTCAAATATTGATTAGTTAAACCATGAAATATATTGTTAGTTAGGAGAATTAAAGGGGATCAAAGAGAGTTGGGTAAATTAATGGCTTGATGAACTAGCTATAGTTGAGAATAAGAAATCACTTTTTATGCATATAGTTGATTGTATTAGGTAGTGATAATTGAAGGGAATTGATGCTTTTGGAGAATATTGAGGGAATATTGGCTTAATTCGCGCATGTTTGGCTTCCTAAAAGGTGAGGGACCTGCATCCTTACGTGCATTATAGTTTATTTTCTTGCTAAAAGAGTATATTGTTTAGTATAATTGCGTAATTGATATATGCTTATTGTTGCTAAATTGTAACTTGGTGCGAGGACAACCTACTTTTTGTCCTTAAATGTGTAAACTGATTATATTGTCATTGTTATCATTCTTGCATTGCATCGTGGTTGCGCAACCTCATTGTCGCGGCGGATGCGATGGCCTTGTTGGGCGGCATCGGGCTTGCCAGTATTGGTTGCCTTAGCTCCGTCTGCTATTCCCTCACTCGCCTGGTCCGGAGATTGCCAGGGGGTGTTGGGTCGTAGGATCGGGTACATCCGGAGTACCCATTGGTGTAAGGGATGCCGGCATATCGAGATTGAGATCGTGGTTCGTGGATCGGGGATCGAAGATTTGGAGTGATAAGGGTTATCGATTGTATCCTTTTAAAATGTGGTATTAGAAATATTATTCACTGTTTATCTATTGTATTAATTGTGTTAAGTTGCTGCATTGCACGTCCCCGGTAGACCTTATTCCTCACTGAGCAATTGTGATTGCTCATACCTCGCTAAACATGTTTCAGGTGGTGCAGTTGGAGGAGTTGCCTTGGTTGCTGTGTACTATTACTTGAGATTGGAGTGATTGCTTGCTAAACTGTAGAAGGCCTTGCTTGTCTACTTTATGTTCTATTTTGGAGCCTAAGGGCTTATGTATATATATTTGAGTGGTTGCAAATTTGAAAGCTAAGTGGATGTAGTAAATGTTATGGAATTGTGGCATGTAATAACTTATGCTTCTGCTTCTAGCTACGTTGCATGCTTGGGTGTGAATGAACGGATGTATGGTTGGCTTTAATTTCTAAGAATGTTTAATTGCTAACAAAGAATGGTATGATAAGCGAATGAAGACAAAGATTTTATGACTATGGTTGCATGCTTGTATGTGTTTATATTGTCTTGTGTTGTTTAAGGCTCAGATAGTCTTAAAGTTGCGATTTCAATTAGAAATGTTGTTCTTTTTTGCTTCGTGTTTTATTTGAATGCTTACAGGTTTCCAGAATGTCCACGGTACAGGAGAGACTCTGTCCGTTTTCCCTAAAATTTTGAGTCCGGGTTAGAATTGGGTTGTGATTAGTATGGTTAATAGAAGTCCCAGTTCCGTGAGGAATCGGGGCGTTACAAAAGTGGTATTAGAGCTTAGATGCTCTCAGCCGGGATAGGGTCCTCGGACTGCTGGGTAGTGAACCTCAAGTGCATGCTTGTGAAATGTATCTTGATTAGGTGTGTGCTTCGTGTGCCTTGAGAATGTAAGTGTCTTTTGTGCAATCTTGTATCTTGAACTTAATATGTGATCTATGTGATAGTGATGTGTACTGTGTGTTAAATACTTGTCAAGTGTAGTGATATAGCTAATCATGAATTGAATTGATCTTATGAATCGCTACTTGCTCGAAATATTGATTGTAACGTTTATACTTGAGTGTCTCGGCATAGTCGTGTTGTGAATTGTATCCATTGCATGTGACTCATATTTGAACTATCTTGTTGATTAACTTTGTGTTATAAAACTTCTGGTTATATAATAGCTTGTGTGATATATGTCATAATCTCCTGATATATGAACATTACATCAATTACATTAGGTGATATCTTGGCATTCATGCATTGTCCCCTTAAATCGGTAAGTAAGCATTCTCCCCTGAAAGAGATGGCCATTGATGCTGATTGGTGAGAGAATAATGGTTCAACCGGCTATTGGGATCAGTGAAGGGATTTGATGCCCCGAGGTTAAATCTGGACTCTCTTGGCAGTTCTTAAACGGTACTTCTTGGCTGGAATTCCTATTTGGGAATCTCGGATAGATCTTCTAGTTAGCGTCATATATGGAGGTCTTATTTGATACCTTTATTCAAAAGAATTCATGTTTATGAGTATTGGTCAGTATTCTTTGTTCACACTCCCACTTGGATTTCTTGTTCGGGATTTTACCTATGGTACAACCTTGATATTCTTATTGGGTATTTTCTTCAGTATTTTCGTCTGGTATTCTTGCCTAGAGATTATTTGGTAATTTCTTCTAGACTACTGGTATAACGAGCATATTGGGGATTCTTATATGGTGATTCATAATTAGAGAGATTCTTATTCGAACTTCTGGATTCGTATACTTATTCGAAGCCTTTATTTGGCATTCTTAATCAGATTTATTTGTGGTATTTTCTCGGAGTCCCAAGCTGGACATCTAATTAGGCCTTTATTTGGCAATCTTGAGCCTTTATTTGACAGTTAGAGTTGGGATTCACCGGACTTCCTTATTGGGAATTTCTTGATATTATCCGGGCATCTTGGATATTAGCTGCATACTCTTCTTAATGGGATTTCTTTTGGTGCTCTCTCAGCATTAGTGAATGGCATCCTCGTGTGACATTCTTACCGGACTCCGATTGGGTATTTTCATAGGAGCCTTTATTTGGCTACCCCACTCGGGTTTCCTTTAGTGACGTTCTTTCTTCTTAGTTTCCTTCGGCATTACACTTCTTGACTTCAAGTCCGACGAAAACTGTTAAACAGTTCTTGGAAGTCATTTCAGCTCAAGAAATTGCGAGGACGCAATTTTTTTAAGGAGGGGAGGATGTGACACCCCGAACCCAGCACTTCATTAATTGCATTCATTAAATGGTTAACTTAGATGTAATTTAGCTAATTACTTCATTTTTTTTATATTTCCATAAATTCACATATTTCTTTTCATGCATTTTATATTTTTATAAAATACTACATATTTTTAGGGGACTACAGCCCCTGACCGTGCGTGCATTGCATATCGGGATCAACGGGAAAAAATTCACGAAATGTCTAATAAATAGTACCAGCGGGATTTTTTTTTCTAGGTTTTTTTCAAATTTTTGGCATTTGTTTTGCTAAAATTTGATCAGCCAAATGACCCTTTTGCCCTTACTAAAATACCTTAATTATTTGACCTACCATTTGACCTTCTCATGAGAATAATATAAGCCAAGAACAAAAAAAAAAAAAAAGAGTCAAAAAATGGCCAAAAAATAGTTACGGGAATAGTAACTTTTTCTTGCAAAATTGCTATAGTTGGTCATTTCCATCCATTCCAAGCTTGAATCTTGAGTTCTTGAACATGTTTACACCTTCTTCAAGCTTCTCTAGCCTTGTGTGGTAAGAATTTCATCTTATTTTTGTATTTGAAAATTTTGCACCTAAACTTTATTTTTTTTGGGATTTGTTGAGATATTACTTGGTTATGTTTGTTTATGCTTAAATTACTCTTATTAATGATCATATAGCATACATTTGTGGTTAGATAGCATTTTGAATGGTTGAAAATAAAGTTGGAGCTTTGAGAAAGATGATGAATAGTGAAATTTCTAGGGTTCCGAAAATTTGTGCAATTTAATTTGATTCAATGCTTCTAGTAGTTGCTAATTAGGTTTTTGAGCGTGGAAAAAATGTTAGTTGCACTTGCCATGTACAAAATTTGAATAATTTGATCAAATTAAGCTACTTTTAATAAGGGGTTTCGGGGTTAACTCAAATCCGGGCACGTTTCGAGGTTATGGCTAGTCTTTATTAAGTATTGAAACCTTAGAAGTGCTTTCATTTCGCTTGTTTGGGTTCCGAAATTGGTACTTGTAGTGTAAACCCACAAAGAGGCATTTTTGGTGTTTTCGTGTACTTGTGCTCTAGATTATGATTTGGAGGTTCTAAATGAGGTATTTAGATATCCTTAGATTGGTAGGGCGGTTAGCTAGCTTAACCTGATCATTGAATTCCGATAGGAAGCTAAATAGCCTAGTTGAACAAAGGGGAAATGAATGAATTAATTGTTTTAGTACTTGTATTGCTTTGTAGTTGCTCGTAGCGTGTCTAAATGCTATTCTAAGGTATGTGTGAGCTTTTGGTTAAGTTTTGTGAAAAGTATAATATTGACCCATTTGTGTTCGCATAGTTAATCTCATGATAATTGCTTTATAATTGAGTAATTAAATGTTTATATGTCTTTGTGTAGTGTACGTATTATAGTAGTGAAGTCTCGTGAATTAAGTTGCTTGGTTTACATGGATTTGGTTGAGTATGAATTTAGAATGGACTAAAGGAACTAGTAATGAACCATGGTAATAATTGTTGTTAGTTGATTCTTGATTGATTGGATAAATGTTTAAATGTACTTATATAACAATTTCATCTATTCGGAGAAGTTGTGAGTTAAGTTATATCGATACTAGTTAAAGATTGAGTAAACATGTTTATATTGCTTATTAATTGCATTATATGTGTAAAGATACGCTTATATAACTTATTGGTTAGATGTTATATAGTGTTTCTACTTATATGAATGGCTATGTATATGTTATTTATTATGCTATTGTCTTTGTATAATACTTGGAAATTAAAGAATGTTGCATATGTGATCACTTGAGTTTATGTATTGTTCAAATATTGATTAGTTAAACCATGAAATATATTGTTAGTTATGTGAATTAAAGGGAATCAAATAGAGTTGGATAAATTAATGGCTTTATGAACTAGCTTTAGTTGAGAATAAGAAGTCACTTCTTATGCATATAGTTGATTGCATTAGGTAGTGATAATTGAAGGGAATTGATGCTTTTGGAGAATATTGAGGGAATCTTGGCTTAATTCGCGCAGGTTTGGCTTCCTAAAAGGTGAGGGACCTGCATCCTTACGTGCATTATAGTTTATTTTCTTGCTAAAAGAGTATATTGTTTAGTATAATTGCGTAATTGATATATGCTTATTGTTGCTAAATTGTAACTTGGTGCGATGACAACCTACTTTTTGTCCTTAAATGTGTAAACTGATTATATTGTCATTGTTATCATTCCTGCATTGCATCGTGGTTGCGCAACCTCATTGTCACGGCGGATGCGATGGCCTCGCTGGGCGGCATCGGGCTTGCCATGTTGGTTGCCTTAGCTCCGTCTGATATTCCCTTACTCGCCTGGTTCGGAGATTGCCAGGGGGTGTTGGGTCGTCGGATCGGGTACATCCGGAGTACCCATTGGTGTAAGCGATGCCGGCATATCGAGATTGAGATCGTGGTTCGTGGATCGGGGATCGAAGATTTAGAGTGATAAGGGTTATCGATTGTATCCTTTTAAAATGTGGTATTAGAATTGTTATTCACTGTTTATCTATTGTATTAATTGTGTTAAGTTGCTACGTTGCACGTTCCCGGTAGACCTTATCCCTCACTGAGCAATTGTGATTGTTCATACCTCGTTAAACATGTTTCAGGGGGTGCAGTTAGAGGAGTTACCTTGGTTGCTGTGTACTATTACTTGAGATTGGAGTGATTGATTGCTAAACTGTAGAAGACCTTGCTTGTCTACTTTATGTTCTATTTTGGAGCCTAAGGGTTTATGTGTATATATTTGAGTGGTTGCAAATTTGAAAGCTAAGTGGATGTAGTAAATGTTATGGAATTGTGGCATGTAATAACTTATGCCTCTGCTTCTAGCTACGTTGCATGCTTGGGTGTGAATGAATGGATGTATGGTTGGCTTTAATTTCTAAGAACGTTTAATTGCTAACAAAGAATGGTATGGTAAGCGAATGAAGACAAAGATTTTATGACTATGGTTGCATGCTTGTATGTGTTTATATTGTCTTGTGTTGCTTAAGGCTCGGATGGTCTTAAAGTTGGGATTTCAGTGAGAAATGTTGTTCTTTTTTGCTTCGTGTTTTATTTGAATGCTTACAGGTTTCCAGAATGTCCACGGTACAGGGGAGACTCTGTCCGTTTTCCCTAAAATTTTGAGTCCCGATTGGAATTGGGTTATGATTAGTATGGTTAATAGAAGTCCCGGTTCCGCGAGGAATCGGGGCGTTACACCTACCCCCAGCAAACCTACTCTCACCCCAATGAACCTAACCCCTACCTCTACCCCTATGAACCTAACCCCCACCTCTACCCCTACGAACCCAACCCTTACCTCTACCCACTAGTGAACTCAGCCTCAACCCCTACCCCCGCGAACCCAATCACCACTCCCAGTAAACCTGTCTTCCACCCCCATCGAACGTGCCCCCCATCCCAGTAAAACTACCATTTACCCCCAGCGAAACCACACGCACCCCCACCACTATGTGTATGCATGTTTGTGTGTATTTGTAGGTGACAACAACCCCCACCCCTGCGAACACAACCCCCATCCACCAACTCACCCACCTCTCACCCCCGGCGAACCCAACACCCAGCGAACCCAGCCCCACTCCCAACGAACCCATTTCCACCCCCAACGAACTATCCCCTACCCCTACCACTATGTGTGTGCATGTTTATGTGTATTTGTAGGTGGTATACGCGCATGTGTGTAGGTGTATATATTTTTGGGGTGAGTGTTTGTGTCTTGTGTGTGTTTTTTACTATGATTTGTGTATGTTTATGAGTGTAATTGTGCAATGTATGTTTTTTGGTGTAATTCTAGGTGTTTATGGGTGTGATTGTGTGGAATTGTGTATGTTTGTGTGTGTAGTTATGTGTGTTTTTGGGTGTTTGTTTGTGTCTTTTTGGGTGTCTTCGCGTGTATTTGTGTATGTGTTTTGGTGTGTTCACGTGTATTTGTGTGTGTTTTTAGGTGTATTTTTGGGTGTGTTTGTGTGAGATTATATGAATTTATAATTTTACCCCTGAAACACTGTTTACATCTGTTAAAACTAACCAAATTTTAACAGTGGGAATTAATTTGAATCTTTTTACAAACATTTGGAGACTAATTTAAATATTTTATAACAATGGGGACTAAATTGGTTTTGAGGCAAACAATAAGGTCTTATCTTGCATTTTTCCCTCATAAAAAACATAAGTAAAAAAAATACATAAAAGGAGGTGTTGTCACCGACCTTTGGTCAATGCATCACAAATCCTTAAATATTAACATGTAACTATTAATTACATTTTTTTTTTCTTTAACTTTTTCATTTAACTATTACATCTTCAAACAACTCCTTTTTTTTGTTCAATTTCAATCAACTTTCGTTTCACTAATTTGAGAGTCAAATGTATATGTTAAAACCGAGCTATGCTTCAAAGAAGATGGATGTTGAAAGTTATTAGGGTAAAATGAGAAATCTTTACTATATATTTGAGTGGTGTTACATTTTATCGAATGTGTAAGTTTTGGAAAGGGAAAATCTCACTACAAGTCCCCATTGTTTCTCTTTGTCCCAAACTAGTCTCTAATGTTTCAAAAAAAGTTTCAAATTAGTTCTTTTTGTTAAAGCAAGTGTTAAATTTAACATAAATGAATAGTAATAAAGGGATAAAATTTGTAAAAGCATCCATCTTCCTCTAACACACGCAAATCATACACTGTCGCCACCACCACCACCACCACCACCATACACCGCTGCTACCACCACCAACCACCGCTACTACTACCACCAATCACCGCCACTACTACCACCAACCACCGTCGCTGCCACCACCAACAAATAAAACACACACAAATCACATACACAACACACATACACACAAATCAAATACATAATACACACACTACTACCGCCACCAACCACTGCTGCTACCAACCATCACCGCCCACCAGCACACACATATACATACAAATCATAAACACAAAACACACACTATCACCTCCCACCAACACACACAAATCACACATATATACACATATAAAACACACAAAATACATATACCCATTTTTTGTTGTTTTTCTTTTTTTAGTCAGGTGGGGATAGGGCAACGGGGTAGGGGCAGTGGGGTGGGTGCAACGGGGTAGGGAGCTGGGGGGTAAGGGTGGGAAGCTGGGGCGTGGGAAGGGGGTGGGGGTGTTTGTTTTTCGTTTGGAAGTGAAGGTGATCAGATGGGTGTGGGGAAGGGGGTTTAGTAATTTTAATTAGGTTTTAAGGGTATTTTAGTCATTTCATAGGTTTTCAGTTAGATTTTTAACAGAAGGAACTAACTTGAGATTTTTTTTGAAACATTGGGAATTAGTTTGAGACATTTGAAATAATGAGGACTAATTTGGGACAAAGAAAAACAATGGGGACTTGTAGTGAAATTTTCCCTTTTGGAAACTTAATTAGAAAAGAGAGATGACGATAGTTTCATAGGTTTAAAACAAATAATTTCATTTGATACAATGAAACTTCAAACTTAAAATATTGGTTCATAATAAATTATGGGCAAATTTCACAAATAGTCCCTATTGTTACTCTTTTGTCTCAGTTTAGTCCCTATTGTTCCATTTGTCTCAATTTAATCCCTATTGTTTGCAAAAAAAATCTCAGTTTGGTCCCTTCCGTCAAATAAGTGTTAAATCTAACAGAAAGTTGGTCACGTGCACCGCACGTGACAACGGTCTCAGGAGCAATTTTAGAATATAACAATAAAAGTTCAATTTAGTCCTCAATGTTTTAAAAAAGTTTCATTTGAGTCCTCAATGTTTTAAAAAAAATTCAAATAAGTCCTCAATGTTTTAAAAATGTTTCAAATAAATCCTCAATGTTTTAAAAATATTTCAAATAGGTCCTCAATAAAATGTTTCAAATAAGTCCTCAATGTTTTAAAAATATTTCAAATAAATCATCAATGTTTTGAAAAGATTTCAATTAAGTCCTTACTTTGTTCATATTGATGAATGAACATGGTATGAACAAAGTTAGTCAACCCAGTGGTTTTTGTGGATGGGTTACAAATAGGTTATGACAGGACTGATGGATATTTTTTGTAACTTTGTTCATATTGATGAATGAACATGCTATGAACAAAGTTAGTCAACCCAATGATTTTTGTGGATGGGTTACAAATAGGTTATGACATGACTGATGGATATTTTTGTAGATGGATGGGATTATGACAGGATATGTAAAGATGATTTTTGTATATGGATGGGACTATGATAGCTAAATGTAATGACTTTAACCATATTTAATGACTTTTTTTTATGACAGGTTATGGGATTATGACAGGCTTTTATGACTGATGCTTTGATGATATTATTGTTATGTTTTTTTTGGATTAAGGATGAAGAAACATCATTTTTTCTAATGTTGAGGTGTTTATGATTGTTTTCATAACAGGTATTCAAATGAAAAATGCTAAAGGTCTGTAGTTGGTAACGTATATTGTGTCCTTATTCTGCCTCTTTGTTTACGTATTGTGACTTCCCTAATTTTGGTTTTGACAAATTCGAATTTGGTTTCGCGGACGCTATCTTAGTTATCTATCACTTATTAGTTAAAAACTAACTCGACTAAATTTTTTGAACTACATCTATCAAGACAAGTTTATTTCCTCCTTGTTAACCTCCCAAACCTTGTGTGTTTAAGAGATGGGGGACCTTAAGGGTTTATTTCCAACTTTATAGAACAGTAAGGATTTAATTGAAATCTTTTCAAAACATTGAGTACATATTTGAAACATTTTTAAAATTTTGAGGACTTATTTGAAATATTTTTAAAACATTGATGACCTATTTGAAATATTTTTAAAATATTGAAGACCTATTTGAAATATTTTTAAAATATTGAGGACTTATTTAAAATATTTTTAAAATATTGAGGACTTATTTGAAATTTTTTTAAAATATTGAGAACTCAAATGAAACTTTTTCAAAATATCGAGGACAAAATTGAACTTTTATTGTTATATTCTAAAATTGCCCCTGAAACTGTGGTCATGTGCAGTGCACGTGACCAACTTTCTGTTAAATTTAACTCTTATTTGACGGAAGGGACTGAATTGAGATTTTTTTACAAACAATAAAGACTAAATTGAAATAAATGAAATAATAAAAATTAAATTGAGACAAAAATGTAACAATAGTGACTATTTGTAAAATTTGCCTATAAATTATTATCTAAACATTCCACAAAAAATATATATATATATTTTTTTTTCCAATAAAAAACTCAACATGTCTGAGACATTTGGAGTGATTGCATTGCACCGGCTGGAATTTTAGGAGACTCCTCAACCTCACTGGCATTGTCTTGTTCCCTTATGGAGATGCCATTTGTCCTTCGTTTACAACGAGAAATGGTCTATGGATGTATCGTTTTTGTCTTCTTCTACTCGTGCCATATCACACAAGTCACTCAAAAACACACGCATGCTTCTCTTCTTTAAACAAATCTGTTTCTTCACCTCTCATACAAGAAAAATTTTCATGTTCATGGAGCCACAAGAAGATGAAGCGGCGATTTCTAAGCTTCAACAAGCATGTTCCGATCTTAGAAACGTCCTTCAAACAGCAGATGAAATGGAGGAGAGCTTAGAAAACATGGATAAAAACTTCAATGCAATACAAGAAACTTTAACCATGGCGTCAAGAAGAGTAGCTCCATTGCAGACATTGTCAATTGCAAACAAAGCTTTAGATACGAGAATAAACCGAGTCATAGCGCCAGCTCTTTCTCTTCTCGACAGCTTCAAAGTATCAGAATCCCTCCAACGTAAGCTTGTCGAGCTTTCTTCGGAGTTATCCGATGAGAAAGAGAAAGCATCATCCTCGTCGTCCAAGAAGAGGCTCAAGAAGCTGATCAAGTACGTGGATTACGTGGATAAACTAAACGCTGCGATCGTCTCCATTTGCGAAGAATGCGAGCCCGCGATTCAGAAGCTGCAAGAGGTGGTGGAGTTCTTGAGTAGGACTAAAGCTACTGATCAATACAGAACGTATCATTTGAAAGAGACAATGGTGACTCTAAAAGCGCTTTATGAGACAGAGGTTGAGACCATGAGGTTTGATGGCTTGCTTGATGAGGCTTTGATGCATTTGCAAGACGAATACGAGAGTTTATTGCAGCAGCTGAAGCATCAGAATATAAGCGAGGTGGAAGGTGATGATGAGGGAGAGATTGTGCCTACTGAATTGGCTAGTGACCTGGAAGTTGAAGTTCTTAGACGGATTTCTGAGTCCTTGGCTGCAAATGATTGCTTAGATATCTGTATTGATATCTATGTGAAGGTAAGAGTTTCAGATCCCTTATTAGTTGGGTAGTACTTCTATTGATAAACGGCCCTTCGACATTACTCACAAATATATAGACTCCATATTAAGGGGTCCACTTGTTATTTAATAGGCTGAAGTGCCGTTTATCGAAGAGGATAAATTTCTCTCAGTTGGATCATAATTGTCATTGTGATAGAGCTTAGAACAAAAAATGCTTAATGTTAGATGATGATTGTCACCTGTGAAGTGATATGGCATTGGATTAGGCATATTGTTTTCCGTATGATAAATTATGAAATCATTTTACAGTATTTTTTTTTTCCCAGCAAACGCCTCTATATTTGCCTACTTTTTACTATTTTTTGTTTATTAGACTCGTCGTCTTACTATTTATGTTTCTGCAAATCCCACCAGGGTTGATTTTCTAAGTTCCCTGTTTTCTGGGTGATGAATAGCACCTATCCATCTCCAACGATCAATCAACAATTTGAAGTGTTTTTCTTACGTATTCTTAATAAACCAACATTTATATCTAGATATAGGAGGATTCATTTGGAAAGCAAGGAGCCCCTTTGCTATCTCTTCATTTGCAAATAATTCTCGATATAAAAACACAGAGCCAGGGGCTGAACTTTGAATAAAAAAAAAGGGGTGAAGTGCATCAGACCTCTTTATACTTTAGCGAAAGTATACAACACTCTCTATAGTTTAAAAATCCCCTGAGTTAGTCCTTGTAGTTTTTCAAAAGTGTATAACAACCCCTTACCGTTAAAAAATCCGTTAAATTTAACGGAGAGTGAACTTCACACGCGTTAAGTGAGATTTTTTTTTGATTTTTAACGAATTTATTCATTAAATAATTATATGAATTGAACAAATTACCATTTTTTTTTTACCTAAACAAAAGAGGAAATGGCAAAAGAGATAAATAAAAAAAAATGAGGGTATTTACGTCTTTTTTACAAAATCTGTTAAATATGACGGATTTTATAACTGTAGGGGGTTGTTGTGCACTTTTAAAAAACACAGGGACTAGTTCAGGGAGTTTTTGAACTATAGGGGAGTGTTGTGCACTTTTACTAAAGTATAAGGGGGTCTAGTGCACTTCACTCAAAAAAAGTGGATCTGCAAGGTCCCAAATAAATTGGCTTAATCAAAAAAAGTCTTGCTCTTCAGAAGATCTATATTGCGTCTGGTATAACCCCTACCCTGAAAGAAAAAACCCGGGCTGCCCCCTAAGAAGAAAAGTTAAGGGGGAAAGAGAATTGTGCAAGAATATTCTCTCCAAGGATTACTTCTCTAGTCATATTATGAGTTCTAAGCTAAGTAGCAATTACTATCACATATGAGGATATGTCTAATCCCTTGTAAAATCTGGATATTTTCGTATTTCATATTTAGTTACTTTCTAATTGACGATATAATGTCTCTCTTAGAAGTATAGTTAGACTGAAAATCCATTCAGGGTGGTTAGTGATGATATTGCTTTTCCTGAGTTGCGACTGTTTTAGAATCTGTCATCTAAGAATATATTTTCATTTAACAGGTGAGGTATAGAAGAGCAGCCAAAGCATTAATGCGATTAAATCCGGATTATCTCAGAACTTATACACCAGAAGGGATTGATGAGATGGAATGGGGGAGCTTAGAGAGAGCGATAACCCTTTGGATTGAACACTTTGAACTTGCAATTAAAACTGTTTTGTTATCGGAGAAGATTTTGTGCAGCCAGGTTTTAGGGAGTATTTTGGATGGAGTAGTGTGGCCAGAATGCTTTGTGAAAATCGCTGACAAGATCATGGCAGTTTTCTTTCGATTTGGGGAAGGCATTGCAAGAGGCAACAAAGAGCCTCAGAAGCTGTTCAAGCTCTTAGAAATGTTTGATTCATTAGAAAAGCTCAAACCTGTGTTGTTAGAGGTTTTCGAAGGTGAAGCTGGAGAAGACATTTGCTCGCGATTCAGAGAACTTATAAAGCTCTTGGTCCATGCTTCAACCAAAGTCTTTTGGGAGTTTGGCCTTCAAATTGAAGGGAATCAGGATGGTTTCCCTCCACCTCAAGATGGTTCGGTCACAAAACTCGTAAGGTATGCTGTGAACTACCTCAAATTCCTTGCAATCGATGCTCATGGTTTACCAATGGCGAAAGTACTCAGGACAGAGCAATTGTGGAAATCTGGTGCACTCTCAAAACCAGAAACTGACGACAACTTGCTCAGAGACACTATCTGCAATGTCATGGAAGCGATTCAGAGAAATGTTGAGTCCAAAAGATCACATTGCAAGGATAAAATACTCGCCCAAATATTCGCAATGAACACTTACTGGTACATTTACATGAGGATTAGGAATTCCGAGCTAGGAAAGCTTTTGGGGGAGCAATATATGAAAAAGAGGTACAAAATGGTAGCTGAGGAGGCAGCTTATTTGTATCAAAAGCAAGCCTGGGGTGCTTTGGCGAGACTACTTGATATCGAAGAATTGAAACGAGGCAACAAGGATGGTAATGGCGCGATTGTAAGGGGGAGGATGGAGGCTTTCATGAAAGGCTTTGATAACATCTCACAAAGGCAAAGAAGCTTATACAACATCCCTGATACTGTCCTGAGAGAGCAAATAAGAGAGGCCACAGTCAAGCTTGTTGTGTCTGCATATTCTGAATTCTGGAACACTTACAAATCTGTTTTACAGGCCAAGTCGTATATGTCTCCAGAGTCCATTGAAGAACAGCTAGATCAGATTTTCGAGGATGGTGTTCAGGCAGGCACTCGAAAGTCTACTCATAGGCGGCTTGATTCTAGAGATCGTGCAGATGAAGGAAGATCACTGTCAGTTGATCGCTCTCGTGACAGCAAAGACTTCCTGAGGTCCAAATCTAATACCAGTCATCAGTGAAATCAAGACGAGTTATATTGTTCATCTGCAAGATATCTGCACACAAAATCTGGATACTGTGACTTCAGTACAAAAGCGAACCTACTGAATCTTATCACCTTTCTGTATGAAATTTTGTTCTGAAAAAGGTTCTCCAGCACCAAAGTTCTATACAAAGCTTAGTTGATTTGTCAATGTTGATGCCTCATTTTTCAATATACATTTGAGCTCAGTTAGTTGAATCAAGTAATTGGAACTTGGATTGTGGTAAATATTAATCTTTATACTTGTTTGTTTTTCTGATTTCTCAGATCCACAATTCATCCAATGTTCTTTGAATAATAACATCGTAATAGGAATCTTTGGTCCGGTTGCCAAACCATTCAATTGCATCATTGCTTCATCTTTGAGCCATTAACTTAAAACGGAAGTCCTTCAAGACTTCAACCTTTGAACAACTAGGCCCCTTAAACTTAACATCGGTAGAAATTTTTATCGAGTATAAAGTATTATACTCATTTCATCAGTAGTAAAAACAACCGGCACAACCCCCCACCCGCACCCCGGCAGCCCCAACGCCTACCTTGAAAACTTAAACCACCAGCCAGCAACAACCCCAACCGCCAAATCGGATACAGAACTTAGGATCTTGTAATAAACCCCATTATGTATTCTGTCCTAGTGTACAAGATTGCCCAGCAATGCAGAAAACTTAGGGACTTGAAACTCTTGCAATGCCCTCTAAAACTAGATAGAGATTTGCCACGAGGCTACGTAAAACTGATGATCTTGCAGAAGAATAAGATAAAACAACAACAGAATATTACTTGCGTATTGTTCAAATTCTCAATAACGTAAACTATCAAACAATGGCAATCTAAATTGACCAAAACTGTTCCTCTAACTACATTCAACATTATGCATAAAACTAGAAGCTTACATCCATCCATTTCATTTCATTTCCTATAGCCAAATAACATACTGTCAAAGTTTGTTTTCTTGGAGAATTACTCCTGCATTTGGAAGTTGTTGTAAATGGTTTGAGATCGTTGAAATGAAAACGCCTCCCTTGCTGTTTTAGTTAAGAAAAAATAAATAATTTAGACCGTAATTAAGGTAAAATAAAATATAATTTAATCTAACTGTCAAATCATTTGGTATAACTGTTTATCATATTTTTCAAACTTAAATAGTTAATTTATGATAACATCTAAAATTTTGGAAAATATACACTAAAATTAAAAGAATATACCTACCCTCAAGTAGATGATCTACAATACCCTCGAAAATTTTGAAAATACATTTTAACTTTTTTTAAAAGAACACACACACACGGAATCTTCCCATTTTCCAGAGAGAATCTTCCTCTTTCTTTCTTCACCTCCTCCCCATCCCCCAATAACAAAAACCATAGATCTCATATTTCCCACCTCATTAACATCACCAAAAAAAAAAAAAAAAATGGAAGAAACGACGCCGTTGTTATCATTCTCAGATTTCCCAGAAGACGTGCAGCTCTGCATCCTCTCATTCCTCGAGCCCTCACACCTCTCCATCTTCGCCTCCACATCCAAACGGTACGTGTCACTCTGCCGAGACGACCCACGGCTATGGTTCGCTATGTGCGACCGCAGGTGGGGATCATACAGCCACATCACCAAATGGGTCCAAAACGCCGATAAAATCTCCTACAAAAACCTCTACAAATCCCTCCAAGAATTCGAAGCCCTTATCGGCTTCTGGCGCCGTTGCTCCCCCCCTTATCCGCCGGCGCCGGCGGGGCCCACCACGACTTCCCCCAATTTAATACTATTCGAGTGGGGGCCGTTTTATGTTACTGGGTTTAGGGTTTTGCCTTTGGAGAAGGAGAGTTATAAGGTGAAAAAGATGCCTTTTTTGTTAATGGGTTTGAATTCAAAAGGGGAGGCTGTGAATTATCTTGATCCTGAAGGGGGTGTTAAATTTTCGGGTGATTTGGTGGATGATTTGGAGAGTTTGAGGGGTTTGGAGAGTGGTTTGATTCCGGTGAATGTGAGTTTTATGGGGAAAAGTCACATTGTGGTTGAGGAGATTGTGGGGTTGGTGAAGAATTCGAGTTCAAGTTTTTCGCCGGAAAGTGAGGGGAAAAGAATGATGGGGAGGGTGCTGAGCTCGAATGATATGAGGGAAGAGGAGGGTGAGGAGGTTTATGGGTCACCTGGGGCGAATGGGGACTGGTCAATGTTGGAGATTTATCAGCATCTGGCCAACCCCACTAGGAGTCCCGGTGGATATGGGGCATGGAGGAGGCAGAGGAGGAGAGAGAGGGAAAAGCTGGGGAAGAGGAAGTGGGAGTCTGAGCATTTTGTGAAGATTGTTAATTGCTCTCCCACGCCAGCCCGGCCTTTGCAGGGCCTATGGAAGGTGGTGCTCTTGTTCTCTTTGTGTTTATTTGTGCTCTTTCATTATGTTTTGATTGTGAGTTTGATTTCTTATATGCTGCTTCATATATAGGACATGTTCTATAATTGATGATGAGTAGTACAAGATGTGAAGATCTGAATTTTCCAATAACACTTGCATTACTAAATTGGAATTCGGCATGATTAGTTGGGTTTGTCGGCAAAGATTTTGCCTTTCTGAATAAAGATTGGAACTTGGCCATCTTGGGCTGAAGAAGTTCTTGCTGTTGCATCCTTATAAGTGGAATGATGAATTTATTAATGGATGGTACCTATTGAATACATATGTTATTGTAAGTTTTTGTGCAATGGAAAATGAGGCATAATTTCTGTAAGGAAATGTATTGACAATTAAGAATTGAAGTTGTTATCATTGAAGCCTAAAATCATGTTTGAAGAGCAAGAGAGTTGGAACTAAATTCAATAAATGGCCAAAAATAAACTACAATTCAGTTAAAACGTAAGGTGCAAACTTAAATCATGGTCATTGAAGTGTAAAATCAGGTTGAGGAGCGAGAATCAGAACTACAAAACCTTAGGGTACAGAATTGCGGACCATTATATGTACGTTTAAGGTCTAATGTATGTTTCAGTAGTTGCAAGGTTGTTAACGATTTGTTTCAGTGTATTGCTTTTAGGTGTTGGAAAATATATTGGATTTGGTTCCAAGTTGTCCAGTTTGATGAGTGAAAGTAGGAGAAGTAGTCTCTGCTGGAGAACTTTGTCTATCAAATTTTGTACCTGATGTGACTTAGTTCCTTTTCTTTTGATTGCTCTTTGAATTTGGGATATTATTTATTTACTACTCAGTTCTCCTTTTCTCAATAGTAATACTTACTTGTCTTGAAGGACTTAGAATTGTTCACATGAACCATGGTCTTTGAAGTCACGCCAGCAGCGACTGTTTAGGATTATTTTGATCAACATTTATGTTATTGTCTACAAAAATAATGTAGGATTGCCAATTTTGTCGGTATACTTTATGAGCAATTATTGTATGACACTCATGAAAAAGTTGTTTTTTCCTCATCTCACAGTTTATATCTCAAAAACATTTGTGCTTCCTGATTATTGGGAAATTACGTTGTTTGTGAACTAGAAGAAAAATCATTTAACTATTGGGAAATTACGTTATTTGTGAACTAGAAGAAAATTCATTTAACAAATTAAATAATGTTATATTGGCTGCTATGTCTTCAGAGCTATGTTTTCAACTGAACGTGTCACTCAATAATCCTAAGCTTGCAAGCTTTGCGGCTGGTCTAAAGCTTTCTTCTGTTTGTTGCTGCAGGGAATTTGTGAAGATATGAGCTTAGACTTTTACCTAGTGGCCTATGACGATATTGGCGGTATTGCTTGCCGAAGGATTTGGGACTCATCTAGACCTTCCTCTGGTTATAACCCAGTATTTTGGACATCAGATACTACGTTCATCGAGTCTCCCTTTTCTGCTGAAGAAGAATGTATCTACGACAGTCGCATTCATCTTCAGCCATTAGCAGAAGATGATCACAGTCATGGACATTTGCTTCCTTCAGAGATTGGAGCAGTCTCTAGAATGCTTTATGTCACGTCAAGCTATGATTTGGTTATTCCGGACTTAGTAGGAATAAGTTCGAATCCCCGGCAAGTAGATGGAAGAATTTGGCAATACAGAAATGGGACGTTTGGTTTTGGGTTTCTGGGCAACAATTGCATTATAGACCTGAAGCATATTGCTCAAGATGGCCATCTTCTAGATACAGTAGAACTTAGTGATGATTGATGTCCTAAAGAATTATCGATCCTAGAAAAAGAAAAAGAAATTCTTTCTGGTTTATTGTTGTACAGAATACTGCCCTATGGCATGTTGTAAACAAATAATGAAAATTCAAAGCTCTTTCAAAACTGTCCTTGCAATTTTTATATCGCCTCTATTCTTTCAAGGTGCATGTGTTCGTCTTTTATTTTGTGAAATTGACAAGTTGTGAACATTTGGCTTTAGCTACCATTTGGCAGCCCTTATATCTAAATTCAGAATTAATTTAGTAATTGCGGTTCATGTATTATCCCAAAAATAACATGTTTCATTTGGTTGCGCTTTGCTTTTCTGCTAGAGTTGAATAATTGAAAGTCACAAATATGTACTTTGAATAATTGAAAGTCACAAATATGTACTTCCGTCTTTGACTACTCTTGCACATGTTATAAATCCTAACTAAAACCACTAATCTTCTTCTGTCTTGCAGTTTATGATAGATATCATCCTTCAGCAGGTACAATTTCTGCCTCGGTACTGAGATCCCATGTAAGGCAATTATTGATTCCTCTGTTTCTTCTACCATTGGTGTTCTTTTTTGGGTCACATGACAATTGATTGTGTCATTAGGCGGGTAGCGTTGAAGCAGTGAGGAAGCTAGTATTCCTCTCAGCACCTTAATCTGATCAATCTATGTGCTTTTGAGTGTAGAAAAGAGAGTTTTGCTGGCTTCTTTAAGTAACTGGCAGTATTGGCTTGAAGAATAAGAAGAATTAGAAAAGGAAGCTTCTGAATTAGTTTGTTGTGATATATTGAACATTGTGGATGGCCCATCATGATAAAAACGGAAATGAACACGTATCTCGTTTGAGAGAATTTACCCTCAGGATAGTTGGACGCTTTACTGAGTTCATGTTTTCTTTCTGAAGTTATCTGAAGGTGCTCAAGGTCATTAGGATGGTAAAAATTCACCCAGTTCTAGTATACAACTCACTGCATTAGAGTAAAAGTTGAACAAGCTTTAGATCTCACTTCAAACATTCACAATATTGCAACCCAAACAATTAGTTATGCAGGCTTAACACATCAGGTATGGCTTGTAGGCCAAAACCATGATTACTGGAAGAAAAGTACAACACTGAGAGAACCATATTAATATTCAGGTGTAAAGAAAACAAGAGGAGAGGTGCTGAGGATACGAAGCCAATGTATGTGTCATAGATTATGATTCAGCAGCAACTTCTGTGGGTTTTACTGAATTCTTGTCATGTTCACCCTCAAGCTGGCTCAAGTTGCCTTTCTCCTTGATGAGTTGAATATGGTGATGTTT
Organism: Ehretia macrophylla; assembly: GCA_037974665.1. Lineage (NCBI taxonomy): Eukaryota > Viridiplantae > Streptophyta > Magnoliopsida > Boraginales > Ehretiaceae > Ehretia > Ehretia macrophylla. Next base: position 24,460,556 of record CM075779.1, on the reverse strand, counting down.
GCAGTACAGGCGCCCTTCATGTGCAATGTAGTTCGATGGGCTGATGACACATCCCCCATGGCAACACTTGAAGCAGCTCTTATGGTACGGAGTTCCATTCACTGAAACCTGTTAAACACCAAGCATATTACTTATACATGATATCCAGCCGTTCTTTCTGATTCTTTTTCTGGTGCAAACTTAATTATTGGCTTAACTTTCCTAGACTCATCAGCAGTGTGAATCTTCTCTTTCCAAATTCAAATGCGGTATGGGTTTGGCAGACATTGTGCAGGTATGAACTAGTGGATCAAATATAGAGTCAAGTGCTAGTGTTGGACATTACGGTCTTAAGCTTGGATTTGTAATGGTTACCTTCTCGGTTGGATAGACGGTATTCTTACAGCCAGCACATTTCTCTCTTGTTCCGCCAAACATGCTTGAAACTTTTGCTGCCAGTGGTTTCTGCATAAATTTATGAACATTCTAAGAATAAACTCTCATTGCTTTCATCATAATGTGGTAAGCCTGTTAGACATCTCTAACTTACCTCGCCGTCAACAGCTTTCTGTGGCTTTGCAATTTTTGGTGCCCCTGAAAAATATCAAAATCATAAAATTTTCTAATCTGCATTAAAGTATCAAAATTTATGAGCCTTTTCTCTCTCACCCTCGAAACTTTTGTCCAGACTGCCAGTTCTCTTGAATAGCTGATCAAAATGTGGCCTGCAGTAGAGAACCCCCTCAAAGGAATTGTAGTTGCCAAGCTGCATTTAAGGGAAGAATCAATAGAAATTGCTGGAGTTATAACTAGAAATGGATTAGCTACTGCACATTAACCTTTCCTTTGAATCATAATATTATGGTGTAGATCTAAGGCTGGCAACATAATATTATGGATTAGCTGCTGCACATTAACCTTTGCTTGATGTTACAGATAATGTTAGTCTGAGCTAATTGTTCACTCCTTATTTTAAAGATCTATACGAAACAAGAATTCGAAATCAAGAACCTGCATCTGAAACTTATGTGGAACATAATGGAACTAATCACATAGCTTTAAATTTAGAGGCAATGCAGGTGAATTGACTTCTTTTATCTTTGCTACGACATGAAGTGTACAAACTGTTAATGTATGCAGATGTAATAAAATTCTGTAAAAACCTTGAGAGTGCCTTTGCAATGGTGGCATCTGAAACAGGCTTTGTGATAGATTCGATTATCAGCAGTTAACTTGTCGACTAAATAGACTGTCTTGTCACAAGCCATGCATTTCTGGGTTGTTCCTGCAAATGCCATGACTATGAAGAAGTTTCAGACAAAGCAAAGAACAATCTGAGCTTGTCTCTCTTTCACCCTTTTGCAAAGTTTTACAATACAGAGCCTTTGGAAGAGAGAATATGATATAAGAGAGAGAGAGAGAGAGAGAGAGAGAGAGAGAGGGAGAGGAGTGAGATAAGGAGTGTGAATGCAGATATGTAAATAATTGGAGAGATGACAACTTTGATAATGATATTGTCCAATTTGTAGCACCCAACTACCTCTGTTTGATCACTTTTGTATTTTTCTTTTTCTTTGTTTTATATTGTTGCTTTGCAATATCCTTCTTAACTGTTCAATTATGTAAAGAAGCCCCTTATGACAGTAATCATTCTCTATAAGCTTTTGCTTAGGATATTTTTTTTTTTAACAATGAGAAATTTATTTTAGGTAACGTTTAAGACCTTCTATCATAAGAATGAGGAGATTTGTAGTAAGAGCTCCCCCTCTCTCTCTCTCTCTCTCTGCATTTGGTGCTTTATTATTTTTTCAAGGAAATTATTGAAATTACGCCTTTCAGTATTAGGAGTGAAGTCAAATCATATAAACTCCACTTTAAGCAAAATTCTGTGATGTAGTGGCACCTTTCAAATTTTTGACCACAACAAATTATTACTCGATCACAATAATAACTCTTGCAGTTTGGTTAGAATTTTCTTAATAAAAGGTCTTAATTAGCTACTTTTGCAATTGAATTTTGATTCGTCAAACATGTTCGACATTCCATTTCCTTAAATTGTTCATGTGATACTTGACCAATGTTCAAATTACCTCCACATTACATGACGTTTATTACAATATATTTGCGAAACTTACAAGAAAAATCTGTTGCATTTGAAATCATAATTGTTTCTTGCAGACCCATCAAAAGTCACATGCTTTGGTTGGATCCAAGTTAGGTAAAAATTGAAATCTTTGTCAAAAAAGGTTTAACAAAATATCTTCTATTATGATATTATGGACCGTGAGAGTAGCTCGATTCTTTTTGGCTTTGTGGAGGAAAGTTGAGTCCACCATGGGACCATCACGAGGGTGGAGGACCATACACATTGCTTTATGATTTGAAATTCAAATATGAGCAAGACATGTCAAGCACCACAGGGGCAATGATCAGCCATCTGAAGGCATGATCATAAACATATGGTATTGTCTACCTCTCAGCAAATTCCAGCAAGATCAAAAGAAAAATGGCACCCAATCAGTAATGCAAATATGTTTATGTAGCTACATAACCAAATTAAATCAAATGAAATATATATATATATATATTATTAGGTAAGGTCGGTTTTATAAATTTGACGATACTAATTAGACTCGTTCATCTTTAAGCCTCAAGTATAGAACGCCCCAAAAATAATATCATGATATCTCAATCTAATACTATTTTCTTCCTTTTTGGCTTGGGACTGACAATAGAATTCTGTTATCTAACACAAATAGAACTATATCTACAAAATAAATTGTAGAATTAAGTACTTTCAGGTAAACGCGATTTATTTTTTGCATTACTATGATTGGGAGGAAAGGATCTTAATTATTTTACCATGGTAAGATTATTAGGAGGAAAATAATAGCAAGAATAAAAAAATAGATATTTGATCTTGTTTCTTTTTAAAGTTATTGAGGCCCCATATAATAAACACTGCCAGCAGAATGCCATCAAGGTGTTAGTTGGCTTACTTTCTTTTCAACTGATTCTTTTTCTAGTCATTGTCATGTATTTCTGTTTTTTTTTTTTTCTTTTTTCTTTTGATCTAATTTGTAATGCATTGTCTCAAAAAGTGCATAAATTCTTCAGTAACATGTACCAAAATGGTTTACCCAACTATTAATAATAGAGAAATAAGAATAGTAAAATCCTTAACTTATCCAACTCCCTTTAATTAGTGGAATTTGATCCTTTGTTTTCTTAATTTACCATTCAGGAGTTCATAAGGAAATAACTATTTTATTTTGAAATCTCGTACACCAAAGATGTTAACTAGAACTATAACTATTTTATAATGATGTCGAGAAGAAGAGAATAGTAAATTGAGGGAATAAGAAATGATTAAAATAGTGTAGAATAATTCTTTAAAACAAAAATATGTAGTAGGATCAACTATGTATACATTTAGTTGTAATTTCATGAACTTATTACACATTAAAACAATAGATCGATAGCAAGTAAGAAGTAATTAAAACAATTCATGAAGATAAATATTCCATGTATATACCATGTAAAAGATGATTGGAAAAGATATAAATTCATAGAGATAGCCATCTTAAAACAAGAAGGGCATTTGGTCTAGTGGTATGATTCTCGCTTTGGGTGCGAGAGGTCCCGAGTTCGATTCTCGGAATGCCCCCAAGGAAAATTCCTTTTTATTTTTTGTTAAATAACAAACATTTCTTTTCTTTTTCTATTTATATATATTCAGAAGAAACCTTTGGGGGGGTTTTAGCTTTCTGGGTTTTCTTCACCTTTTTAGAACCTTCGAGTGAAACTCTCTCTGTTAGCCATCAACAAATACCACAAAATTTCCAACTTAGAAAAACAAACCCGCAGTTTTATTTGCATAAAAAAGTTATTTTTTGAAGAAAAAAGTAATCAGTAATGGTGTTTGGTCAAGTTGTAATTGGACCACCCGGCTCCGGCAAGACCACCTACTGCAATGGCATGTCTCAGTTCCTCAGCCTCATCGGCCGGTATCTATATTCCTTCTTTATCTATATATATGTGTGTGTGTGTGTGTGAAATTGTGTATGTGTGTCTGTGTGTGTATGATTATGTATCTGTGTTTTCATTTAGTGTATTATTGGTGCTTTAAAGCTGGGATTTTTAATGTGTATATATGTGTGTGTGTGTGGATTATGTATCTGTATTTTCATTATTATTGGTGCTTCAGAGCTTGAATATACAGTAGAACCTCTTTAAATTAATAGCGTTTGAATTATTAAATTTTATTAATATAGTGAGATATTAATTTATCAATAAATTAATAACTATTAATTTATAGATATATTTTTATTTTTTTAGCTTTATAGTAAACATATTATGAGTATGATGTATTTTTTTAAAAAGTAACTTATATTTTTTCGATCTAATTTGAAAAGATAAGTAATGAGAATAGAAAATAAAATTTAATTTAGTAGGATTAGAATAAAGTTTATATAATTTCGTATTCAAGTTCTTGTAGGATTAGGATGAGAATTAATTTTTCTAATATTGTATCATAATCCTTGTAGGATTATCTCAATTTTTTCTCTTTAAATAATTAAATATGATATTCAACTAGATTTGAAGTTCAACAAAAGACAGACTACGCTTGATTTATATTTTAAGAAAACTCATAGTCAATTTATTATGTAATTTTTAGCTAATTATTAATTTATGAAATATTTGGATCAATAAAATATAAAAAAAAAAATTTTAATGTATCTTATAATTTTATCGAATTTACCAACTTTTTACACTGGTCCCAAGTCGGGACTGAACTTTTTTATTAATTAAAAGAGATTATTAATTTATCGAGTATTAATTTAAACAGGTTCTACTGTATATGTTGTATCTGTAATTTCACTTGGTATAATGATGGTGCTTCAAAGTTTGAGTTTTTAGTGTATAAACGTGTGTGATACGTATTTGTATTTTCATTTAGTATATTATTGGTGCTCCAATGCTTGAATCTTTAGTGTAACTTGGGTGACGAGCAATTTTCTGTCGATTTCTTGTCATTGTCCTCGATTGCTGACGAAAGCAAGGCTTGTTTCAGTTCCTCAATCTCAGTGACCGCTAACTATTTTCCTGAATTATATATGTATATATGTGTGTGCGCGCGCGCATCTGTATATGTACTTTCATTAAATGTACTATGGTGCTTCAAAGATTGAATTTTTAGTGTGTGTGTATGTATATATATTACGTACCTGTATTTTCATTTAGTTTACTATTGGTGCTTCAATGCGTGAAATTTTAGTGTATGTGTATGTGTTTGTGTTATGTATCTGTATTTGATTTAGTATACTCTTGGTGCTTCAAAGGTTGAATTTTTGGGTGGCATAAGCAATTCGCCATCAATTGCATGTCATTGTCCTTTATGGTAATTGTACATATGAAATTTATGTAAGCATATGAATAATTATGTATGTGTCTCAGCTAGTATACGTAGTTACGCATATAAACAAGGCTAATGTGAATATAAATGTAATGCAAGTTAATGAAATGCTATAAAATATACATTGTTTGGAGATATATAATTGTGGGTTTTTTTGTCCTTTTAATTGGAATGTGAAGATAGTTTAGATGACTTAGTTAACATTTGGCCTAATGTGATATTTAGTTTTGTAAATTTGTCAGGGTCGTAATAATGATTTGATGCTGCCTTGCAGGAAAGTGGCCATTATCAATTTGGACCCAGCTAATGATTCGTTACCGTATCCTTCTCATTGAGCATTTCGTTCTCAAAGATGTTTGACGAATTTATTTTTATCCAATTGATGAAATTTAAAAGTTGTGGTTCAGAGAGTTGAATTGGAGGAATAATTAGTCAGTCAAGTTATTCCTTATGTTTTATAGATATGAGTGTGCTGTGAATATTGAGGATCTCATTAAACTCAGGGATGTAATGATTGAGCATTCTCTTGGTCCTAATGGAGGTGAGACTTCTTTTAAGCTGCATCAGATTATATATTTTAATTGATCCGAGCAGGTCCTGTTGAAATCTTGGAAATGAGTGCAGAAAGTTATGCAATTAGGAAAGAAAAATTACATCACCCTCTCGTTTGAATGTTTTGTTAAATATGTAGCCTCAGATGGTTTGATTCTTCCTTCCTGTTTCATGAATTTCTTTTCTGTGTCATTCTGGATTAAATAAGAGGATGGGAAAAGAAAGGGAAAGAAAAAGAGGATCTTCTTACCGAATTTCAAGCATAGAAGGGGGTTCTTCACATTGTAGAGATTTAATTTATCTTATCATAGCTTCATAAATATGAAATAGCTAGCAAGTTACTCTATCAAGATGTTGTACTACGATCGTCTATGATTAAGTTATTGAGTGTGTCATATAGGTCGAGATGACTCATGGAAGTTACTATGTTAGAATCAATATACTGAGTTAGACAGAAATTTTTTTGATGTGTCATGAGTATTTCTAATGTTAATATAAATACGAATATTTTATATGACTTTTGCCCCACTTCACATATAACCAGTTCTTAAATGTTATCATGTCTTGCAGGCCTCGTGTATTGTATGGAATATTTGGAGAAGAACATTGACTGGTTACAGGCCAAATTGGAACCCCTTCTTAAGGGTAATGGTATTCTTGCTTTCGTAAGCAATTAAGATACTTGGAAACTTCATTAGCTAAATATAACTTTCATTTTGCAGATCACTATCTTCTTTTTGATTTCCCCGGCCAAGTGGAATTATTTTTTCTTCATGCTAATGCAAAGCAGGTTATTATGAGACTAATAAAGAAGTTGAACCTCAGGGTATGATAATGCAATCAGGGGATTTATATCTGTATGAATATACAGAAGACTCTATGCATCTGAAAATGTATAGATTGATCTTTCCTTGTTCTGGCAGAGTTTGGTTATCAGTCTCTGACTTTGGTTCTTCTTATGCAGTTGACTGCTGTGCACTTAGTTGATGCCCATCTTTGCAGCGACCCGGGGAAATATGTCAGTGCATTACTTCTCTCATTATCCACAATGCTTCACATGGAACTTCCTCATGTCAATGTTTTGTCTAAGATCGATCTAATTGAAAGCTATGGAAAGCTAGGTTAGGTTGTCGCATTCTTTCAGGCATGAATTGCAAGATATAAATATGCTTCTTTCAGCTGTCTTTCCTGATTAATCTAACTTGTTTTTGCAGCGTTTAACCTGGATTTCTATACTGATGTACAAGATTTATCTTACTTACAAAATCATATCGATCAAGATCCTCGATTTGCTAAATACGGGTATCTGAGTGTTTTTACATAAGTGAATGCTCAATGATTTATTATTTTATTTTAAGATTCTAATTGGCATTGTATAAACTATGTGTGTAGCGCAACTCGTTTGTACAGCTTGTTGGTTGTTGTTTAGTTACAGAATATTATATTTCACATGGCTGCCGCTTATCTTTTGTCATTAATGACATCTTTCTGAAAACAATGAGTCTGAGTGATATCGAGTTAAGGACAAGGAATTTGCATTATTCTGAGGTAGCTTGGATGTTTTTGTTCTTGAATGCTTCATGTTCCTTGGGTCACATCCATCCAAGGGGTTCAAGTATAGAATTTGATTTTAAAATTTGAGAACTCTTTAGTTGGCACAATTATCATAATGTCGGGTGGCGTTTGTTCCTATCAACTTTTTAGAGACTTGTGCAGAGAAAATGTTCAACTTAGTTTGTCTTAGTAGAAGTAAATAAGAATGAGAATTAGGGAACTCTTTGGAATAAAAGAGAGAGAATGATGCATATAGGAAATGGTGCCCATAGTGGATGTTTCATGTGTGCTTTACAGCCCTAAGAAGAAATTCAATTCGTGGAACTGTGCATTTAGTGGCGTCATATAATGGCGTGAGTTGCTCTACTTCCACCTCTTCCCTTTTTTTTCCTCGTCTTTTACTACCGCGTCAGAAATATTATCTGCCTATTTTCACAGCTTTATGAGAGTCTCATTTTATATGAAGAGATAGCAATGTTTTTTCCCCATTTTCAAGAGGAACCAGCAATTAACTTCCCACATTTAGTTGATCGTATCGCTTTTTCCTTACTGCAGAAAGCTCACAAAGGAGCTGTGTGAGGTGATAGAAAATTTTGGGCTTGTCAATTTTACAACTTTAGATATCCAGGCATGTCAATATTTTGCATTACGTATGTTATTTTGTATTAATCATTTATGGCATTGTTCTCAGTCACTTACCATTTCAGGATAAAGAGAGCGTTGGAAATCTTGTAAAGCTCATTGACAAGAGCAACGGCTACATCTTCCGTGGTATAGATGCAAGTGCTGTTGAGTTCAGCAAAGTTGCAGTTGGTCCTGTTGATTGGGATTATTATAGATATCCTTTTACAAATTGTTACTTCTTAGATGTCAATTCTTCTACTTGTTACTAAAGCTGTCTCAAGTCTCAATTGGATAACTTTAGGCATTAGTTTCTGAATTACATGCAATGATGAGGCCTATAATTCCAAAAACGAGAGATTGTTTTATCCATTTTCTTAGGTGTTGGTCATTTATTCTTTTGCCCCCCAGAAAGTCTCTGACTTGATGCAATCACGGGGGGATCGGTTATTATCTGGATACGAGTAGGTGGTCACTAGTAATTCTTCTAACTTCTCTGAATAGCATTAGGTATATCTGGAGCTGAATGTAATGGATGAGCCTATCAATTTATTAATTCTCTTACGGTCTTTGCATAGTTTCGTCATGTTATATGTGAAATATATCACACACAAGGTGCTCTTTCTGCATGCTGGAACTCTTACACTGAAGGTATTTTAATGAATTTGGTTGTCATGTCTCTTTTGATGCGTGACTCGTTGAACAATAAATAACCAATCTTGGCTTTTGATATCAACAACTAATTTTCTCACTTCGTTTAAGCTTTTCTGGGACATTTGTTCGAAGCAAGTCATATTGCTTTCACTTAACAAAGTGGTTACAATTGCAGCAGTGCAGGAGAAATACATGAAGGATGATGATGATGTTGATCAGGAAGATAGAATGCAAAAGTGACTTACAGTTTCTCTCTGTGTCTCTCCATAGTCTGTTGTATGATCGATTATCTGCCCATCGGTTGTATATGTATCATGTTGCGCGGGTAGAAATATATACGCTTAAATTTAGCTGGAAACGATCCTGACTTATTCAACACCAATGTAATTCTATGGCGTGACAAGTTTAACCATTGGGTTGATTGTTTAGTTAGCTTCCAAGTTCAAATATGTAAAGAGCTACACTATGTTGGAGTTGTTGGATATTTCACTTTTTTCCAATGCAGTTAGGTGAAATATTGAACTGAAGTCTGCTTTCACTTTTATTTATTTGTTTCACCTTCTCCTCTGTGTTTTTCTCTTTGTTTCTAGTCTAGTTTAGTTGGCTGTCAAGTTCAAATGCTTCTCCATGGTTCCTTAGAGAGAGTTGTGTCACACCCCTATGTATTCTCTACCTTCTCGTACCTGTGTCAGTTTTGGGTATAGGAATCCGTTTGTTTCAAAATGCGACAGCTATTTTGAAATGACTATTATTGGTACTGTTATGTATATAGATAACACCAAATATTGGAAATTAGATTAATCCGTAAATATTGTAATTGGCGTTATAAAGGTAGCAGTCTGTTTTTAATCTTGCAAATGGTGAGCCAGGCTAACCCCTTCTTTTTTCTTTTTTTTTTGTGTTTAGAAAAAAACTTTTATTACTGTACCTGAAGTCACGGAATCAAACTACACTTGATCATTTGACCAAGAATAAGAAAAAATTGTCTACGATCATAGGAAAGGTAAGAATATCATGACTTGTATTAGTAGTCTAATAAGGCATTCTATACTTATATTAATCATGTTGACGATCAATGATTGGGGCCTTAACTCAAGCTTACATTGTTGTTGAGTGAGATTGAGTAGACTCATTAAAAGGATGGTAAACACCGTTGCAGATTGGATCGCAAAGATAATTAGGTGTAATTAATTGTTATGTGTTTGATTTAGCAATATTTCAATTCCAAGAGCTCGAATTGAAAAGATCACGAGACGTTTCTAGAATAAAAGAAGACGCCGTTTATTTATTATATTAAATTTAAAATATTATATATTTGTTAGAATTTTATATCATTTTTGTTATAATTAATTGTCTATTCTAGCAAAATTACCCATCAGAGCCATCGTTACCCATTGGTCGTTGAGATGTATCTCAAAATACCTATATCTATAGATGTGGCAATAGGGCCGTGATTTGGTAATACACCAATTTGTCCACTATTAATAGATAGGGCCTGACATCCCGCGAATCTTCTTGAAAGAGAAGTGTCTTCGGAAACGCAGACACATATGGTGCATGGCTGTAGAAAAGATGTACTATTTATCAATAATATCTTCCATTTCGTTCAAGCAGGATCTGAAGTAAGAATTATGAACTCATCATACAAGACTGTAATTTCATCATTACATTTGTTGACATGAGGGTATATGTTTCGAAACCTTAAAAAAATTATTGTGTGTAAATAGACGTTAATAGTCGAGACATTAAAAATAGCTTAGTACATAAAATTTTTGTGATGTGCAGGACTCATGAAAGGATCGGAATTTAAATTTAGCCGTTATGTGTGATTTGGAAGCTATGTTTTTTTTTTGTTTTTTTATTTCCTACTAACCAAATCAATGCAGTTCTAGAAAGGTTCAATATTCTGCATAACACCAAAACAGTGCCTCAAAAAAGTCAGTGCGTGGATGTTATCATAGTTTTTCATTGAACATGGAGTGAAAAAGTACAGTCCTGTAAAAATAGTGAAATACATTTTCATCTTTGACCTTTAATATCCAATCAGAAATATATCAACTACAGAGGATAACAATATATTTCATATTCTTCTCTAATTGTCAGTATAACATGTTTTTTGACATAATATTTAGATAAAATCACATTAAATTGACTTTAAAACTACATATTTTATGATTTGGCGATACGCCCCAATATAAATACTACTTCAGTCATGGGCAGAGGTATCCATTGGTGAGTGGCGTCTGCATACATTGGTGATCCCACAAGTTTTTTAAAAATAGGTGTTGTTTAAAGATATTTTTAGTTCAAAATATTAATTTAGTCCCATTGGCAAAAAAAATTATCAATATATAAGTGTTATATTGTGTAGTTTAACTCTTACTAAATAAAAGTTTTGAATCTTCTCTAGGTTTAATAAGGACAAAAAGTTGAACTTCGAGACTTTTAATCCATAAGCCAACACTTTTAACGTTTGTTTTCGTCCTAAAATTAACTTTTTCTGATTTGTTCTACTTCCTAGTCCAATACTTAATTTTCTCGCAACAGTTTTAAAAATGTTTGTGAGCCCCACCACTACAATTTGGCGTATGAAAACACACGTTAAGTGAGACTCACACTTTTGTATCTGGGACATTTTAAAGCTTTTTCCAATTTTACCTTGACACCTGGACCATATGTTTAAAAATGAAAACTCAAACTTGACCGGCACTACACTTGTGGAAAACTAGCGTGGCGGCCCGGCACTTCAACGTTCAGTCAAGCCAATATACGCATGTGTTTTGTATTCATTCCCCAATTACAATTTAAATCCACATAATTTAAAGTGAATGAATGATTGTTATCATTGTGTCAATAAATTAGTGACATTATTGTTTTACAAAGACTCGACAGTTGATGTAGACACGATCAATAAAGCATGTAGTGCAGAATTATACATTTAATTTTATTTTAATTTTGGTCAAAGAACTATACATTTAATTTGGAGACTTAGAAATGAGTCACTTCCAACAATATGCGATTAAACTTAAAAAATTATCTACGTTTTAGGATACAATAGTTGGCCATTATATACTAAATTTATCACCTTATTAAAAACTCAAACTTTTAAAGAAAAATTATTATATTTATTTATTATTTTTAACACGTCCTACATGTGTAAGCTAGATTCGTTTTTAGAAAGGAATTATTATATTTATTTATTGTCTTCAATACGCCTCGCACGTGCAAATAAATTAGTTTTCTAAAACTTACACGTGAATAATTTTTATATTTTTAAATGGATGACGGTGGGACTTTGCTCAAGAAAGTTGAGGAGGAATGTAGCCATTGTCATGATAGCCAATAACTTGCCTTCAATCATCCGTGAACATGGGCTACGAGATACTGCTTTTAGCGGTAACATGCTTGATTCCGCTTATGAAGTTTGTTATAGTTTGTACCCTGATATCATATTAATTTACCTCCTCACTTAAAAACAAACTTTTAAAAATAAAAAAAAAAATATTATATTTATTTATTATTTTCAACCGTTGTTGATAAAAATAGACATGATAATGCTACTTAAATTACTGATACACATTTGAGCATACTGCTTACGTTAACATTCTTGTTGATTTCCTCTTTTTCTAATTAAAGCAGCGGATCACGTCATGGTGGTTAGATGACGATGATATAGGCTGATGTGCAACTAGTAATTAATTTTATAAAAGCTAAACATAAACATACTTCTCGTCAAAAATTATTTCACAGAAGAAAATATATGTCCAATATCTATCCTTTTGGCCACAACTTTTGTTTTATTTGTTAGACTTGAACGTAGAAGACTAGGACCTCATTTTAAAGATCAACCTTTGTTTTATTTATGACTAAGCCAAAGCCTTATCAACAATTAATATTATCACTTCTTAATATTTAAATATTGTCTAATGGAAAATGTTACTTAATTTGTAATATCATTTAGCAATACTTTCTAGGTTATCAATCAAAATTTAATGAGGATTTGATTTATCTGACACATTAATCCTAGTAATACCGTCCTTGACAAGTAATATCTTCTTACCCAGTGTCAGATATATGTGGGTACTATTGGCTGCGGCCTCCCACTAACTATATAGCACTCCATAATTTTTTTAAAAATATATATGTAATTTTAATTTAAAAAATCAATTAAATATGTACTAAATCTTTTTATTAGAAATAAATTCGGAACCCACTCTTATCCTGTATGAGCAATATGTGAACGCGAGAATGACCAAATATCAAAGATAAGTAGACAACTTTAGTTGGAAACTTTAGTAAGGAGACAAAAAATGTTCCTGATCAGAGATTGGAAAATAATAAATGAGCTAAATAATTAACAACATATAAACCCTAGATTTGACAAAATAACAACGAGCGTATCTCTATTGGATTTTTCAAAGATAAAGATCATAGTATTGTTCTCCATTAGACGACAGAAAAAGAACATCATAGGTGGCAACGAAATACTAACTATATATATTGTCTTCTAGAAACTTAAACCACCATGTATATATATAACTTGTCAACTATATATATATGTTGATTAAAACGAAGTGGAAATTGACGCATATCACGGCTTCTAGATGATCTGCTTCAAGATATCTTGCTCAAGGGGTCACATGCACGTTTTCTTTTCTACCTTGTAATGTTATACTATTACGAGATAATTTAACAATAATAAAATGATAATATATAGTTGTAATGAAATTATGTGAATTATTATATAAGTGTGAAAATTAAATAATCAAATTAAGAATGGATCTAAATTTCAGTCTCATACGTGTAACAAAAGATATATACAAGAAGATTGATATGCCTGCCAATTTTATCATTTTTTTTTTCCTACCAGCAAAGGAAAAAGAAGAAAAATTCTTATAATGACGCAGATCTGATCAAATAGATGATTGAATTTTTTTCTACGAATAGTTATCTTTCAATTTTTCTCTTTTTTTTTTTTTTGTCTAGGAATAGTTATCTTTCATTTCCTCTGACAATTAACTTTAAAAAAACCTAAAAGTTGACAGCTGGAAATATATAATAAGTCCATGTGGTAAAGGAATGTAATACTTGAATGCCCATAGGTGTCCTCAACAAGGAAAGAAGAGTGTCCTGCTCATGTGATTTTTCTTCTAGAACCTTTTTCTTTTTCTGGATCTTAATTCTTCTAGATCATGTCAACTCTTTTGCACGTCTCTGATCTTCTGCAGCAATATTTTTAAAGTTTCACATTTGTTTCACCGACACACTCCATTTCAGGTAGGAAGGAGTGACCAGATAATGCGTTGTATTAAGTTTTTACATTATCAAAAGTTTAAAATATTAAAAAGAATTTTATTAATTATATTTATTTATTGTCTTTAACAAGTTAACTAAAAAACGGTACTTAGTAAAACCTTTTTTTTTTTTTTGTCTGGATTTTGCTTATTTTCATCAAAAGTTGCAATTCAATCCATGGTCCGAATATTTTACAAGCATGTTGTCATAATTCTCATGTCAAGAGACACTGCCCATCAAAATCAGGAGATTACAATATGAGTTAACGCTATCACATTAAATCCTTAGGAAGATGAAGCTGAGAACCGAATAAACTGAAGCTACGCTATGAATTAAACCATAGACCGCAGCGAATAACTCAAGATGTCAAGATGTTTCTCTTAGTATACTATCTAGTTGCTTAACCTAATTAAAATCTAATGAGCATATATCATAATTTCTCTTGGATCACAGTAAGATGTATTGCAAAAGTTAATCAAATATATAGACCTTCAAAATTAACAATTAAAATCACAGGAGATTTAGTTCCTCTACGATCGCTTTCCAAATAGGTACCGACAGTTGTCAAGTTTGAGGGTTGCAGTTGCTCAATGTCTGGGTTGGAGGCCTAGTGGGTGAGTTTTTGTGTATTGTGTTTAGACTGTATTTTTCGATGCCTAGAGGGTAGCAAGTGTCTTCCTTTTTATTCACCCTTTGTGGACTAACCTTGAGTTACAGCTCTGCCTGACTCTAATGAATCATAGGTTGGGTGCAGATTCGTTACTCTAAAATTCTTCTGTCGACCGAGACAGGTCAAACCCATTCTATAACGGAAACACTGCAACCCAAATTATACCCACTACAAAATATCTCAAAAAGGAAAATAAATTTGTTCCGTTTACATTTTTCACATATAAAAAACAAAAATGTATTACGAAACATGTTTATCAATTCAAAATTCAACGGAATAACAGTAAAATTAATCATCAAAGTCAATGGAATGACAATAAAAATGAATTTGTTCACCATTGACTTTTGTAATCAGTCGTCCCAATGGTAAAATTTATTGTAATAAAGTATATGCACTTGTCCTTTCTCTTTTACATTTATTCAAATTGCTGGGCCTTGATGGCGCGTGGATCAAGTCTTAAAATAATATATCATGACCACACGCAAGGTCTTCAATGGCTGCTGAGTCAAGTAAAAACAATTATATTATATAAAAGTCTAAGATATTTGGTGATAATTATATATCATGCTCTCCATGTTTAAACATCTTTACTTGTAATCATTAATATAACAATGAGAACAACGCGGCTTTTTCTTACATAAGTTTCTCTGAAAATATAATTTTTTTTAAAGATCTCGTAAGTCTCAAGCAATCCAATTACAAGAAGTCTGAAGAATTTGCGTTAATTTATTTTAATCGTCTATCAACTTATCATGTCGAAATATTATGGAAAATTGTTCAAGATAAGATTAAAGACTTTATCATAGCTTGTAGACAAAATCAATAAAAACACCCCCTTATTCAATGCAAATTGTTAAACAATATTAACAAAAAAAAAACAGTGGATTATGTTATTAACACGATAGTAGCGGGTAGAGTTTAAATTTAAAAATATTAAATTTTAAATTTTAATTTGATAACAAATTATACTAATTAATGATATTCGAGTTCAAGTTGAGATTTTGTTACCTCATTTTTCACGGGTATACGACCCACTGCTATTCTGATGTATGGCAAACCCCCACTACCCACTTCAACCCCACGCCCGGTCCCTATCCCCCAACCCTACAATAACAACCACATGTAAAAATATGGCCATTTCATCTACATCTCTTCAATTACCTAAAGGGAATAGGGTAGGCATCAAGAATTATCACTGATTAAGCATTTCTAACCACACTTTAATATTAAACTGATCAACTTAAGCAGTTAATGTATAAGAATATAAGGACCCTTTCAAATCCGTGTTGAACTAGTCACAACTTATTTCACTTAGTTTATAGGGTGGGTACTATTCAAAATGGTACAGATTTTATTAACCCCCTCACCAAGAAGTCTTTTTTTTTTTTCCTCACCAAGAAGTCAAACAACAACAATATTAATTATATATATATACTACATAGAAGCTTCCACATAATTTTATGTTTTTCCTTAAGTCTCCCTTTTCATATTTGACTATTACCTCTTGGATCTAGTCGCCATCAACATCCCTTTAAATAAGTACCTTGTTGCCCTCATATTTTTTTGTTCAATATCAAAGTCAATCGTCCAAAAATCAATCTCAGATCAAATTAAGCCTTGTCTCATAATCTCATCCCTTTAATTTCTTTCAGATGCTGAATTCTTTGATTTGTGGTAGTTTCCATCATCAAGAAGATGATGGAAACGAGTCGTGGCCACCGTGCTCATCACCAAAACGATCAAAAAGAAGCGCATCTTTTAAATTTAAAGAAAGTAAAAACCCTTATTCAAATCGTGGTCTTGACAAGTTTGATGCGCTTTTAGCTGAAGTTGACTACAAGAAACAGAAGATTTATACACAAAAGGGCGCAGAAGATATATCTTTAGTTCGATTTGTTTACTCCAACGACAACAAGATCAAGCCTGTGGTGGTTGTGAAGGTTAAGGAGAAAAAGCAGCAAGAAAAGACTGATCATGTCATGAAAAACACAGAAGCCCCAGAGAAACACACGAATATTGAATCTACGAAGACTGGAAAGAAGGAAGTGCAACGATCAAGATCAAGCCTAGAAATTGATCAACGGCCGAAAAAAGAGCGATTTACATTATTCAATTTCAAGTTGGAAAAGTTAAGGCAGCCTTCTTATTGCTTGCCATTGATCACAATCTTGATTTTGTTATTTTTGGCTATCTATGGCCGATCATTTGCAATACTATGCACATCCATTGGATGGTATTTTATGCCATCAATCAAAGGTGGAGATTCAACTTCAAGAAATCCGAGGAGGAAGAAAGAATATACGCGAAGATTAAGCGAAAGGAAGGTTGTTAGTGAAGGACCATCGTCTCCTACGAGTGTTATGGCTGGACCAACAGACATGCTGCCTGGAAAACATGGTCATCGCAGAAGCTTTTGATGTTTTTTCTTGTGAATTGATGCGATGCCTTCATCGTTCTTTATTTTGTAGGTTTTTTCATGCCTTGGTAATTTGTGGTTAATGGCATTTGTTCATGTAAGTTCTTTTTTTTGTCCTTGTAGATATGTGTTGTTTTTTCCAGACATGTTCTTTAATTATTGTGAATTACTGCAAATGCGGGTCGAAAAAAGTTTCAAGACCCTCATGCTTTGTTATATGATTACTGGTATTGTAATCTATAATTTTCTCTGCGACTGTACTTTTTCCTTTTCTTGTCAGGAAAATACTTGAATTAAACACAAAAGATGGATTAAAAAGTTATATTACACCAGTAGGATTGAAGTTATCAACCAAAAGTATAGATACTTGGGTCGGAACATTGATCAACCAATCAAAAGGAAGATTATTAGAAGCGAAAGTTTTAACGATCCAATCAGCTCGTTTGTTTACCAGGTCTTCGCACTAGTTAGATAAAGTTACTAGTGTTCATTGAATCTTGATTCCTGGTAATTTCATGTTTATACGTTGGAATTTAAAGCACTTTCAACATCTTCATCATTACCATGCATTTATTCTTGTATAGCACTACGTATTTTCTATTACTTGTGAAATTATTTTTTAAAATAAGCAAAGTTTCTTTGTACGTGTCTAAATAATTACTTGAACTTTTCTTTATGTGTATTATTTTTAGTTCAAACACTGCTCTGGTTTCGTGAAATTGAGTCTACGCATTGATGAGAAAATTGCTCAAAAGATCTCAATTATTTTTTAAAAAATTTAAATTTGTCTTTATTGTTCAAATTTAATCAATTTAGTCCCTATTATTTAAAAAAAAAATCAAATTCGACCCTATTGTTAAAAAATTAGCCAATTAATTAGTTCCTATTATTTTTAAAAAAAATTAATTTAGTTTCCAAATAGTGGTCATGTGTTGGGACTAAATTGAATTCTTTTGAAAAATAATAGAGACTAAATTAAATTTATTAGAAAATAATATGAACTAAATTAATTTTTTTTGAAAATAATAAGAACTAAATTGACTAATTTTAAATAATAAAGACAAATTTAAATTTTTGGTGAAATAAAAAGACCATTTGTGTCATTTTCCCACGCATTGATTCTACAAATATATGATAGCAGCTATCTCTAAAGGGGATTAGTCTTTTTTTTTTGTCAGAAAAGGGGATTAGTCTTCAAAATGGCAACTGTAACAACATTTATATACAGCTGAGGCAAGGTTTTGAATAATTTTCCGTCTAAGCATCGGCTAAAAAATGGAAATTACAGCTTATAGGTGTGCATGGGTACACTCAAAACAATGTTTCCAGCTGCCAGGGACTCAACCCTTTTTCACGCTGATTTTTTTTTTTTTCTTCTTGTTTCCCTCATTCTCATTAAATTCAAACCTAACACGTGAATGTATCATTTATGGCTATGTATTTATACCATAGGAATGGAAATGCAATAACACGTGGATGTATCATTTACGTTTTGTTAAAGGAAAGTTATTTTAATTGACCTTATAATCTAAAAATCTAGATTTATTTTTTAAAAATTATTATAATTATTATTTATTATCTTTAACACTGCACGCATGTTAATGCATATATGACAAAATCTCAACAACTGTTTGGAGTATAGAAACGAGTAAAGTAGACACGACTTGGATTCAAATTATGCGGGCTTATGTTTCAACAAAAACCAACTGACTTACATCTATTACGACAATTTAAATTTCTGGTAGCATATTGGACGTATATGGGTAGTATCAGATTAAAAATCATTGACGCATTTGATAATTTTAAAATAAAAAATAATTGCGTTTAATTAACATATATAAAATAAAAGCAGCCCATGTGTGTTTTAATTCTACGAATTTAATGGCTTAAAGAGCTTTGACAAAAAATAAAATAAAAAATAAAAAAAGAGTTGCATTAAATGTGAATGGCTATCCGATATTGACGTCCCATCTGAGGCCATTTAGCATACACACCTCGTAATTACCAGAAAATAAAAATTGTTGTATATAAAAAATCAATTATTTAGTTTTGAATTTTCTCATAATGTTGTTTAAGATGATGAACTGTATATAAAATTACAATAAAATTATTCAAATAATTTATCATTATTAAATTTCTATTGTAAAGTTATCCAAATCGTAAGAGCTATTTAGTTTTAAGGGTGGGCTTAAAAATGCTTGTGAGGCCTACCACCTTAGTATGGCGTGTGAAAACACCACGCCATGGCCCCACGCTTTTGTGACTGAAACGTTAAAACGTCTTTTTTCCTTAGTTTTATTAGTTGTTGGATAATGATGACGTTTGGTTTAGTTACTTGTGACGAAGGTGATCGACCAAAGACTACAAGGGCCATTTAGTCAGTCAACTCTATAATCTAGAAGGTTAAACGCCAAAAGCACTTTCATTCATGGTGATTGGATTTTCTTTTTTCCCATTTGCTTTTCATTCATGGTGATTGGATTATTAAATTTCACACACAACACACACTCAGTTTCAGATTTTTATAATTTTTTTTGGTAAAGAAAGACATTTTAATAGTTAAGCCTACTTCATTTTATTAAAATGAAAGACATCTCATTAATTTATGTCAAGCTTTGTTCTTCGCCACCCACTTAATTTCAAATCGATGTGTACGAATTTTTCGATCTAGGGTCAATTGTCAGTTTGGGAGACAAATTATTGGTTGAACAGTGAGATTAAATTTGAATCGTTGTTTTAAATACAAAAGTTACAAAATACTATGATCATATGAGTATGAGATAGAACTAAAAACTATTCGCTAGTTTCATTACTAATATCATTACGTAGATTTAAAAATATATTGAACATTAATGAAGGAAAAATTATTGGATTAGATATGTGAACTCACATGACGTGAACCCCTCAAAATTAGTAAAAACCATTAGGTCGGACCAATAACTGTCCTTGACAAAGATAACATGAACATCAAAGACCAACCAAAGAATTGAAAGATAAACATTGAGGAAGAAACAGAAGAAAAAAATACACTCATGTCACACCTAATAGGGAATAGGCAATAGAGAAACGGAAACGGAAATGGAAATTAGCACAGGCTTCAAGGATATTGTCATGGACCACTACTTTCCTATTCTCGAACATCTATATTGTAACCTATTGATCCAAAAAAAAAAAAAACCTCAAGTTTCAAAGATTGCACCCATACCACAAGTATAGTGACATAGACATTCTTGTTACAGGTAAGTATTATTGCTACATTGTTATGGAACCTCAAGCGACAAGGGTTACACTTATGCCCATTGTCAGAGGCGAAGATAGGGAGATCGGAGGAGTCTACCCCCAAGTCTTCAAATTTTTTTAACATATATAACATTTTAATAAAAAAAATGCTATGGCCCTGCTATATTTTTTTTCTTCCTTTTCTTGATTTCCTGATTCTCTATTTAAATTTTCTTATTTACATTTTTTTCAATTAAATTTTGATCCTCAATATGAAATTTCTGACTTCGCTCCTACCTATTATGTACTGACATAAACATCTTTATTACAAGTAAACAATACTAAAGATTTGTCTAGACTATTAGGGTAGACTGACCCGATTATGGCCTCAAGAGGATTTGGGTGCCCAGAGCGACCTATGCCTGACCAGTATGGTGGTCAATAGCTTTTTCACATTGCATAATTAAGTGCCTATATACTAAAAAAATGCATTATATTATTCTAATATCTAATGAGCATCAAGGTGCAATATTACATACACTTCAATCAAATTTCTATGCCGTCATCAATTTCGAACTTAAAAGTTCTAATTATACCTCTAAACGGTAGAGCTGAGAGATCCAATGACCAAAAACAAGGAAATTAAACAATGTTATCTATTTGTTAGGCTAAAAGATAATTCATGAGCAGAATAACATAAAAGCTTTCGGGATGGTATTCAGCCCGGCAAGATCGAACATGCGGTACTCATATGGGTGGATGTGGGACTCATATGGAGCCGACTCATCCTCTTGAGGCAAGATCTTTGTTAGATTGATATTTTTTTTTTCAAAGCTTTCAGTAAATCGTATATGATCAAAATGCGATCTCATTTTACATTCAATTTTTAGCCCCGTCATCATCACAAGGAAATATTATACTGGCCAAAATTTGCCCTATATCACCTCAATTTATAGATACAATATTTGGCTTTGATTAACTGGAGTCCATGCAACCATAGGCCCCAGCCGAACCCACTATTGACTTTACTAGGGAGGAAAAGACCCTAACCTCCAACATTGTCGTCTCTAACATTCTCTATGGATTCACCATCACTTGATCATCCGCCAACCATATTCACTTTATAGAATCAATAGGTTATCAGTGCCCACCAAAAAAAGATTACGGAGATCTTAATTGTAAATTTAAGAGTCAACAAATATTACATTTACAAACGAATTTACAATGTTATCAATATTAACAAGATTAAGATACCGGGATCCGAGAGAGATATTGTTCTAAGCTTTACTAAGCAGTATCGAATTTCCCCTCCCCCCTCCACCCCCACCGGACGTTGTAAGAGAAATGGGTGAGGGTGGGGTGGAGAGGGCATCATTTCCAGTATCTGTTGAATTGGGAGCTGCTCACATCTCTGCATTTTGACACATTGGCTAAGAAACTCCCAGAAAATTGATGAAGCACCTCCTTGATATATCAGGCTTCTTAGCTAGAGAGATATTCCATTATAGAGCAAAGTCCTGAAGAGGAGAAGAAAGCTCAAGCTCATGTGCAGCTTGGAAATAGTTTGCTGCTTGCTGTAATGAGCCTTCCATCTTACAAAGCAATCCAAGGTTGAACCACGCATTGTGGTTCGTGGGTTCCAATCGCAAAGCAGTCATCAAGAAGGTCCTCGGGATAGGGAGGGAGAAGCCTCCGGTTTTGATTAATACTCCAGCAGTTGAAACGAGACTTGGAACGTAATCAGGACCCAGAGACAATGAAACTGAGAACGCAACAAGTGCTTCCTTGTATTGAGCTTGGGCTCTATATAATGCGCCTGCACACGTTTTAAACACAACGATTTAAAATGAAGATAAAGGATCCCAGAACGAGACAATAGTGTAGTGTACACTGAGTAGAGAGCTGGAAAATGGATTCAGACCTTTTGTATGCCAACCCCGAGGGGAGTAGAATTCGGCTAACTTAGCTTTGCCTAAACAAATTTCTGCATTAGGCCATGACTCCATGTCCATGTATATCTTTGCCAAATCCAGCCAGGCTTCTACTTCCAATCTGCTCTCAAATGGTATCTGAAAATCAAAGAATAACGGTAAGGAATGCAATGCCGTCCTCCAAAAAATCGCTTATAACTTTCCTGGACTTATTAAATAAGTTAGCCTTTAAGGTCTATTTCACCATACAAATCTAACTGGATAACTGACTGCAAAATGTTACCTTTTTTTGGCTCGTGAAAATATATTACTTTCATCTACATTAAATTAAGTATTCTAGACGCTTGGAAACTATATGCACCTGAGAGTGCGCGGTCTTAGCTTGAAGCTCCTTTTGAGCTTGGATCAAAGATAGCAAAATTCTGTAAGTCTCTATAGCTTGCTTGGGCTGTTCTTGAGCTATTTGGAGAACAGCTTTCAACCTAAGAAATTCTAACTGATCAAGCCCTCCAGTCTCATCTAAGGCAAGATCGACTATTGCTTCGGCATCTTTCAATCTCTGTTCCGCTGATACAATTAAAGCCAATAGTTTCCATCCGATTCCAGAGCTTCCAGCCACCATCTCAGAATACGTCATTGCATTGTGGAAGGCTGATGTCAAATTTCTTTGAATTGCATTTTCCAACCCAAGGCTAAATAAAATTTCTGGATCCCCCTTCCGACCCTGAAGGGCATGGTTTAATGAGTTCAATGATTCCCTCTGAAACAAAATTCTTTCGGAATCTGAAAGAGAAGATCTAGCCGCATTTCCATAACACATACCGAGAAATTTATGAGCCTGACTCAACAAATGCTCATTTTGATTTATGGCCAAGTCAATCACCCTGCGAGCAAATTTAATCCCTTCGTGAGCTTGCTTTCTATCTTGAGCACACAATTTCGCCCCCAGCAGGAAAGATGGAGTGTGGGGTTTATGCTTCGCTCCTGAACTCCCAGACCCCTTCTTAAGAAGGTCAATTGCAGCTTGACTTTGGCCAGCGGCACTGTAACAAAGAGCAAGGAAATACCACCTCTCAACTCGAGTATACGTACCAGGAAGAACCTGCTCCACATGATCTGCGAGTGACTCAAATTCCCCACAAATTGTGAGTGCAAAAGTTAAATGATGCATGATTTCCGGATCCCACTCTATTTCGCCAGATAGTACCTTTCTCATGAGTATGAACAACAAGAGGATTGCTTCCTCTGTACTGTTTTTAGGGGCTGTTGGACCCCACATTTTTAACTGAGGAGCTAACGTTGCTTCAACACCTCCATGGAGTAATGAAGCAGCTAAGTCTTTCTGTACACTTGCCAGTCTCTGGGGTTCCAAATTCCACGGCTTGTTTAGAGCCCTTCGATATGCAGCAATAGCTTCATCTAGAAAGCCTGCCTCTATCCACAGCCTGGGAAGCAGCTCCAGTGCTCTGTGGAACCCCTCCTGCACCTTGCAGTCCTCGCGAATTCCCTCGGGCATTCCATTAGGCAGCGCAGAATCAACTATATCCAAAATTAATTTGCATTCCCTTGCAGCCTCTGATATGACAATAACCCAAAAACAAACATATCAGAGCTAGGCTAACAACATTTTCCAACTCATAATCAGAATACTTCTTGACATACTATCCATTGGAATTTCAGTTTTCATTTATTAGTTTATATATTGCAAATCAAGTAATATATACACAAGTATAAAGGCAAATTATACCATCACGCCTTTTATGCCATTCAGTGCCTAATATACAAAATCATAATAAGGAAACTGAATAATGCCTTTTTCCCATTTCATAGGATTTCAATATCTTTCGAAATCAGAATCACAAATACAATAACGTTCTATCAAATGTCAGCAGGGTCTATTAAAATTTCGACATAAAGGTAAATGTCTACCTTTAACTCGCCCCATCGTCTCTAGAGATCTTGCTTTAAGTAAAATTGCTTCAATGAGTAGACTCACTGAATGCAGTGACATGACACCAGCAAGCACATTTTCACCCTTGGAGCGAGCTTTTCTTGCCCACATTCCTTCAGAAACGGCCCTAGACATCCTTGACGACAAGCTTTTGATATCTATCCCTTGGAACACCTGAAGGGCGGCATCAAAATTCCCCCTTTGGTATTCAAGCCTCCCCAACAAAGCTCTAGCTTCCTGCAATAATCCACATCAAAATTCAGCATTGTAAAACTAGAGATATCAAGCTAATAGGTAACGTATTGACTCTGCAAATCAAGTATACCTCATAGTTTAAGGACAATGCCTCCTTTAAGGTAGACTCAGCTTCATCCACTTGAGCATCTTCAAATCTTGATTCCCAATCTACTGTCCCTGTCCTTGACGAAAGGCCACTAGCCGAAAAGTCCCTCGTGGCCAGTGACTCCGGTGACTGTGGCGCCGGCTCCGGCTCTTCAAACTTGTATTGTTCACCGGAACAAGCACACAGCATCTTTTCCAAAACCAGCAAAAATATTATTTCAATTTTCAACCTCTTGCTATCAAGTACTCCTACTTGCTTTCACTTTGTTCTTTTAGACCTGAAAAAGTGAATTGAAAGACAACCATTATCTTTTTCAGAACCCCTTCAACTTTACAACTAGAATTTCAAAACTCACAAAAGATTAAACAATTTCCACATGTATAATCACTTTAAAAATTAAAAAAAAAAATTACTTGATCAAGATTAAAATGGTGCAAGAAATCTGCAATTAGCATCCAAGAAAACATCATCATTAAATAGATCCCATGTAAACCAAACAAACCAATATCTACACCCAATAAATAAAATGATAAATTGAAAAAAACCCAAGTGAGAATCTTCTCAGATTAGCTTGAAGGCACAAAGGAAACAAAAGGAATGTAACACAAAAAACTGAAAGTTGACAAGGAGAGAACAGAGCACAAAGGTAATGTAAAGGGTGACACAAAACAAGATCAGAAATGAGCTATGGACATACCACAAAACAGAAGCTTTAAATGCGTGATGTGTAGTAGTTTTAGACTCAACAGCCATGAAAGCAACTTCAAAGAAAATAACACTTCTTTTTCTTTATAATATATTATTGTTCCTGTTATTTGGGTTCATGCAAAAGCCAAATGGGAGAAAAATGTTGACAGCATTTGATGTGAAAGCAAAGATTATGATATTTGGGTTAAGAGTTAAGTGAGATCTGAGTTTGGGTTTGATTGGCTATTTTTGAACAATTATTATTTTCAAAGTTTTTGAAAATGTGTTTGAATTGTTTGGTGTATGCTGACTTTGAAGTACAGGTGTTCGCATAGGTAAGGCATATGGAGCACTGTTGGTTGCAGAACTGGCAGCTGTTTTGATAGATTCTCTGTTTCACTGGTCCAAGATATGGTTAGTTGTTTTCAGCATTATTTTATTTCATGTCTTCGAAAAGAACAGTGATGTATGAAGTACAAGTTGATGGCCAAGCTGCCATATGCTTAGCCATAATTAAACCACATTTTCTCGCACATTGGAGAAACTCTTCAAATCATTAATCTTGTTCGACTCTCGGTCTGAGGTGAACTTCAAACTATCTCAACCCACCTCCATTTTTATATCGGCTGGTGATGTATGCAAATTTTTTCTTTATTAGCCATACTCGGCAGAATTAATAGGCTATGCTGGCAAATTTAATTTTGCATGGATCTTCATGGGGCAATTTCAATCATTTTGCCCAGCAACACTAATTGTAAACCATTTTGATAGTTAGAGTATATAATTGTTTTAATATAACAAAATTATAAACTTATATTCCTTTTAATACTAATTAGTTTTCGAGTAGAGTCCATAATTTATAATA
This sequence comes from Ehretia macrophylla, assembly GCA_037974665.1. Lineage (NCBI taxonomy): Eukaryota > Viridiplantae > Streptophyta > Magnoliopsida > Boraginales > Ehretiaceae > Ehretia > Ehretia macrophylla. The sequence goes on along the minus strand of CM075779.1, from coordinate 24,434,403 downwards.
TAGTATTAGATTTAAAATTTAGTTTATCCATCCATGTGTCATAGCCCACTAACAATAATTAGTATTGTCCATCTACATGTAACACATTCTTCTTCTAGTTAATTTACTCATTTTAATGTCAACTCTCACACCCAACTTACCTAGTTGACTTAGTGCACCTCAATATTAGCTATTGTATTTAGAATATATAATTCTCCACATGGAAAAAATTATAAATTCTAAAAGACTACCATGTCCTGATTACTCATAATATCAATTGGTTTTAAAATAAAATTTCAAATTTCTTAGTATTGATTTCAAAATTCAGCAAAAGTAAAATCAATTAGCCATTGTGAGTAGTATTATATGCCTAAAGCAGAATTGTCAATGCGATAGGTCAAGTATATAAAATATGCTCAAATATGTGGAAAATTTACACAAAGTAACAAGTCTAAATTTCGAGATTTTTTTCCTAAACAAGCAAATACTCTTTTCATTTCAAAAAATTGCGCAAAATATGTCATTGCAAAAAAGATAGTCCCCTATATAATATTTCGAAATCTGAAAATGTAAATACAAAAATATCGAGATTAAATATCGCTGCAATATTCAATTTCCTCATCACTTTAAGTAATATTTTGAAAAATACTTGGTCACTTGTTAGGAAACCTACATAATTTATGATAATAAAATATCATGGAAGAAATGGGCGCCCCAAAATCCTATAGTACACCATCAATTGGTTATCCATGAGCATTTTTATTCTTGTTTCTTGGTAAATATGTTATCCACTTGCACTTTAAATTTAGCCAAAAACATAGTTTTAATTTTTTTAATATGTGAGGAAGGTAGCTAAGTTGGCTGGTGACTGCCTGACTGGCATAACTCACTTTTTTCTTGATGTGATGGCTTAAATGTCTGAAATGCCCCTCTTTAGGGACGATTTTCACTATATCTTGAAGCATTTTGTATAATTACAACCCATTTTAGTTGTTGAAAAGTTAATCTAGAACCATAATCATCATTTTGGAGTTGCAAAGAGCAAGGGGATAACACTAAACTTTTAAATATTCTTCATTTCTTTACAGTGATACACATGAAAAACTTTGGTAAAATTCAGACATATAACTTGATCCTTTTGCTTTACATATTGGATTCAAAAGTAATAAATGGAAAAATTCATCCAAAATCACAAATCAATTCCAATCTAGAAGCTCAATTCAATTTAATGTTCTTCCATTAATTCCCATCGGTTTTTGCTTAAATAAGTGATAGTTAAGTGTTTTTAAAGGGCATTACAAACGGTAAATGTATTGGCATGTAAATTTAAGATTTTAAATTTATTTTGACTTGTAGATTTAAAATTTTGAATTTGAACCTTCTCATTAATTAATTTGTTGCATGTATTAGAGTATACTATTACATCTCAAACTTTAAAATTTTAAATGAATTTAATGTAATTATATTTAAAGTGAATTTTTTATTATCAAGAAAAAGTGAAAGGTTAAGTTTTACAAATGAAAGCGGGGGAGGCATCTAAGTTCAAATTTCTTAGACAAACGAGAAAGATTTGAATATTTAATCTTGGCTAGATCTTGTTTATGACTTTAAGAAGATAATTACATCATGGGAATATCATTATGGGCAATCCTTTTTGACTAATGTATTTGATACTTTTTGTCTACTTTTTCATCTTCAATTTCACTTGTCCTGTCACATCCATGCACGGTGCTCAAGGATAATGGTCGGAGCACCTCAAGAACTCCTAGCCATATAGCTAGAAAATCGAGTGAGGGCTTATGTTAAGACAAAAATCATACAAAAATCGAGTTAATGGCTTCATATTAAACCCAAAAAAATAAAAATAACAGAATAAGATGTCGTTTGATCACATTTGCTAATAATAGGACAAGTTAACGACAATGGATTTAAGTCAGTGATTGGAATAGTGTTAGTTTTGTGTCTAGCATCGGACGGTGAGGTGTTCGACATAAGATAACACTTCTGTACAATTTGTTTTTTACATGTCTAATATTTGACTTGAAAAAAAACTTATTCTATATTACAATTTTAATAAATCTTGTTTTTAATTAAATACGAATTATTCTTTTTTGAATAAGATCATTTGTCATGAGATTTTGAACTATAATATAAGTTCAAAAAACTTCCTAAAAATGTTTTGGAAGAAAAAAACAAGGCACGGTTTGGTCACATTTGTTAAGTGAGATGTGAAAATAATGTCAAAGAAAATACGTTTTCTAAAGACGAACATATTAACTTTTACAAAGCGGAAATTTATTATATTTTTCTGAATCGAACACATGCAAATTTCTAAATAATACACGGTTCAAAATCACATTGTGAGTTTAAATATATTTTTAACAATCAACATGTCCCACCAAAATGCAACGTGGCGATCTAATGGGGAATTAGTCCCTATTGATTTCACTACATTTATAAAATTCATAAGTTTTTTTAGTGTGAAATTAAAATCAACCTCTGTTAAAAGAAGCTATTATTCGTATATTAATTAGATTTTATATTATAATTATACTAAGTAAAACCTTGAATTCATCCTTGCGCAACGTACCCTAAGGGAAAGACATATCTTCGATAAACGATTGTGCGATCGTCTAATACATAAGTAAATCCAACAATATATAAGACTTACTTTTTATTTTAAGGCTAAACAACTGTTTAAGCGGACGAGATAACTTTTCATTATACAATATTGCCTAAAAGAAAACGCTTACATTAGAATGGTAAATGGATTACTCTTCCCTGTTCCTTTTGCTAACACAAAAATTGAAAGAAATTTTTTCCATAAATTCGAACTGATTAATTAATTTTTTACATGATAAATAAAATTTATACGTATAAATTTTATCAATATATAAAATACTAACATTAAATCTTTAAATTTCATCAATATATAAAATACTAACATTACATCTTTCCAAAATTGAAGAGGAATAAACCAAACCATAACACAACGTTACATCATCATCACCAGCTGGAGAGGTTGAGGGAGAAGCAGAAGAATACAGGGCAGGGTTTGAAACTCGTGCTAAAAACCTTGGATGCTTTTTTTTATCTTGCAGGATCTGACAATGGTCTAAGACTTGATAATTCATTGGTTCCCTTTACAGCCATGTGGGAGTCCACTGCCACCACTACTTCATGTGACCACCTCTTTTTCCGTTTAATTTCTATTTAAAAACATTTATTTGTCAAGCTTTATATTAATTTAGCCAGCTAGCAGGTTGTTGATATATCCATTCATCTACGCATATCCAATCTACCTTTTTTTGCTTAATGAACAATACCCTTTTTTGGTCATATTAAAGAACATTAATTCCTGTGAAGGCACTTATTAAAAAATGTAAAAGTGTATAAGTAGTAATATAAGTTATATGAAAATATTAAAATGAGATTTCGTAGGTATAAAGTTAGTAAATGAGTTAATTTTTAAAATAAATAAGTTGTATTTTTTTATTTATATAATTGACTTTATCTAACAAGATAAAGCTTGGTTTGAATAAGTGAGACTATATTGGTTAGGTCATGACTAAGTAAATCTACCACCTTAAATAGGAGAGTATATAGATGGGGTCCATTGATATTATTCAATTATATGGCCTAATCAAGATGTCATGATTAGTGTTACCATCTCCAACTACTTAGTTGTTGATCTTAATCAACATTCGATGAAATATAACCATATCTATTAAGATGATGGGTCTACAAGTCATATTTTTAAAAAATACAAGAACAAAGAAATTATACAATCATACGATATTTGTTGTAAGAAGTTGAAGTATGACAACTTGTGTTACATTAAATTCTCTTCTCCCTTGATTAATTATTTATCTTAAAGATCATTCTTATATACATGTTGAATTCTATCAGCTTTATGATAAATCTGCCCATATATATGTTGAGAAAATTGTACCTCTTTAACATACCATTTGTATGACTAGTGTTGGATTAGAAAGAATGTTTTAGAGGCTAAAGAAAATATCATAAATTGTCGACGTCTCAACCATGTATCACCCAATCATTTTAAAAAATATTTGGTATTTTCATGAAATTCTATATAAGTATTGCTCGTGTGTGTGTGTGTGTTTTTTAATTGCTTCATTATTTGAGTTGAAATCCTATGGAGAAAATTTTGCTCTTCGTTGTTATATATTTTCAACGTTAAATACATAGGACAACGAAATGAAAATTCGTGGACACTTAGTTCAAATCTTTGATTTTGTATCACCACTATCTATTTGAAAATTCGTGGACAATTAGTTAAAATATATATTTTTTTGATAAACAGGAAGCATAACCATTGTATTATGATATGGAGAGTATAGCTATGAAAGTTATATTATTACATAGTGCGAGGATTTTTCACATCTTTTATTATATTCTAAAAGAAACAATATATCAGATGGTACACGGTTAAAAAGTAAGAAGGATAACTAAGACCATAAAATGCTAACCAATCTGCACACTTATTTATTTCACAATAGACATGATGGATAAAGAAATTTGAATTGTGCCACAAAATGAATTTGCAATCTTCAATCCATGGCTAGAGGTAATTATTTGTACGTGAACTTCGATGCATCATCTTAAAAAGCAATTTATAATCGTGTTTTGACCTCCAAAAAATCAAGATTCATTGCAGCTGCCTTTGTGAGTCCTCACCATAATGCCATTAATTTTGCATAAATAATAGAAGTGATACCAAGATTAAATACATAACCACAAATCCAGTCTCCCTTGTATCCTGAAACAAACATCTGACTTTTGTAGGTTTAAGATAATCGACTTTCTTCGAAGAAAATGAATTCCCAAATTAAAATTGTAAGATATAGGCTCACCAATATGAGAATATTGGGCTCTTAAGTTGGGCTTGTTATTTACCTTTCAGGGCCTCATAGTATCGTCAACAATATCAGCCAGCTCAGCGCTGCACTTCGAATTCTGATTGAACAACATCCTCAAATTCACATTATATTCATTCAACATATAAATTATCCATCAATATCGCGCTGAGTTGACTCGGTGTGGAATCAGTGATCGAAGAAGAAAGGGGAAGGATGCGAGGAGAATGTGGAAGGAGATTGAAGAAAGAGAATCGGGAAAGCTTCGCCCTAGTTTATTCAGCCATCGTGTTAAGACGAGTCGACTCGCCTCTCTTCACCTCTCTAATCACAAAGAGATCGTCTCTCCTCATCGCGCCTCCATCAACTCTCTTCAGGTTCTCATTTCTTATTTCATTTACTGAATATTCTGATTTAAAACAATTAATTTTAACTGAAACAAAAAGCTCCAAATTTAATTTTCTATTTTCTATTTTTTTATTTTTTGTGCTAGCGTCATCACAGCGTTTTTCTCGAATTTATAATAGTCAACTGAAATGAAAATCACCTAATATTGATTTTTTTTTTTTAAACTTTTGTCCGATTTGGCTGAAAAATTGAAAACTGTTGATTTATGAATAATAAAGAACCGATAATTGTGTAAGCAGTTACGTATTATTGGATTAGAAGTGAAAAATAGCAATTTTAGCGAGTAGGCTCGGTTGTATGAGCTTGAAGTGGACTTATTTTGCTGGTAATGGTCCGGAATTTATGATTTTAATGAGAGATTGGACATAAAAAGAAGTCGACGTTATTGTTTACGATAATCTGTGTTGATTGAGTTCTTGCATTTAATATTGTGTTGATACGAAAATGTGAGGTTATTAGAAATAATCTGTTCCGGTTTGCTTCTTTCGCTACTCTTGATGAACTTGTTATTCCTATACTACGTCTTTGGTTTACTCAGCCTCAAACCTGTTCCTCTACATTATGTGTAATAAGCTGATCGGGAAGTGAGGTGATGTCTGTAGTTGGTTGAAGGATGTTATACAATGAAGATGTTGCATTGTGGAAACTTAATTCTATTTCGTTCAAAATTAGTTATTACTAGTCATTTGAATTATGATTAACTCTATACAATTGTAAGAACTCTGAATGGAAAGATCATATTAGCAAGACCTTTTGATCTAAATCTAATTGTTCTAAATGTTGTTCTACCTAGTGTTATCCCGTAAACTGAAGATATGCTTGCCTTTCACATTAATGCTCATGAACTCGTTCTCCCTGTGTTTTCCTCCATTCTTTGTGTAAGCTTTATATTTGCTAGAATACATTTGATCAATTAGATGCCAAGATCCTCTTTGTTTGGGTAGAAAATAAGTAGTGAACCTTGGTATGTTGAATTAGAATAAACAGGCATGGTTTTACATATTGATAGAACTGATAACACAATTGTCGGCGTGATTATTACTTTTTTACTTTGCTACATAATGTCGTTTTTAGTTGAGGTAATAATATAGTTTGAATGTTTGTTGTTGTCCATGAGCACGTTAGGCATATGTATCGTGTCTGTAATATTGTTTACGTTGGGAAGAAAAAATCTTCAGAATTGGTCTTTTGTGGTCATAGAGACTATATATGTAATTGTGACACTTAACCATTGTATCTACATGAAACACAATTCTACTCCCTGTCATTGGATGATATCATTTCTTGAATATGTGGAATGAGATATGCATTTTTGTAAAAGCACTTTGTGGCCACGCTTCATGATCACAAAATCAGGTTGATTTGACAGAGGGGCGATACTTGTTGTCCGGTGCAGCGGATGCATCAGTTGCTGTTTATGATGTTCAACGCGCAGCAGATTATGAGGGAAGTGGCCTCATTGCGAAGCATCAGTCCTTATTTGTTATTGATAAGCAACATGAACATGGCCACAAATATGCTGTATCGACAGCCATATGGTATCCGGTAGACACAGGGCTTTTCATCACCGGATCATATGATCATTACATCAATGTTTGGGATACAAATACCACACAGGTAATTTGATTTGAGTGCTTTGTTCTTGCGTATTCATTTTTATCTTACCGAATAATGTTTCCATACCATTTGATTGAAAATTGAAGTTATTTTTTAATTTCTGTGGTAGGTGGTAATGAACTTTAAAATGCCCGGAAAGGTCTATAAGACTGCCATGTCTTCATTGGCAACATCTCACATGCTAATTGCTGCAGGAACTGAAGATGTTCAAGTTCGCCTTTGTGATATTGCTTCAGGAGCATTTGCTCATACTCTCTCTGGTCATCGTGGTATGATGATACGAATATGTTAAACTAATTATGTATATTTCGTTGATTCTAAAATGTTATAGATATTTGGGCATTGGTCATTCGAGCCTCTCATTGGCGTTTAATGTTGTAGAAGTTCAATGTGAGGTTGTGGAATTTTTCCCTTTTAATATTCAGGCCAAGCCGTGTTGAACGATTTTCTGTACTTCTTTTGACTCTATTCTTCATCCATTGTTGGGCATGTTTCTACCTTGATCCTAGATATTGTAGTTGGATGTTGTACACAATGCATTGTGAAGTTTATGCATAGCCTCTTTGAACTGGAGTTTCTTTCCTGCAATATACCAAATTTAACGTATATGAACACTTGTTACCCCATAAATCTCTAGATGTAGCGAAACCTTGACTATGTTTTATAAATCCTTAAATTATTATATCTTCTTGTCAGATGGTGTTATGTCACTGGAGTGGTCTAGTTCTAGTGAATGGGTTTTAGTAACTGGGGGATGTGATGGTGCTATTCGTTTCTGGGACATTAGACGAGCTGGATGCTTTCGTGTCTTAGATCAGTCTCGCACTCAACTTGGAAGACGACCACCTCTTCAAGCACGTTCAGCCACAGACAAGGTTTTACGTCTCAGCCTGTCCTACTTCATGGAATCTTGATAAGTATTCTGATTGGAAAAACTTAAATGGCTATTATAAGCATACATTACATCTTTGTTGTTTCGATCTCATATCTTGTGTTGTTTCATATTCTATGTATGATCTCTTTGTTCTCCTGGGAAATTAAGCAGAGGCGTTGCACCCCAAATTGAGTTAATATTGTTAACCTCAGACGCCTCCTGGGCCACCTGGGGGCTTTTTATATGGAGTTTGAGAGTTGTGAGTATTACACCAAGCCTTCGAGAGTCCTCTGAGTTTATCTAAAAGAGAAACTTTGAGTTTTGACATTAGGTATTTTATGATTTAAACGCGATCATTAAATGCCTCAAACGTCTCTTTCTGTGCACAGAGATCCATAGATATTGCAGATAAATTCCTAACAAGTTTCTCTTTGTTGATAAGGTTCTTGCCCAGAAGTTATTTTTCAATATCTAATGTTTCTTAAGGTCTTCTTTATTGTTAAGTGTTGGATAAGATTTTGCCTGTCAGAGCTTCTCTACACTTGTGATATAGCAACGGCACACTCAAAATGCTGCTGTTTGTCTTAACAATCCAATAAAATGAGAATTTTCTTTTACAATTTCTTTTCCTTTTGGGGGGTGGGGTGGGTTGGGTTGGAAGGGGGTTGATTGGTGGGGATGATAGGAGTGGAGGAAGAAACGGATTGTATTTCTGCTTGATTTGTGGGTATTCAGATCTAAGGGTTTTCAGATGATTGAAATTAATAAGCAATGACCTTTCCTTGTCCAATTGTATTTTTCTTTTCTTCTGACGTTTCACGGTTTTGCAAATGTTAATACATCAGGTCTGAGATTGTAGAATGCTCAATCTGTTATGTAAATTTGTACATTCAGTCAACATTTAATTTTGAATTTCAAATTACTTATCAGATATGTTTTCAATATTCTTGTGCAGGCTGCCACATCGAAATCCTCATCAATGGGTCAGAGTTCATCTGTAAAAGCTCGAGTGCCTCAAAGGAAAACTGTTAATGGCAATAGTTTAAAACAGTCTGCTACTGGTAAAATTTCCAGTCAAATCAAGGGATCCAAGCAGAGGCTCCATCCAGGAATGTTGTCAATTCAAGATCGCGCCACTGCTCATTACGGTGTTGTAACTGGACTAAAAATGACTGAGGATGGCATGTATCTTCTGAGTGCAGGTTAAATTAACTGATTCGCAGTGAACTAAATATTATGTTAAGTTTATTCTTTCAGCAGAGATATAATTTGTTATTTGTCAAGAAAGAATAAGAGACATGCCCGTGTGTTTTGGTAAAATGAAGATTAAGTAGGTCTTTACATGCTTTATTTCTCGTGCGAGATGAGAAAAGTCACCTACGTAACAGCAGTTAGGTTACACTTCAAAAATTTGTTATTTTAGACCAGATCTACCCCTATGCCTTTGCTCTAGTTGCTTAGATGTGGTTAGCTTTAAACAGCCAAAGGGTTTCGTGCCATTTGCAGGTTCTTTATCACTGAACTGTCTCATAATACTGTTCTCCTTTTGTTTGAGCCGGGGTTATGCTGGATATTAGTATAGCTTATCAGAGAAGAGAAGTGGTTAGCATGTTAGAGAAAAGAACTCCTTAGCTCAGATAGTTATAAACAGTCTAGCTGGTAGCTTGGAGCAATTACTAACAGTTAGTAGATGATAAACGAATCACACATGAATGACACCTTTAAATAAGGACTGCAGAGGTTCTGATATAACTGAGAATCCTAATTTCTTTCTTATTACAATAGCTTTTCTTTAAACAATGGAACTAAATCTGTTAAACGATAATTCTGTTGCCGTCCTGAGACTTTACGGATCATTCACCTCTCATTTGCATATCTCTAGATGTTTTAAAAAGATATCTATTGCTAGCAGAAATATTTATATCAGGAAAAACTTCGTTATGTTCCTTGGATTCGTCATATATTGTGCCTGAAAGACAAAGTTAGTACTTGGTTGAATGTGTAGACATGAATGGTCATCTAAGTAGCCTGAATCTGATTCTTGAAGCAATTACTAACTAGGTCGTTAGACCAGGAACTAAACCGTGGTATAATTTAGAGCTGAGTTTATCTCTTTCTGAGTTTCAGGTTCTGATTCAAGGTTAAGGTTGTGGGATATAGAATCTGGAAACAACACGCTTGTAAATTTTGAAGTTCCTCGCCTGCAAACTAGCAAACCACTACAGTTAGCCCTAAGTGAAGACTCCGCCCTTGTCTTTGTTCCATGCATGACAACTGCCAAAGTAATATTTTCTTGCTGCATTTATGATCTATCTAGTCTCCCCCCAGCCCCCCGAACCCTTAACCGCACACAAAGCAAAACATACTAATCTTTGAATTTATTCTCTCTTTTTAGGCATTTGATGTGTGGTCAGGAAAGACGCTCTTTAATTTTCGTGGCCACTACGAAAATGTGAATTGTTGTTGGTATAGTGCACAGGATCAGGTACAGCCATCTCTCTCTCTGCACTTTGTTCCTCGTCTTATAATTTTCCATGTCTTTGTCAAGTGCAAGGAGGGGGTTGGTGTCTTTTCTCAAACCTGGGAGAGCAGGGAACTTTCTTTTCCTGGAAGTCTCATATCACAGTTTGAGGATTATCAAGATAATGAGGCAGGGAAATAAGTGTCCAGCTGAAATATGAACATGTTTATTATCACACTTTTGTCCTCAAAATGCAACCCCCACAACCATCGCCCAGAGGGTGGTTCACTTAAATCATGTGACTTTTTGTGCTGATTTTCTGATTTATCTATTACTGTACCGTCCTGCAGCATAAAACTCAGTAGTGTTGTGCTGATATAATTATCCAACTGTGTTGAGGAATATGGATTATTGGGCTCGACTTATTACTCTGTGGTTGATGAAATTGTCAACTCCTTGCAGGAACTATATACTGGTGCTAATGATAGACAAATTCTTGTCTGGTCTCCATCGGAAATTATCTCTGATGAAGTGGTATGCCTTTACAGTATGCATCTCTTTTCACTATGGACGTTACCTGTAATTACATGCTGACTATGAGATGGTCACGTCAAGTTTCTGGGCCTTATGGTATTTGGGTTGAAATGCAGGATGAATGGAGGAGGAAAGGGCAGGCTACTACAGCTGATCAGGACAACTGGAGTGACTAAGAGTTGCCTCCTCCGTGTAGTTAGGTTTCCACGTCATAGTGAATTTCTTTGTTTATTACGTACATAATAAGACTGCTTTGCCACCTACACCATCCCCTCACACTCCCCGTGCCCGGGAAAATAAAAGAAATTGGGGAGGGGTGCATCGGCTAAAATAAGGACCAGAAGCCAAGAAGTCCGTAAAACTTCTAGTGGCTACTCTTCTTTACATCCTTCATTGCTGTCTTGCTTTTGAATTGGAAAGTGTACATGACGGTAGCATTAATGTAGCTCTTTGAAATAATTTAACCGCATATCTCTTTCTTTGTGGAAAAACAAAAAGAGTAATTTGTGTTTGTCGTTGCATGTCACTTTCTTGTTAAATACATAGTTTCTGAAGCACGTATGCATTTAACAATGTATATCTCTTAGTAGCGATTGGTGCATTAGAATAAGATTGAGAATGACATGGTATTTCTAACTTTTTCAATTTTCATGTTTGGTATGAAAGAATGAACCTATAAATCTCATTTTTTAGGTAATTTCATTTATGCGTACATGAGAATAGCTATTTCAGAGTAAACAAATGAGAATAGTTTATTTTTGTATTTGGAAATAAACTTGATTGTCATATTCTTATATAACATAATTTTTATATATAGTTTATTTTACAATAATAATAATAATTAAAAATTATAATAATAATAATAATTATTATTTTTATTTTTAAAATAAATAATAATAATAACAATATTGTATTATTATTATTATTTTAAAAATATACTAATAATTATTATTATAAAAATAATTAAAAAATAAAAATAAAAATAAAAATAAAGTTAATAATAATACCAATATAATAATAATAATAATAAAATGATAATTTTGTCATATTATACAAGACATTTTTATTATTACACTTCATTTTTAGAGCATATCAAGTATGTCATTGTTATTCTTAAGTTTATCCTCTTCTCAGTTTCATTTCATTTCTTAGTCTATTTTGTTTCTATCCAAATTTATTTTAACGTATCAATCGCTACTTTAGTGTTGAATTGAACTTCATGCTATGTCACGTTTTGTCAAATACTATGAGAATGACGTATTTGTTTGTAGTGAAATTTGATAAGTCAATTCCTTATCAATAAAATGAAACTTCTTTAGAAAGAGATAAGCACGGAACATCACTGCAATTATAGATAAATAATTCTTACGTAAATTTTGTTGCATGATGCGGTTGGATCTGATGTCCTATTCTGGCAAATTCAATTGACTACATTGTTTGACCAAAAAAAAATTGACTATAATGTTTAACACCAAAAAAAAAAAAAAAAAAAAAAATCTTTTATCTTTAAGTAGGCATCAGATAACAAATAGGTGGAAATATGTGAATTGTTGCTATGGAAGCTTCTGTTCTGGAGAAAGCCCACTAAAGCAACTCATGAGGAGCCATTTTGATCTCAAAATGAGGTGGGTCAGACAAGTTTGAGGGCAATTCTCCTCAAATGTCTGCAAACGAGGATTTGGATTCTCTTGGTGCGAGATGAGTAGAAGATCTTTTAATTATCTTTTTTTTAAAAAGCACATCATTTTTATTTAAATTTAATGGTCAAATTTGTAATATTTCACCACTCACTTAACACTGACATAACATAATTTTATACCATTCATAAAAAGAAGACACATAACACATGGGAATAGTCCATTCTTATGTAAAAAATAACTTACAAAACATACAAAAACAGTTCACTATGTTCACGATCCTGTTCAATTCTCGCCTCCAATACCTTACATTAGATTTCAAAAATGATTTTGATGGAGTGGTAAATGAAGAGTTCAAAGATTTTTTCAGCAAGGTCATGGCATCTCCTAGCCACAGCGATGGGGTTTGCATTCAGAGCTACTTCATTATGGCTAACCGCAGCCATTTGAAATGTTTGATTAGTTCAGGGAAGGAATGTAGCTAGGGTTCGTTGGGGGTGAATGTAATGTAAATTGTTGATGGAGGCAGAGAGCTGACTAGTGCTCGGAAGGAGAATAGAGAAAATGAGAAGAGAGCCAAACACACTGATATTTATAGGCTTGATTCACATTTTTCTGCAATTGCCTCACCTCTATGAATATTCTGTTTGCTCTCCCTCACCAGTGGTACTCCAGCTCATCATTAGCGTCAACGTGGCTCTCGTCTTCTTTGTGGTTCGTTACAGTGAAACATAATTTGTCTTGTAGAGAATCTCGAGGTAGTTGTAGAAAAAAGAAAAAAATGTAGCGGGTGTATGCATGAACTGTTTTGGCCAAAGGAATATTATTATCGAAAATGAAAAATCCATGAACCAAATGCCTTGATATATAGTACTAGAGACTTGAGAAACTCTAGTCTTGTTGCTAAGCGCGCACACGAGATATAAGAGAGTTTGCTAAGTGTGCACACACATGAGATATAAGAGAGTTTGAGAGAATGAGACTATATTTGTAGAGAAGGGGACTTGTATTGATCACACATTCAAGAATTTTGGGATGGTTTGCAAATCCCTCCTCTATTTATAGGCTTGAGGGGGGTTTAAGGAGGTATATCCGACAGTGGATATTAATCCAAATAAACGTTTAGAATTGCACCTTCAAAATAATCTATCAAACTTGTAGAGCTACTCAAAATATAAAAGCAAAGCAACTTACGATTGAAGTTATAAAGTTATAGAAGACATAAAAAGGCTTAATATATATAGGAAAGCAAGAACGTGGCAAACTTGTGTTACACTAAATTCTTTCCTCCCTTGAAAGATAAAGTAGTGCGCTTAATTAATTATACACTAAGTTCGTTACTATTACATTATATATGTGTTAAATTCTATCACCTTTATGGTAAATTTGCCCATATATATGTTGTAGAAGAATGTATATCTTTTACACAACATTTGTATAACGTTTGGACTAAGTGACAACGTGTTTGATAGGTAAGGAAAATGTGTTAAATTGTCGACATCTCAAACTCATATCACATAATGAAACTATTTTTAAGAAAAGAAAAAAAAGTTAAGATTGACATGTAAGTGAGTAAAAGATATCTGTTATTTTCAAGCAATTCTATTAAAGTTTGCTCTTGCATGTTCTTTTTATTGCTATTTGCTTCATTTATCTGAATTGATTTATTTTTTTGAGAAGTGAAAAAATTTATTAATTATGTACTAAGGGGGTGCAACCCAAAAAATATACATCAAACTATGAAATCATTTATATTTATACTTGCTATATATGCTAACTAGGTATAGAATTCAAACAATTAAGGATCAAACCAACATCAACTTTACAAGAACCGTTAGTCCAAAAATAAAAATCATGTAAACAATGGTATTTTACAACTGAAATGGACAACATTAACTATTATGTGAATTGAATTTTAAGAAAAGATTTGGTCTTGGTTGTAATATCTGCCACGAAAAAATACATACGACAATGAAATGAAAATTCTTCGACATAAGTTCAAATCTTTCTCAACTAAATATTGAGCTCTTATGATTATCGACTTTCTTTTGTAAAAAAGATTAAAAATTCCCAAATTATGATTGTAATAGTGACCCATTTGGGCTCTTTAGTTAGCTTGCTAGTACCTTTCAGGACTCATAGTATCATAAAAAATATCAGTTTGCTCACCCAAAAAACAAAAAAAAAAGAAAGAAAGAAAAAGCTCTGCACTTGCAAATTCTGATTTTTAATATCTGAACAACACGAAATTCTTTCATTTACGCATTATATTTATTCGGCATATATGTTTTGACAAAAAACATAAAAAAAAACATAAATTATCTATCATTATATGCGTATTATATATATATATATATAGGCATACATTATACACATAAATTATCTATCGATTATATATATACGTACTACATATATAGGCATACATTATATCTTAGTGGTTTCGATCTCATATCTTGTATTGTTTAACACCAAAAAATAAAAAAGAAAGAAAAAAAAAGTGACTATACTGAATTTTGAAGAAGACAAGGAAACGAAACTTTCAATGTGATATGGCAATTTTTTTAGTACAAGTAGGCATGTGTAAATCAAGATCTCATATGACGATTGATTGGAAATAGTGAGTTGACTTTTAAGAGAGTATTTGGAAATCAACTCTCTTTTTTTTTCTTTAGCGCTTTAGAATCTTCAAAATAATTCGAGAAAAGGGTGAATTAGTTTTGGTTCTTGTTTTTGGGATTTGAATTATTTTGTAATAATAACAGTGGTAAAGTGATAATTTATATGATCTCTATACTTAATGGTATATATCATTTTATCATAATTGTATCAGGAGTTCACTACTATTGATACTTTATGATGGAATTTAGAGATCCATGTTGTTTGTGGATAATTTGTTGTACAAATGTATCGAGTAATGAAAAGGTCCTGCATTTGATACAATTTGCGATCGAGTAATGAAAAGATCGTGCAATTGATAGGAGTTATAATCGTTATAAGGATATCTAAATCAATAGTCATTTTAAAGGGAGATTCTTCGATTTCTCTTTTTTCTTTTTCTTTTTTAATTTTTTAATTTTTTTTCCCTTCTCTTGTAACAAGCCGTCTCAGGAATCTATACATGTTGGTGTTGACTATATAAGTGATGACCATTTGATATCGTGATAGTGAGCTCATTAACAAGGGCTAGACAAATTAGTTGAAAAAGTTGAAGCAATCCACCAAATATTATATCATCGGTTGGTCTTCACATCAAACTCCAATCTACTAGTCAAAACACGTTATGTCCACGTTACATCTTTGCTATGAAAGCTTCAAGCCTACTTTGTCTTCATCTTCATCTTATCCTTAGTTTTCAATGCCAAGAAAGAGTTACACTGTTTGTTTCTTTCCCTATCCATCTGATTGATTTCATTTTTTTATTTTTTATTTTGGTTTCGTCTGCTGTAATGTACATATATACTCTCGAACTCCTTAGACATTTGTTTTAATGGGCTGATTCTTGTTTTATGCGAGAGGTCTTGAGATTTATTCTTAAAATATGAAATATTATTTCAAAAGTTATGTCAGATTGACTTAGTTATTTTTTAAATAATAAAAAAAAAAAGTGTTAAATTGTAGACCAAAGATTCTAAGTGCAACATCCCCCTTAATTAAAGTGGTTCATATGTGTGTTTTATGATGTGAGTTTTTGTTCATAAAAAATAAAATAAAATAAAACGAAAACTTTAATGTGTACAGAGTTAGAATTCAAGCCCATCTATAACAAGGTACACATCCGGCTTCTTTATGCAATTGGTTCACCCCCATCTATTCACACTCCTTTATATTTGAAGAAAGCCTTCATTAATTAAACAAAGTACCCAGACTAATAAACAAAAGACCTGCCCACATTACCTACACATATGCAAGCAATAAACTCTGCTCAAATGAAGGCTTGGAGTATCAATATTGTCACGTTTTAGATCAATAGCGAGCCTCAATATTCATGGGCGTGATGGAGAAAAACAGGCGCTTGACTTCACCAGAAATGGATCCTGGAATATGGAGTCGGCTGCCACCAGACCTCCTGGAGCGTGTACTATCATTTCTGCCATTGAAGAACTTCTTGAAGCTCAGATCAACCTGTAAGCATTTCAAGACCCTCGTCTTCTCTCCTTCCTTCATTTCCAGGCACGTATCGGCTTCTTCTTCAGCTTTATCTTTTCTGTTACTTTCACACCCTCAATTCCACCATCGTTACCCTCTTTTCGACACCGTCCTCAACAACTGGCGAAACCTGTCTCTGTCTCCCTCTCAGTCTCACATCCGACCTCGCACATCATCCTCAGAGCTTCTCTCGTCCTCCAATGGCCTCCTTTGTTTTTCTGATCCAAACTCGGCCTCTTTCGTTGTATGCAACCTGTTGACAGGATCTTCAACTGTCGTGAAGTTTCCAAAGCTTCCATTCACATTTGAGTTGCTTACTTTGGTTTCTACATCAAAGGGTGCCTATAAACTGTTTATGCTTTCCTGTTTCGGATCATCAAACGAGGCTCTTGTTTATGATTCAACGGCTCGTTCCTGGGATCAGTTTGAAGGTATTAACCTGTTTTTCAGCGAGAATTATAATCAAGAAGGAGTGTTCTTCAATGGGTGCCTGTATTTCATCACCTCAGAGCCTTTTGATACTATTTGTTTTGATTTGGAAACCGGTAATTGGCACAGATCGACAATAGTAGTACCCGATGGGCTTACTTTCGCGCGGTTGTGTAGCGATGGAGGTGCTAAACTGTACTTGATCGGTGGATATGGAAGGAGCGGGATCTCAAGAAGCATGAAGTTGTGGGAATTAAGCGGTGAAGGGAATTGGATCGAGGTAGAAACCGTGCCTGAGATGATGTGCAGGAAGTTTTTATCAGTAACTTACCATAACTATGAGCATGTGTATTGCTTTTGGCATCAGGGTTTGATTTGTTTGTGCTGTTACAATTGGCCTGAGGTTTTGTATTACAAGGTTTCCAGGAGGACATGGCACTGGATACCTAAATGTCCTTCATTGCCTGACAAATGGAGCTGCGGTTTCAGGTGGTTCTCCTTTGTTCCAGAGCTTTATGCTATTGCTTGATGGGAAACTATTCAGTCAGGCAAGTCTGACGTTTCGGTTCTCATGGAGGAACCCCACACACCCACCGTCAGGGCGAGACGTCCGGCCGAATTGAGAGGAAGGTTTTTCTTGCTTGATACAACTGCATTTTCGATCCTGCGCGTTGGTTTGTGGAAAGTGATATTTTAAGTCATATATTAATTGTCTTGCGTGTATAAATGTTAGCAAACATAGATTTGTTCGAGGAGTTCACCTTTCTTATTTGGTTTTCAAAGTATGTGGCTTTTTTTTTTTTCTTTTTTTTTCTTTTTACATAATGGAGGTGGAAGTTATATATATTTCGAATTGCGTATTGTGGCTTTTTAGATCTAAGTTTTCCTATTTTCCTTTTTTGGCCTCGATCAAAGCTTAGTAAGAATTTGGAAATTTTGATGACACAGAAGTGTAGATGCAAACATTACACGATGACTAGAGGAGTGAACTCGAATGGTGCAACCCTCTTGTTGATGGTTGAATCTTTCAATTCAACTCTGGTATGTGTGTGTTTGAATTTATGTCAAGACCATTCCCTTGCTCTACGCCTTCCTGGTCATCTTTGGTTTTGTGTTTTTATGACGAGAAATTTATTTTAAATATGATTATGGCGGCACGATGGTCCAGTATGCTGCAAAGTTGCTATCAATAGTTACTTTCATGAAATTTTCAAGACTTTGCGGCGCTTTATTAGAGAGAAGACTTGTTCAGATCAGTATTAGTCGTCTCAAATTAAATTTTCATGCCAACTTGAGTAAATTAACTTCTAAAAAAGGGCACTTATCCACGTGTATACTTATTAGAATATACTTTGTAGAATACTTTTTTTTTTTTTTGCTAAAAACTTTCACTACAAGAAAAATAATTTTTATCGAGGGACAATTTTCCTCGTCGGACCTCGCCGAGAATTTTCCTCGTCGGCCCCTCGCCGAAAGGGTCCCGGCGAGGGCCCGGCGACTGGAATCGTCCCTCGCCGAAGGCTTCGTTGCTGAAATGGGGTCCCTTGTCGACCCCAGGCCGTTTGGTGAGGGGTCGGCGAGGGACCATTTTGGCGACGACTGTGCGAGGGCAACAAGTCCACGCCGAATGCGTCCGTCGTCAAGTCCTTGTCGAATTCGCCTTTCGCCGAATTCGTTCCTTGCCGTACCCTCCCAAACACCTCCGTCGTCGAGCCCTCACTTAAATTGTCCCTCGCCATGTCCTCACTGATTTCGTTTCTCGCCATACCTTCGCTGTTTTTGTCCCTCGCCATGCCCTCCCCAAGCCCTCGTATATTTGTCCCTCACCGATCCCTCGCGAAGCCCCCGCAAAAAAGTAATTTTTTTTCTTTCTAATTTTCATTATAAGATTTACTATAATAAGTTGTTTAACCTGTGAATTAAATATTTAATACTGCAAAACAAGTTCTAAATCACATTTTTATAAAATTAGCTAATAAAAATCTAATAAAGTTGTTCAAAGTAAACCCAAAAGTTATTACAATCCGATTGTAATGGATGTTTATAATGTCATAACAGTAAAGAAGGCCAAAATTCTATTCACTTCTACCATCACTCGAAGACGAAGACTGTTGTTCTGTTGGTGCAGGAACAGGCAACCTTGAAGCAAGTAGTGCGAGTTGTGCTTGCATATCACGTAGCTGCGATAAAGTTTCTTGTTGGAGTTTGCAGTACTCCGCGTTCTGCTGATCTAGCTTGTCTTGCAGTTTAGAGTACGCCTCGTTTTGTTGTTCCAACTTGCCTTCTAAAGAGGCTGTGGCTCAAGCAACAGCCGCCTAGAGATCCTTGAATACTTCTTATCCTTGAATCCTACAAATTAGTCCCAACGAACTTCACAATCATAAGTTTTGAGATAAATGCACGAAATCTTCTTATTATATACTGAAGTTGTATCGTTTCCTGTGTCAATGTAAGTGTTAAAATACCCTTGTATTTAGTCGAAGTATTGCACATGCACTCGAGATTATGCAAACTTGATTTCATTTCTTAACGAACTTCACAACCATGGTCACTCTTGCCTTGTTTGCTCAACAAACAAATTGCAACAAGCTTTAAATAAATTGATTATCAATATTATTTCAAATTAAATTTATATAAAAAAAATTATTTATTGAACAAACTTGTTACACACTTTTTTTTTTATTCACAAAAAGCTTAAATTGTATAACATAATTTTTCACACTTACAACGAGAAACATACCACCAGACCAAAGGCCTGGTAGTAACATGTTCCACACTTAAAGACGTTAATAATATCGTGATTTGGCTAAATAATAAGCTTTTTACGGGCCATGTCCACTGAGCTATAATTCAGTTAATTATAGTAACAAAAAATAATTCAGTTAATATAATTTAACACGCAAGTTATATACACTAATTTTCAACAATACTTTCATGTGCTGAAACTGAATTATTTTGAAGCATTTTTAGCTGATGGCAAAGTAGCTACATCAGTTATTTGCAGGATCACAGCGGAAGATTGGTTGGTGAGACAGTAAAGTCTAGCTTGCGCGACTTAGCAGCTCAAGTTAAGGTTGTAGAATTGAATAATGGGTCAAAACTATTTTAGTCCCTGAAGTTTATTCTAAAGACCAAATTGGTCTTTCAGATTTGTAAAAAGACTAAAAAGGTCCCTCTAGTTAATTTTTGTTAGCCAAATATTAATAATCAAATGGTTGACTGAGTTAAAAGACCATTATATCCTTAGGCAACATATATTATAAAAGAAAATTACAATAAAAGTCTAAATTAGTCTAAAAAATATATAATTCACATAATTCGCGGAGGAAAAAAAACCAAAAATTAAAAAATATCAGTTCAAACATAAACAAATTAAAGTTAGTAATATATCGTTAAAAAATGAACAATCATGATTCATTCTCTTTTCTGGGCGGTACCCTCGCTGTTAATTATGTCGATGATGATTGTTCATTTTTTAACAATATATTACTGAATTTAATTTGTTTATGTTTGAATTGATATTTTTTAGTTTTAGTTTTTTTTTTCTTGCACAAATGTTGTGAATTATGTTTTTTTAGACTGATTTAAACTTTTATCGTAATTTTTTTTTAATATATGTTGTCTAAGGATATAATGGTCTTTTAACTCGGTCAACCCTTTGACTATTAACATTTGACTAATAAAAATTAATTGGAGGGACCAATTTAGTCTTTTTGCAAACCTGAGGGACCAATTTGATCTTTAGAGCAAACCTCATGGACTAAAATGGTTTTTGCCCATTGAATAATGCCTGCCTCCACTGGTATTTGTTCTAGTGGTATGAGTCTCGTTTTAGGTGTGAAAAATTTTATAATTAATTCTCATATATAATATTTTAAATGATATAAAAATAACTCAAACAATAATAAAAAAATGCCTGCCTCTATACCATCCATCTTTGACTCAACAAGATCATTTTAATACTGATGCTAAAGTCATATTTAAGGTAGTCAGTAGTCTTGCAACGAAAGTAAGTCAATTCAGGCTAATTATCAGATTTTAATATTATTATTGATTAATTTGGGCAAGAATCTTTTAGTATGAAACATTTTTTTATTCGAAGTGAAATTTGAATAAAGCACTGAATTTTCTATCTCATATTTAAATCATTTTTTTTTTAGAAATACAAAACATCTTTTAGTCATACAAGACATTAGGAACTTACTATCAACCTTGAATTCATCCAGTTTTCAAGAAATACTAGACATCTCAGTGCCATTAGATTGGGAAGCTAACATCCTTGATCAATTAACTCTCCTTGCTTAGGATTTTTAATCCTATGTATTTCTGATCTAATTTGATTAATGGAGTCATTTCCTATCCAATAAGAAAAATGAAAAAAAAAAAAAATCCAAAACCATTACATTTAAGTAAATACGCACCCAATGCCATACAACATTGATCTTCATCATCGAGATACAAAAATTGCTCTCATCCGGTATTAAGGATAGTATGACACTCAAACCCACTTTGTACTAGGTGTGAAGTAAATTTCATTGTCGGATGAGAGTCCAACGCCACGTCATCTATACCCAATACTGCTAACAGCCACCATCATCACCCACCACAAGTAAAAGTAAACAGCAAATTAAGAAAGTGTTAAAAAAAAAAAAAAAAGCCCAATAGAAGACCCCCATTAAGATCAAAAAGAATTTAATATATTCGAAAAACAAAAACTGATGCACAAAAAAAAGGCACGCTTAACGATTTAAATTTGTTCAAACTTCAAAATACTATAATACACACATAGTACATAATAGAAATATAAACAGGTAATCGCTGGTCAGCAAGCCTATACATATATACATATAATTCGAGGGAGAAGACAATAAACCTCCAGTGATTTGCCGAAACTGTAAAATACCCTATGTATTTGCAAAATTCCTTATAATCTCTGTAGTTTCAAAAACTAAACTAAATACTTCCTTCGTTAATATGGGACAAGGGAACGTAAGCGTTGTTTCAAAAATTACAAAGGGATTCTGAGAAAGTTTTGTGAGCACAATAGGGTATTTTGCAATTTTCACGAACCACAAGAGGGTATTTTGTTGTTCACCCATATAACATCTCGCTCTCAGGATTGTATGATCAAGCGTCTGGCACAGTTGGTGCAGTAAAACTTGCGCTTAGTCTTGAAATAAAGCGGCACAAAGCAGAGCCTCCACTGGCTCTCAACATCCATGGCTTGTATCATCCCTCCGCAATATGGACATGCACCTGGTGCTGCCTGCCTTCCTATCACTCTTTCGTCTTCATCACAAACAAACACCAAACACATCTTTCTTTTTGCTTTCTTTTGCTGTTTGTTTTCAACCCTTTAAGCTCTTTTTCTTGGCTAATTTGCTACGCTTTCGTTTGAGTGCTGTTGCTTTTGATAACAGGCTTCAGATTCTTGCAAGTCATGCTGCTAGTGCTTTTCCCAATGGATGATGGAAAAAATATTTATGGGCAAAGGAGCAAATTTTGGCCGCCGCCAGTTTGGTCTACTGAAATAATTTTTATTTTAAATACAAGAGATATCGAGATTAATTTTTATATATTTTTATTTTAAATATAAAAAATATTAAGATTTAATATTTTAGTCGGCGAGGCTGATACGCGTTGAATACTCGTATTTATTTTGCATGTTCTCCATTAATGTCATTTGCTAGTGGTGCTTCAAATTTCAATGCAATTAAGATAATATATCTGTCATGTGATATAACACTTTTTTTATGTTTTCGCACAACTTTCACTATTTTTTTTTTTTTTTTTACTTTTTGCTTTTTGGTTTAAAGAAAGAAAAGTATATATTATTCAATAATCGTTTTAAAAATTTTGATTAGAAGTTAAATTTTAGCACAATTGGTCTACTAGGTAAAATAATATCTAACATGGTACATGTCGTTTACAATTTAAGATGAATATTTTATTCAATTATAAGCAAATCCATTAACAAATGGAAAGTTTATATGCTTCACAAGAATTAAATAAAGGGAAAGATATAAATTCTTTCCTGCATGCAAGCGAATAAGATTAATATCAATTAAGTTTTGGTTAATCATGTTAATGGCCAAAACTTATATATAAATGAAGCTTTGAGTAGACTCTTTTAGGCTTAATTAATGATCACTTTATTTCATAGGTATATAGCAATTAAGGGTATCATTACTTGTTTTTCTATTTCATTTCCTATAGGCCATTCCATACCTTGTTACCAGAAAATTGAATGGAATGTCACCTCAAAGAGGCGAATTATATTTAACATTAAAGAGAAGAAACGAGTACTCAAATCAAAGAGAAGAATTATATAAATGGAAAGTTATATGCTTAATTATCTAACAATAATAAATAAAGAGAATTGAAACGATAAATGATTATTAAATATTTTACCTATATGATATAAATGGAAAGTTATATGCTTAATTAGTCTTGGCTTGAAAAAGGTTTTCAAAACGAATATTGTGTGTCTGATGTATAAATTTCATACACGTGTGAAACTCTCACCCTACACGCACAATAACAATGTCCTCGTTTTGAAGACATTTCCCTTTCTTTGACATCAGATCACAATAATTGAGAGGCAGGTAGGGTGTTTTGTAAATATTATCAAGCTGGATCCATTATTACAGAGAGAGATAGAGACAACAAAGAAGGTAACATAGTACTAATGTTCTATTACGTCAGTTTAAGAACACTTCTCCATCAAGCCCCTATCCACTTTTCCTTTACAACGAATATTCAACATTATCATATGTCAACACTTTCTCAATCGTATTCCTAGAAAACAAAGAATATTCTTATCATTAATTAAACCCCTTAATTGTATTGTTCTTATCCAATACGTGTGAGTTTGGCTATAACCATCAAATTTTATGTTATAATTTCATTGGAAAGGATTTTGAATTCGCTTTTGGCGCGAGTGGCTGCATAATTACCACCAGATAATTAGTAACAGAATTCAAGAAATCAGCAATGATCACCGGGTCGTGCTAATTCCGTACAAATTTGTACTGAGAACCATGTAACTATTGCTCCAGCAATGGCACCGAAGATGAAATAAAAGGCCCCGTATTCTTGTGGTTTGTGGAGAACAACCATCAAACTGGATTTGTCGTAAAATTGAGATTCTTTTGTTTCATTAAAACAGAATAAACAACTATCAACTGCAACCTTAGATAATAAAGGAGAACTTTTCTTCCAACACAGATAGTACCAAATTGAACATCAGACACTTGAGATAACAGAGCTACTAGCGGGTAGCCATTCAACTGAGATTTCACTCAGTGAAGGTTGTATTCCTACCAAATTTCTTTTGCCTTTTCACCTTAAACCCGGATCGACCATAAGTCTTTTTTTGAGATAGCTTGAATCCGCATGATTTATCTAATAAGCAACAATACATTGACAAAATGTAACGAAACACCTTTGAAAAAATATCATAAGGGTCAATATCCAGTATCTATCGACTCAAGGGAGACAAATTTGATTCCCTTTCTAATAACTAAAGAATATAAGTCCGACTATAAATCACTTGATCATTTGTATACTACTACTAGCATCAATATATGATGTTCATGGCTTCAGGGACAGAGCAAAACCAAACTTGGGGGTTTTCTCCAAAGCTAATGTATCGAAGTTCCCAGAAATTGTCAGAAACGACTTGGGTTGAAACTCATGCTGCAGAAGAGCCCCAAAATTTCCATGGTTGTTAAGCTTTGCCTTCACCAGTGTTTGAGGATCAACTGCATATGAACATCCAACTGTTAATGTGCTCTCATTTGTGGAGAATTTTCTTGCTAACTCGCCTGCAGCTGCTCCTCTCTTAAGCTGATCCAAATACTGCAAGTATGACACCTTAACTGCATCTCCTTTGTCAGCCCTTCGAAAACACAATAAAGCAGCAACTTGATATAAGCACATTATATTGCTGATTGCTTCTCAACAGACGCGTTTTTAAGCATAGGCAGCTATTTTACATGCTCTACTGTTAGAACATCGGCAAATATTTGGTAAAAATATACCTTCTCTCGCTCAATTTCAACAATTTCAACATTAAAATTAAGTCAGGAAACTCACAGTATCACTGCAGCACACAAGTTGGGCTTTGTCAAACTGAACCCTGCATTATACTTCGTAAAACTACCAGAAGGTACCAAGTATGTTGCCTCTGTTCCAAAGGCAACATTGGAAGTGCCTATGGTTGCTGAAACATCAATTGCAGGAGACTTGTTCAGGCCAACAGCAGTGGTAAAATTTGCGTGTTCATGGAAGCACTGAAGCTTGAGCTGCAAGTCAAGAGAAATGCCTTGTTATACGTGCATACATATAGATAAAGGCAGCTTGGTACACAAAGCTCCCGTTATGCGCATATGTATAAATAGGAAAATATATTCCAGCCATTAAACTACAGATAGTGCTACATTAAAGATTATAGCCGTACCTTGCCAGAATCCTTTTCAGGTAATTTGCACGAAGCAATTGCCTTAGATGAAGGCAGAATATCTGCTATGGTTATGGCTGTTGACACCTGCTAAGCAATGAATTACAGTTAAAAACAGCATAAGATTAGCGAATTGCTAGATAGAGAGAAAGAGATGAATATACTTTTGATTCTGTATCAACTTTGACGTCAACTGTAGCATTCTTGTACTTCAATTGTTTAGCCACATCACCAACATAAATTCCTCCATTCTTCACAATTGTTGAAGCAATTGCCTGGACATTGAAAGAGATTTAAGACGAAATTAGTCAGTAAACCATACTGCAGCACAAACAAACTATACAAAACTTGTAAAAGAGGAATCATAGAACAGAGACCAAGCAAAACCTCAGCAACCCCAGATTTACTAGATAATTAGCTGCCAAGCTGAGATCTAAAAGGCAACACAGAAACCATCTGCACTCCTTGGGAGCTGATAACGATGTCAATTTATGATACAGAATAGTCTTTCATGTAGATACAAGATTAGGCATAGCATCGGTTTTGTAACAACAACAGAGTAACTTTTAAAATTTACCATCATCAGATACTTGGTACTCATAATCTAGCTTTAGAAAGTTTCAGCTGCAACAACAGCACCAACAGCACTAGAACTATTTGCAGACTACGATCATGTTCCAAGCATAGCTACTTCGTCATTATGGTCACTCAAAATCAAGATTCACGGAAAAATTTGCTTCTTCCTTTCTTCTCTAAAATAAAGAAAGCAAAAACAAAGGAAAAACAGAATGCTTTATAGAATTTTAGATGAACAGAATTATCATTGATCAGTATTTATTTCTCTTATTTTGGGTAAGCAATACGAATTGAAAACCATATCATTTTCCCACTCATTGAAACATTCTAAGAAGCAGCAGAATCCGGCAAGAATGCTCAACAATGAAGTTAATGTGTATTAATACTGTCCTTACTCCTCCAAATTCATGTTCGAAGTGATTTTCTAATGCTGGCTACAATTTGCTTAGAGTTAATACTGTCACGCCCCCAAATCCGCCAAGCCAAACTCGGGGCAGTGATCACCCCGACCCTTATAATCAAATTGGTGAAACTTAGTTTGAAGTGATTTTCTCCTAATTCCAATTCTATGCAAAAAAAAAGGGCCCGAGATTTTCTGGTAAACTCGTAGCCACAATGCACGCCGATTTCTGCTGAGTCTAACATTGTACATAAATTCTACAAGCCATAGCCATATCTTCCTACGTCTTCATACATACATATATTAATATTAACAACCCAAGCCATATTACTAGCTGTCAACACAACGAGCCTAAACAACTCACCCAAAATGCTTAACCGGTTTTGCCAGTATTTACGAACCTAAGCCGTAATACTCAATTCAAATAGCAAGAATATACATAAACAAATATATATACATATACAGAGAGATATTATTACTTACAACACCAGTATAGCTTTCACTAGCAACAGTGAACTTCTGATCAGTGCTGTAATCCTTCGTCAATACATCTGCAACCAATATTCAACACCAATATATATACACACACACATATATATATATATAATTTTCAGTATCTTCACACACTGGATGTGTGATTGTATGTAAGACGAGATCAATTTTCGGAAATAGTATCTAAGTGAAGTAGTATTGTTTTTAAGCCTCTCTCAAATAAAATAAAATAAAATAAAGATATATGTATGTGTTGGATTTACCTGTCGCTGTTTTACCGAAGTCAGAAAAGAGGCCTGGACCTTTACTCATGATCTTTTGCAGCAGAGAGAGATAGAGAGAGTTGAGATTTACAAAACAGAAGAAAATTCCTTTTTTTTTTTTTTTTGGTAGATTCAATAAAGATTCTAATGTAATTTTTCTTTTCTTTTTTTCAAGTGATTGCTGATTTGTGAGTGGCCCTTTTATTGACCACTCTTTCTTTTCTTTTTCTACAAGAAATCGCGGTAATTGAATGTTACAGAAGCGGTAATAAATTGTTGGACAAGAAAGGTTTTCACTTGTTACAACGTCGTTTGAGCTTTCGGCTTCTAGCGTGGGCTGAAGTGGTTATGGGCTTGATAGCAACAGATACTGATTCTTGACTCATGTTTTGGGCATTTTCGAAATGCTTATACCAGCTCATGAACAAAATTATTTCCTCGTAAAATTAATTTTTTTGGTCAATTATTTTTTGTAATTAAATTTATGCAAAAAAAACGAACGACTCTGAAATTCAAAATTTGCCTAATCGTACGTTACTCTCCTTGGCAATTAGGGTGGGGGTAGAAAAAAATGAACAAAAAAAAGCGAAAGACTCTATGAATTAACAATTACTAACATGATATTTCAAAAGGACATTGAGACCTTGAGGTTATGTTTGTATCTCAAAATTCAAGGATCGGATCCGATGGGAGTGTTTTATCAATTAGTAGTTTGATTAGTAATGAATTTTCATATGATATGTTGAATCACTTGTGAAGTCGACTTTACATGACCACGTCTACTTTAACTTCAACTAGATTCCTACTTGTCGTGTAGGGTAGTAAGACTAACAAGTAGGATAAGAGCTATCATCTATTGTTGTTCGTTTTCTTTTTCATTTTTTCTGAAATCATTAATGATTTTACTGCAAGTTAAATTAAGAAGAAAACCCTGGGTCGAAATAACTGCTTCTCGAGCCAAGGGAGACAAAAGGTCCACCACGCAGTAGGGCTCATACCCAAGAAAGAGCCTTTTTGCCACTAGATCTTTAGCCCCATTACATGTGGGTGGGACATAACAGAAAGAGATGGATTCAGACCTATTGCCAAGAGTCCAAATGGTAAAAATGCTTCGGGCAGTTGAATTATATGCTGGGATATTCTTGTAATAAAAAGACAGTTCAGGGTACGAAATTTTTTAAATAATGTATAAGGCAATTCGGTGTATGTGGTCTTACCTTACGTTTTACTATAATCTTAAACTGTTTTTTTGTTTGAAAAAATGATTCTTTAAATCAACCACTAAAATTAGAAAAAATGATATAAACTGCGAGATTGAAATAAGCAAATCACTATCATGAACTGTGTACTAGCCATCTCAAACTTCCTCAGCCCTTTAATCAAGAATGAATGTGTTCGTAATATTATAAATAAAATTTGATAATTATAAATTGTTAATACAATTATAATTCCGTTTATACTATTTTAATATTATAATATTATACGGTGATACTTACCGCTGCTTTATCGGACTCTGACTATCACTTTCAAGTTTCAATCAATATCTAACTTCTGCCTCTTCATGAATCTAGCAATTGTCAGCGCCTCCATCAGTGCCATGCCTTCAGCGACCAATGGATAGTCCTCACCTGTGCTTGAATTTGGCCAATGGCCAGCTACCACGAGCTCCCCATTCCAGTGCCACAGACTGCAACAGAGCATCACCCTACAAAGATATTACACTCGCATCAATTATAGACTTATCCAACCAATACTGGAGAGTGGAGAGTGGAGAGTGGAGAGTGGCCATTCAATAATAACAGGCACACATCAACCATTTCAGTCTTTTGAATAACTGTCATTTTAAACAATTTTTACTT
Source organism: Ehretia macrophylla (assembly GCA_037974665.1). Lineage (NCBI taxonomy): Eukaryota > Viridiplantae > Streptophyta > Magnoliopsida > Boraginales > Ehretiaceae > Ehretia > Ehretia macrophylla. The sequence continues at coordinate 24,405,387 of CM075779.1, read as the reverse complement.
ATAAATTACATAAAATTACAAAATATACCTCGAACATATAAAATAGATAGTCGTTCCAAATGGTTGTAAGGAAGTTCCCCACATCAAACTCCATCTTTCTCCGAAGCACACATCAACCATAAACAAAACACTACCTAAGACATTATGATATTGTGGACCAACAGTTTAACATGCTACAGTAAAATCAACGTGCTCATTTTAATGAAACCTTAACAAACAAAACTATACTAATTACCATTCCAAAATACACATTCTCAATTTCACGTTACAATAAAATAAAATAGAAAAAGCAGAATGCTTATCTAGGGTAACATGAAGAAATATATATATAAAATAAAATAAAAAAGTAAACAGAAGCGAAAACTAACAACCAGAACTTTAAAACTCGATCCAGAAGCCTAAAAAGTATATTGAATTTGGGACCCTCAGGAAATCTAAGATTCCATTCGTCAAGATAACTAAATGTTTAATGAATTTATGGGGTCCAATTTTGTTAATTCTATAAAAAATTGTTGTTGGCTTGTCATCTATCACGGAATAAATTAAATTTCAGTTGGTCGCTATAAAGGTGGAAATGCATGCCAAAAACAAAATGCCATTATATACTAATTTTTGATTCCAAATTAATGGAGGAAATAACTCTTAATGTTATAAATAAATAACGTCATTAAATTCATTTAACCGACATGATTCGATATGATTTATACTCAACTCTGACTTCCCATTGTTTAGTATATATATTTTCTTCATCCTTGGTCCCCTCTTTTGCCCTAGCTTTGCACATACTTAGAGTCATGGAAACTGAATTTATTCAACTGACTCTGAGTTGGTTCACAAGTCTATTCAACTCCATGTTGTAGCATTAAATTTTAGTCCCAATGGTAGAAGAAAGATTGTAGTATATGAACTAATTGCCCATACGGTTGGATAGCTATTGGACATGAGTGCTCAATTGCACAAGTGTCCAAATTGCTTTGAATATAATAGTGTCATAAGTCAAAATCTACTTGAACTAAACAAAAAAAGGTAGAGACATTTAAATTTTTCTAAGCCTGCCACCTACATGTAGTAGTATTAGGAGTAGAAAATTATCGAATTAATCATCAATCTTTTAACATTAATTTAATAAACTCAGAATTGAATGCCAATAGCATTCTTCACAAATATACCTAATCATTTAACAATGTTTGTGATAGAACAAACCCCCATTTTAGTTATTACATGGCTATTGCTAGGTTGATATGGCCATTATGGTTATCTATTTCTGGAGCAGATGCGCGCCAGAAAAAATAAATATATTTTAATTTTCAAGAATTGGGTGAAGTTAAATTCAAGTGATCTGAAGTTTTAAATGTCAGTACCAAAAACTAATGTCTTACCACTTGGCTATACTCCATATAGACGGTAGGAACGGGTAGAAGGGAAAGAAGAAAGCACGGCTCGAAGAACGAGCCGAGCAGTGCAAACACGTGGGACCCGTTGTGTCACAATTAAATATTTTAAATTCAAACTTATGTTATCCCATCACAAATATTTTCATATTTTGACTAATTTAAAATATTCGCCAAGATGTACCGCACCTCCACTAAATTTGTAATTCAAAAGTGGATTTATCGTGATAAAGAAAAATATATATATATTGCACACACAATCCGCACAATGTTCATGCACTAGAAAAAGGAAAAGTTAAGGCTTTTTAAATCTTCTCATCCCCCACTTGTATTGTGGGAAGAGAAAAAGAAATAGAGAGCAAGCTTAGGTAATGAAGCAGTTTCTCCAACTTTTTCTATAAATGGTTATATGCTTTTTCATACGAAAAATGGCAACCTCGAAGTTTATTGGTCCAATCAAAAGCTTCGATTTTCATAAAGTGTGAAATATAACATTAATTTACAAGTTAAACGTAATCCATTGGCACTTCCCATATGCATTGCTTTCTGCATCCTTTAGATACTTTACGCCTACCAAAAGGGCCAAACAAAACATTATTATTATTCTTATTCTTTTTTTTCAAAGCTTTATTTAAGCATCCGTATGAGCAGGCACGTACATTGATCATGTCTTTATCTGAGTTGGTCTGTGTGAACAGAGCAATACTTAATGGACGTTGAGTCTCTCATCTGTTCAAGTGTCAATTTCTAGTTTACAAAATGTGGTCCAAATCAAAAGCAGCCCTTGTACTTAGTACTTTGAGATAGAGCCACTAATTGCACAGTGGCCATTGATTTTGATAAAAAATTTACAACTCCGATGGTGCCACCACTGATTTAAGAACTCAATATTTTATTTCTTGTAATGGTTGAAGTTAAATGTTTAGGAGCTTTATCCTTGTTATACCTACTGGCTAGAACATGTTAATATAAAAATGAATTTTTTTATAATGTTATAATATTATAAGAATATTAATAATAATAAATTAATATATATTTATGATTGCTTTACTATTATTGATCTCATTTTTAAAATTAGAATATTATATATGAATTTCGAATCCAATCTCGTATTTCAACCACATTTTGGTCACGGGCAGAAATTAATTCGAATGAGGACCACTAATCTTATCGCCAGCATCCTCGTAACATTAGTCATGTTGCTCCATTTTTTTTTTTTTTTGGTAAATAGATACTTCCATAGATGAGTAAGCACAAAATTTATCCAATACCTATGGATGGAAATATATTTGAGAGTAAGGTTTGGATAGAATTATCACAAAAATTAGAGTGATTAATAAATATGTGATGTGTCACATTAGTAAAAAATATGAGCATGTGAAATTTATAACCTAAATTACTTATTTTATATCTGATTGATATTTAGCTTAAAATAATTATTCATAAATATTATGAGTTATAATACGAGTTTTTTTTACGAAATTAAAGTTATGGATTTGAAATGTGACTAAATAAGGTGGCCTATGCAAACTTTAAACAAAAATATCACAGCAAAACAAAAAAAAAAAAAACAAAAAATGCCACCATACCAATTAAGTCCCACCATCAATCTCTAGCACTTGATTACAGTTCACAACTCTTTTAGATCCTAAATAATTGGAAAAAATAAAAGAAAAAATAAATGAACTTGGAAGAAAAAGCCCACATCGAATAGAGAACCTTCCACGCACGCGTTTAAAGCGACCACAAGCTTTCACACGTGCGCTGTCGAAGACTGAGATTGTGTAGGTCGTGCACGTGCCCTCACCTCCCAACCCATCCAGGTGTTTTCTCTCATTTATATTCTTCGCTTCTCTTCTCTGTTTTAGCTAGCCTTAACCATAGCCTTAGCCTTGAGCTGCTTCCTACTTATAAGCACCTAGAACGCTGTCCTTTTAAGTCTTCACTTCTTCCTATTTTAGTAATACAAAAAAACTACACACACACACACACACACACACACACACACATACATATATATATATTTGAATCATTTCAAAACCCTCGCCGGAGGATTTTAATTTTAATTTCCGGTTAACCGGCAGCGAGTTTTATGTAAAAGGAATTAAAATTTTCCGGCGATGGAGACAGAAGTAGAGTCAAATTTCACTTACATGGGCAGAAGTTTCAGCGGCATGAGCATCAACGATGATTCTTCATCGGCGTTCAGCGACTGCAACAGTGATAGATCCGGCGAGTTTCCGACGGCATCATCGCAGAGCCGGAGACTATTAATAGCCTGCGCTTCGGAAAATTCTGACGAATTCCTCCGTCAACTAGTCAACGATCTCGAGTCGTCCTCAATCGACGAGCAAAAGCAAGCGGCGATGGAGATTCGCTTGTTAGCTAAGAACAAGCCGGAGAATCGCATCAAAATCTCGCGCGCCGGTGCGATCAAGCCGTTGATTTCACTGATCTCATCAACTGATTCTCAGCTCCAAGAGTACGGCGTCACAGCGATTTTGAACTTATCGCTTTGCGATGAGAATAAATCACTCATCGCACGCTCCGGCGCGATCAAGCCGCTAGTCTACGCTCTCAAAGTCGGAACCGCCACCGCTAAAGAAAACGCTGCGTGCGCTCTGCTAAGATTATCACAAATCGAAGAGAACAAAGTCGCTGTAGGCAGGTCCGGTGCGATTCCGTTACTAGTGAACCTTCTAGAATACGGGAACTTTCGCGGCAAAAAGGACGCGTGTACAGCTCTGTACTCGCTATGTTCAGTTAAGGAGAACAAAATCAGAGCCGTTCAAGCCGGGATAATGAAGCCGTTAGTGGAACTAATGGCGGATTTCGGATCAAACATGGTGGATAAATCGGCGTTTGTGTTGATCCTTCTGGTGACGGTGCGTGAGGCGAGGGCGGCGGTGGTGGAGGAAGGCGGCGTACCGGTGTTGGTGGAGATAGTAGAGGTTGGTACTCAAAGACAAAAGGAGATTGCGGTGTCGGTATTGTTACAGCTGTGTGAGGATAGCTTGGTGTACCGTAACATGGTGGCCCGCGAAGGAGCGATTCCGCCGTTGGTGGCTTTAACACAGTCCGGTACTAGTCGCGCCAAACAAAAGGTCAAAAGTCAAACCTCTCTTCTCTTCTTTTACTGTTGCTGATAATGAAGTCAAAAAACCGTTTTTACCGTTCGCTTTGACTGTTAGTGGATAATGCTTGGGTAGAGTTAAGGTTACTTTACAAAACTATTAGTATTGAAGAAGGTAAAATTTAGATTGCTTTGCTAATTGAACTTTGACAAATTGCCATATAAAAAGTTAGGTATTCTTGTGATGTAAGTTAACAACGGATCTTAGAATTATTAGAATTAAAGAAAAGCTACCACGATTTCACTATTATCCCACTATGGGATTATTAACAGGACCATTTTTGTAATTTCTAATATTTATATCAACGGCTAACAAATTTAAAAAAATGATTCAAATGTCTAAATGTCGACCATTTTGGTTAAGATATTTTTGTAATTTTTAAGTATTTAGATTAATAGCTCACGTTTATAGAAATTTCACTCAGAACATTTCACAACTCTTTAATATTTAACAAATTATTACAAACTATCAAATTATTGAATCAGAGTTACCAAACAATCCTGCATAGATTATGAATATAATTAGATCACAATCATTTATATCCTGCAATAAAATTGCTATTTTTAGGAAGATAGTTATCTAAGTACTAGTTCATACTAAATTTGGGGCCAACCATGTCCTTTATTACTACAATTTCAATAAGTTACTTGGTGAATTTATACATTAAGTAAGATGATTATTGTAACATACTGAGGTGGAGTTTTGTCGTTTTGTGGTATGTGATTGTGTGGACAGGCAGAAGCACTGATTGAGCTTCTACGGCAACCAAGATCCATGAACGCCGCTGGCGGGACATCTGATGTGTCTGTTTGATGTGTCCCCACATGTCTCACGTAATCATACACTGTTCAAAAAATGACAGGAGAAAAAAAAATATGAAAAATGAAAAAGTAGAATATGATGAAGAGTCAAACCTGTAAATATCTAATGTTGACGTCTTTTGTAAGAAAGCTTTGTAAATTGGTCAAATGAAAAAAAAAAAAAAAAGACCAAATCAATGCTTGGCTTTGGTTTTGGTTTTGGTTTTGGTTTTGATTTTTGTTTTGCGTTTGGGTTTGGGTTTGGGTTTGTGTTTGCTGAGAGTTTTGAAATTGTAAAGTGAGGATTATATCCGGATTGTTCCTTCTGATGTGCCATCACGATTTCTATTTTTTTTTTCTCCACCTTTACTTTGTGATTGAGAATATAATCCTCATAATCTTATCAACTATACGAACATTGTGCTATCACGAAGGTAGTGTATATATATTCAAGAGGACTCAATCTAAACAATATCATATTAGATTTATTTTAAGGTTATAAAATTAAAAATTAGTTGCACGATATAACGTATTTTAAGTTTGTTAAGAGTTAAACAATATTCGTGTTGAAAGAGTTTTGGCTCAGGTTTAAAGTTTTCAGTCATAAAAAATTCGTTATTCGATAAAGGAAAAAATGCAGCAATAGTTTTCATTGTTTACTCAAAAGTTAATATAGTTCCCATTGTTTCAAAATGCTCAAAGAGGTTCTCAATATTTGCAAACATACTCATTGTGGTCTCTATCGTTAAAAATCTAACAAAAAATACATAAAATGACTAAACTACCCTTAATTAAATCAAAAAATTACAAACTTATCCTTCCCTTCTTCTTCCTCCTCCACCCCACCCAACTCCACCACCACCACCACCCAATTCACAGCCGTCGGTCAACACCACCACCAACGACTACCCACACCGCCAGTCACGCGAACACCACCCCTACCCAAGCGAGCACCACCACCAGTCACTCCACCACCACTCCCACCTAAACCCACACCTATGGGAACCCACTGCAAACCCCACCCCCACCCTCGCGAGTTTGTGTATGTATTTTTGGCTTTGTGTCAACACCACCACCAGCCACCAGCCGCCACCTACACCACCAGTCATTACCACCCACACCTCCAGTCACCACCATCAATACCGCCAGTCACGCGAACACCACCCCCACCACGCGAGCCCACGGCGAACATCACTCCCCACCCACGCGAGCCCACTGCGAACACCACCCCCCACCCACGCAAGCCCATCGCGAACACCACCCCCCACCCACGCGAGCGCAAGCTACCAGCCACTCCATCACCACCCCCACCTAAACCCACACCCACGTGAACCCACTGCAAACCCTACCCCCACCCTCGCGAGTTTGTGTATGTGTTTTTGGCTTTGTGTGTGTAATATTAGTGGGTGTGTTTTTGTGTGTGTTCGTGTGTGTGTGTTTTCGGGTGTGTGTTTTTGTGTGTGTGTTCGTGTGTGTTCTGGTGTATGTTTTCGGGTGTGTTCTTGTGTGTGTTCGTGTGTGTTCTTGTGTGTGTTTTCGGGTGTGTGTTTGTGTGTGTGTGTTCTGGTGTATGTTCTTGTGTGTGTTCGTGTGTGTTTTTGTGTGTGTTTGTGTGTGTATTTTTTGGTGTATTGGTGTGTGTTTTTTGGTATGTTTGTGTGAGATTGTGTGTTTTTTATTGAATTTCCAATTTTACCCTTGAAACACTGTTTATATGTGTTAAAACTAACTAAACTTTTAACGGTGGGGACCACAATGAGCATGTTTGCAAACATTAGAGACCTTTTTGAGCATTTTGAAACAATGGGGATTATATTGACTTTTGAATAAATAATGGGGACTATTACTGCATTTTTTCCTTCGATAAACAACCAAAGTAGTGTATTGTTTTTTTAAGAAGGGAAGACCGACGAAAACTAATATTAATTCTGGTCACTGAAGTAGAATATGCAGATTAATGGCACAAGAAAAAGTCTCTGTAACTGAAGTAGACTGACGAAAACAACCTAGACGACTAATTGAATTTAAAGGGTCCCATAAATTACGCATACAACCTTGATAAGAAATCGGTAGAAACTGAAAAAAGATGGTCGTTGAGAGCGTGACCTCTTAGAATTTTGAATGAATATCATCATTAATTCTTTTCATTTAATTTGCTTGGTCTTACACTTAATTTTAGTGAGAAATTATAATTACATGACAAATACTATGGAAGTTGCCTCCAAAGGTTGAGTAAGTCATCCGGTAGTGATTTTGTTATAACTTCATAAATATTATCTTATTATTGATTGATTTATAACATGTGTTGAGACATACTGTTATATCATAAAATTATAATTTTAGAATGGATAAATGTGATGTTATTTCAATTGAATTTCTCGTTATCACACAAAAGAAAAAAAAGTAAGTTGAGAAATTTTAATTATCAAAGTCTCAAATCTCAACTTTAATTGCTAAGAAAGTATTGATTTAGATTTTTTTTTCCAATTTAAGGAAAAGTTAAATCGTGCAAAATATATTTAATGATGTTATTTACAAAATTTAATTTTACAATCTCTTGCCCCCTTTTTTTTTTAAAAAAAAAAACTAATATTTGTGTTGTAAAAAGTTTAGGTTCAGGCTTACAAAAGTATTAATTCTGTTGGTAGTATTGATTAAGATATTCCATAACGTTATCAAGTGAATTCTACAAATTTTCTTTTTGGTTATAATTGCAAGGGTCCATTGAAATGACAATTCTAATGAACCACGTGTCTGAATTGAAGCCTTCTTAGGCTGCTGTCGACTATCTTAATCAGTGGGCCCTCTCGGTCATGATGCTCGTTTGACACGTTCATTGCTATGATCCCCAAAAAAAAACAAAAAACAAAAAACAAAAAGACGCGTTCATTGCTGAAATGATGCTTTTGTCCTCTCTTCTTGTTCCTTTTCCTTGGGTTCAGTTTTTGTTCGTTTTGGAAGTGTATTTATGTGAGCTTAGGACACACCAATAATAGGACTAAGGCTCCGTTTGTTTGCCGTAAAATATTTTTAAAAAAAATATTTTTTAAATTTTATGATATTTGGTAATATAAAAAAATTGTTTAACTATAAAATATTTTTTGGTCAACAATTGCTATTGATTTTTCTTAATTTTATTGTGTTTAAAAACACCAGAAATTGGTCAACAATAAAATATTTTCTAATCAACAATTGCGGTTAGTACAAAATTTTGAAAAATGTTTTCATTTCTTTTGGGAGAAAAAATATTTTACAGAATCCAAATACCAGAAAATATTTTCCAGTAATCTATTTTTCAGAAAAAATATTTTCTTCTAACAAGTTATTTTACAACAAATAAACGAAGCACTATAAAATATTTTATTTTTCAGAAAAATATTTTTTCCAAAAAATATTTTACAAAAATAAATTATTTTATGGCAAACAAACGAAGCCTAAAATGTTGAAGTTTTGAGCAGTTGAATATTTTTTTGGATGGTAGAGAATATTCTTTCAAAGTTATATTAACTGATGTCAAAATTTAAATTTCATGACATATAATTTGATATTTCGTCTAAAAAATTATTCACTCATTTAGTTAAATATAAAGAATTTACACGAAAAGTTAAACAGTGAATTTGTTTTGCCTTCCACTACATAGCGCAATAATTTGGATTAAATTAAAGTTAGGAATCAAATGATCATCAAATACCTACTCTGATACATAATGAAGATAGGATCATTACTTATAAAATATGGTCTCTTTTTATTTTTATTTTTTATGAGTATGATCATATAGGTTATAGTTGTTGACTTATTCCTAAATTAATAGGTTTCGGAATCATCTTGTGATAAGTTTCGGGAGACAATATCAAAAGCACTGGATCCTTTGCCTCATAGTTTGAGATGCTCCTCCCTTCCTTTCAAGTTATACTTGGTATTATTTGATGCTCCTCCCTTCCTTTCAAGTTATACTTTGTGAAATACTAGAATGTCCATGTCCAAAAAATGGCACTTCACTCATCAATACATCAAGTCCTGTCGATACTAAACATTTTGAGAAAGGAAAGGTGATGCTGGTCGGGTTGAAAGGGGGTGAGGACAATATTTAGATAGCAACGGGTTGAGTGTAATGGTCGACTAAAGATTTATCGTAATTAAAAAATTTTACTTATGTCAAAGCATTTATTGCGTTGGTGGATTCAATATGGTTCTGCCTAATTTTTTTATCATAAAAAACAATACTGAGACCTGGTAAAGGTAGCATTTTAATGAAAAAGTTATTTTGATTTAGTGTGGAACTCAATATTATCTTACAGTAAATCTTAAACTCACAACAAATGGTTTTACACCTGTTCAAAAATAAAATGAAATAATCGAATAGCGACTCAATCAAAGTCCATTGTAACATGAAAAAAAATGAAGTTTTACACCTTTGGGCATTGCTTAGCCGAATTGTTTCCTCTTTCTTCTATAATGACAATTTTTCATATCTTCAAATCGTTTAAATGATGGTATGCCATTCATGTGATAACATTCAAGCCTAGTATTAAGAAAACTAAGCGAGCACAGATGCAAACAAATGGAGTGATACAGTGAGTGAATGCAATCACAAACATATGATAGTGTCAGATTGAAGAAAATATGGAAGAGATAATGGTGTTTCTGTCATATTTTCAAACCTTATTATTATCTAGAGGGACAAAGCTTAGCCTATTATGTGTAATGTCCACATCATTGTAATTAGAAATTAGAGGCGGATTGTGTGGACACATACCTTTCCACATGTTTCATGTGCTAGCGTGCTTGTCTCGTGGTGGCTAATTTCAAATGAAAAAGGGGCAAAATGAAAAGCAGTAAGATTTAAGCTAAAGAATATCATGTTGCACAAGAAGAAATCATTGTGTTTGACCGTCACTTAACCATCTAATGACTGAAGTCTAACAAACTTTTGATCCCAAGGAGCCGCCCCCAGTGGGAGAAGGTGAATACGAGTTTGAATTTTCTTAATTGTTATTGAATATTATATTTTTAATTATATTGATATATATTTCAGATTGAGTCGTTGTATTTTTTAATATTTGTTCAACACTTAACAGTTAGATCAAGTATTGAGATGCCGGTGTGCCCATCGTTGTGTATTTATCCCATGGTAATATCTAATCTAATCTATGCATCATGGACTACTTTAGTGGATATATTTTACAGGGTTAACAAATATATATATATATATATATATATATATATATATATATATATATAACTTTACACGTTAAAACATTCAAAAGTGCGTTTAATTGAAAGATTTTGTCATACGAAGTGGGCGTTGCATGAACAATCTCTTTCACGTGTAGGTTAAATAGTTTATATTATTTTTAATCGAGCCTTATATGTAAAAATGAGTTTTGAATTTTGGACGTTTTGGTACATAAACCTTGATATTATATTAAATGAATCTCATTTTAAATGTAGAGTATTTAGCATGTATTTGCCTTTCTTATGGATGCCATAAGAACTAGCAACATTACTCTTCTTTTTCTTTTTTTTTCCTTTTTTTTTTCTCTTTCAATGAGGAAGTATAGACCCACATCCTCACATGGAAGTCCAAGAGAAAAAAGCTCATACCTATGATGTACACGACTGGAAAATGATGTATGATCTTGAGCAGCACATTACATGGTGAAATGATTTGTCATGACTGCTACTTCAATGAATTTATATATTTGTTCTTGATAATATTGGACAATTTCAAAGCAATGTCTTGTGCTGTGTTGCTTATGACAACACTATTTTTCAGCATGGGCTTACATTCAATTCTTAGTTGGACCCTTGCAAGTGGCTTTAAAGAGACAAAACAAACAGAAAAAAATAAAATAAAAATTGGTGAAACATAACCAGATTCAAGAGAAAATTAAAGGAACGAGACAGACTCTAATGATGCAATTAGTAAAATTTATTTACTATTCTTATTTGTTTATTTACCACCTAACATATTTCGGATGCTTAAAAATCTCGTTGATTTAAAAAGATTTTTCTTTATCGATGGTGATCAATCATGGTATTTATATCTTTGTTTTCTTTTGATTAAAATTCTGATTTCGTCGAATTTCAAGGAATAATGAAATAGTATTATTAATACACAAATGCAATTAGGAAAGATCATACGAAAAATGTGTCCGATGCTATTAAATACGGCTTGAACTGCAAAAGCACAAGTATTCTTCAATGGATTGACCAGGTCCACGCATAACGCCTATCGCGACCAAAGGGTAATCATTTGATTTTTGTTCAAAACACAAATGACATTTCCGAAGAGTGTGTTTTGAAACATTAAGTTTTTTGAACTAGAAGACAACGCCGTCGAATAAGACCACCCCATATTTCGCGATTCAAACAACTATGCAATGAGTTCATGGTTGACCAACGTTATCGACTGAGTCTTGGTTCAGACCCAAAAATGGAAAAATAAAAAATAAAAAACTGAGTCTTGTTGCTGCTGAAATATAAGGTGGTAAAATACAGTAAAGATATATTGTTATTGCGTTTGGTAGTACAAGAAGGATTGAGTGCGGATTGTTGCATCCAATCGATGGACGGGTTTCGTCAGCTCGATTCTCACATTTCAAAAAATAAAAGAGGCTAGATTGGGCACGTATTGCATCCAACTATGCTATATTTGGAAGAGTGCTCCAAGTGTGGTTAATTTACAAAAAGTAATCTCGAAACAGGAGGGAGATTTCAATGTTGGATTTGCAGCCAGTGCACTCCACCATATGTCACCTAGAATTTCGTTTATATTTTTAATGAGTAATTTAATTTTATTGAAGCAAATTAGTTAATTACAAACTTTAAATGATACACCAAAAAGTATAACTTATGACTTTCAAAAATATTTACAATCACAAAAATACTTTTCCTGTTAAGATTTGAATTATGGTGTTACTTTCTATGTGATAATGTATGTCTCATATGAGGTAAACAATTAAAAGTTGCTTGAAATTATGAACTCGAAGAACTTATATTAGTTTGACGAACATATATACATAATTTCCCTCAATTTTCTTTTTAGTTTCTAAAAGTTAAGGTCTCGTACATTAAAAAATCTTAAGAACTCTATCTTTATATAGGTAAGTTAAGATACGCTCTTACAAACTTAGGCAATCTCTAACAACTTCCTAGTTTATATTTATAATAGAGGAGTCAAATCCTTCATGTTAGATTCTTGTATTTTAATTTTACTCCAATAACACCCCCTATTTTAGACTCTCTACTTTTTAGAGTTAAAAATGAATAGAAAAATAGGTTTTGATAAAAAAAAAAAAAAGAAGGAAAACAAGTCTAGTTCCCCAAATATAAGGAGTCAAACTTGCTAATATAAGGTCTCTCTTAAAAATAAGGAGCCTTGTAGGGAGCTTATTGGAGGAGGCCTTTCACAATGTCAGTCTCTCTATTTTTGGTCAAGGAGTTAAGATAGAGACATTATTGGAATTGACCTTATAAGATAATGTAAAACGCCGGTTTTATGTAGTTAACTAAAATATTAATATTAATATTTTAAAAAAAAATTAGCATAGACATAATTATGCTCCAAAAGTTAAAAGAAAATAAAGAATTATCTCATTGATGGTAGAAAGCAATTATCCCATTGATGGTACAAAGCAAGTGTTTGTATTTTGGAACGAAATCATTTCAAAAGTTATTTTTCTACACGTGGTGGGCTTAAAGGCCTGTCTACATGAAAGGGCTTCTTCATAGATGAAGCCCATAAAGTTCATTAGCTTAAACCATTCCGATCATATCCAATTGGGCCTGCTTCGAACTTAAAACTATTCGATTCTGCAATCCAAAAGTTAAGTTAACACTGCCATTTCAGGCCCAAGACTTGGATCCCCTTACCATCTTTTTTTTTCTTTTTCTTTTTATAGGTAAGCATGTAATGTATTATTCAAAAGTATTAAATACATTTACATCAGTTCAGGTTGTAAAACCTTTAAAGACTCATCCCCAAAAAAAAAGAAAAAGCATCGTTGGTTGGTAAGGAGATGTATGAAGCATTTTCCTAAATAACAATTTGCAAAAATTATTTTAAATTTTAGAGACTTGAGGATATTTTTTGTGATATATTCTCTTTGCGATATTTTTACCAATATGATGCTCTAGAAAAATTTGAGTGGTAAATGTGAAGGCCAAGTTGTTATCCCTCTTTAAATGGTCGATGACCTATGTGGTACCTTTGTTCCTATGAATAATGCTTTTTGTTGAATTAGCAAAAAGAACGGAATAAAACTGAGGAGTAAATGAATGATAATATAATTCTGTTAAAAATAATAAATAATATAATAAACTCATTTCTAATATATTAAACTTTTATAGAAAGCGATCACTTAATATGATATTAGAACTCAGATCATGAGATCAAGTCTTGTCGCGTTCTATTTAAAAATATTAAAATTGTCAATATACAAACTTGTACCTAAAAGACATCACTTAACTTAAAAATGAAAGCAAATATGGGAAAATCTGTATAATGTTAAAATCGAGACCAAGAAATCCTAAGTGCAACAAATCCTTGTCACTACTAATATATTTTGACTTCCTAAGGCCAACAACAACATTGTAGAGCAATATCTAGCAAAAAGATTAAAAAAAAAAAAAAACGAAATCGTAGAGCACTATCATTGGCATTTGAACATATATCAAACAACGGTTATCTACTTCGATGTAAAATTTTACTACTTCATCTATGCCACAAACTATTACTGTACGTTTTCGTTATATGAGGATCAAGCTTCTAAACGATAAATATACCCCATTAATAATCTTATAAATATATGTAAAATGTCTGTGTAATTCTCTTCTTAAAATATTTTTTTCGTACTTCTGACAACAACCGTGTTGAATGAATGAATCTTGTCATTTTAAAGAGTACTCCATCACTGAATTAGGAAAAAAGTTAAAAGATATAACTTTTGATAAGTATATTTATCTTTAGATTATATAGAAGACCAAGTTATTGAAACACCAAAAAATTACAAAAACGAAAGCACACTGAAAAATCAAAATAAGCAATAACTCATGAAATTTGCGATTCTAATATAATATGAAATGAAGTACAAAAAGTAATTGTCACTCCCATTTCATTCTCTTTTATAGTATACCAAAACAAGATTTTTTTTTCTACCAAATCAAGTTGAAGTACAAGAAAATACAAGAAAGAAGTGGGCAAGAAAAAAAAAAAAAAAAAGGAAAGAAAACAAATAGGGTCAAAAGACAAAATGGTCATATCACCAGGCACGTGAAAGTCCATATTCTTATCTGCTTGTGAAATCACACAACCAGTGTCCACCACTTATTCACCGGGTGCCAACATCTCCTCACTTCTTTCCATCCGTTAGATTGAGTCCTTTGGGCCCCACATAATTTGACAAATTCAACCTTAGCTTAATAAGCCACACCACATATGCCACAAGTAGAGTGGGTCAATTTTTATTGTTTTTTTTACCCCACTCTTACAAAATTCAACTTAGAGTAATTTATTACTAGATTACCCCTAAGTCTCAAATAGAGTGGGTCATTTTGGCTACATGAACATGACTCACCTTAATAGAGCTCGCCTAAGCTCTTGAGCCAACAATGCCGGTGCACTTAGGTGAGGCAAATGGCCTTCAATGTTCAACATGTGCACCGTGCTCCGCCCTCCAAGGTGGTTCTTTAGATACGTTGCGACTGACGCAGGCACGGAGACATCCTTAGCAGTCTGAATTATGGAACATGGTACCTTAACTAGGCCTAATACGTCTCTTAAATCACTATTAAACACGGAGCGTGACACGAATAATGATATATCAGGCCTCATGTTAAATAAAGTCCGGCTAAATTCACGTACTGCGGCCGGAACATCAGCTCCCACGGCTAGAGGTGCAAAACCACTGACCCATGCCTCATAATTAGCCTCCATTGCTGAAAATACTTTCTCGATTTCACCTTGTTCAAATCCACCATGGTAGTCTTTATCATTCAAGAACCTGAAAATGCATAATCAACTACTCATAATTTTGCCTTTGAAAAGAAATATGCTACTAGGCTTTGATTGATAATAAGTGGTAACAAAATATCTTTCCATATATTCTTAAGCAGACAAATCAACTTTGCCAACCTGGTTGACAATACTGCTTTTTCACTTTATTGGAATTGAAGCATCAAAAGACACAAGATTCCATTTCTGGATATACCTAAAGCCATTCTAATATACACCTTATCTGTCTGTAATGTAACAATCTGTATAATACTCAGTCTGGACTGGTTGGACGTCAGGTTTAGAGGAAGATTTGGGTCTCACACCAAGGTCTACCTCATATATTATATGAGTGTCTGATGTCCGACTAAGCCAGACTTAATAGTTACATGTTAAAGATGAGATAGTTACTTAACATTGCTATAACAATAATATTCTTAGAGTTACCTTGGAGAAGCACCGATGAGGATGAGTTTAGTGAATAGCTCAGGGCGGCGAATGGCAGGTAAAATTCCGATCATGGCGGAGACAGAGTGGCCTACATATTGGCAACGAGTGACGCCAAGGGCGTCAAGTATGTGTAAAAGGTCATCGACATAGGCATCAAGAGTAGTGTAGCGTCGAAAATCGAAGTAATCAGGGTTGACACTGCCTGCACAGACTAAGTCGTAGAGTATGACACGATAGTCGCGCAAGAAAAATGGTAGGATGCGCTGCCAGGCCGATTGGTCCGTGCCGAAGCCGTGTGCTAAGACAAGGATTCTCTCGCCTGAGCCCACGACTTGCACGTTCAACGCTTCCAAGAGGCTATGACCCATACTGACACAATTTGACAAAAAAGATGGTTGAGTTTTTGGTTTGTTGACAAATTTGATGAGTGGTTCCTGAGCCTTGAGGACCCGGGGGGGGGATGGTGCGTGTGGTGTTTGTGTTGGAAGCGTGCGTTGTTTAATGTACATGACTGTCTTTGGTATTTATATTGGTGGAAGATGGCATACCTAGTAATCTAGACGCTTTACATGTATAATATCAAGGATGGTAGTTGTTTTAAATTTGGGTGTTTTACTTGAGAAAGTCTCTAATTACATGAAACCTTTTTTTGTCTCAAGCGAATTAGCTAATGTGTTTATGGTATAGGAAAGTGTTGTTGCTGATACGCTTTAAAATGATTATATTATTTAGGGTGAAGTATTTTAAAAATTAGTATAAGTAATTTTTGCGTTTTAATAAAAAAACACACGTACTCCCTCTATCACTTTTTCATCAAAAGATCTAACATAATTTATAAAAAGACGCCAATACCCTTTAATTTTTTTTTATTTCTCTCTTTTGTTTAAACTAAAAAAAATAAAAGAAAAAAAAAATATATATATAGATATATATATGTACACACACACACACACACACACACAAAATTATTTTTTTGGGCACTTAAAATTCATCATGAAATTGATCCAAAATGATATTACAAAGTTTCCCACCGGTGTATCATCAATCGATATTACAAAAATTCTCATGAACAAAATTTCTGGAAAAAGTTTAGAAGGATAAATGATGGATCCATCTGCAGTATAGGCATATGGAAAGCATTACCATGCCAGAAGTTCACTCCCTCAGCCATGGTTCTTACACAGGTGTCCACTCACATAATTCACCTTCCTTGAACCAAAGGGCTATTTCACGTTGGCCGTTTGAACTGCAAGGTCTCCTCTGATTGTACCTGGCTCGGCTTGAAGTGGATTTGTGGCTCCTATTAACCTACGAGCAGAAGCAACAACACCCATGCCCTCCCAGGCCATACATACAACAGAACCGGAGGTAATATACTCAATTAATTTGGGGAAGAATGGCTTTGACTGCAGATCCTTGTAATGCTCCTCTGCCAAGTCTTTGGGGGCATTGGAAGAGCTTTTCTTTTATGTTTTTCTCTACTTTTTTTGTGTGTTTTTTGTTTTTTTATTTATTTAAATTTTTTGAAAGGGTATTTATGTTTAAAAATATAATTATTTTGCTCACATGTACATTAAAACATTCGCTAATTTGCATCTAACGTGCTTGCGTGTCAATCTCCGTCAGAAATAACAATTTTTTGAACAACAAGAGAGTCTGTGTATTTTTATCAAAACATAAGGACTACTTATGTTAATTTTTGAAATATAAGAAATTTCGATACACTTATATCAAACTATAAAAAAATTTAGTGTACTTCACCCTATTATTTATCTTTACTTGTTGACCTTGTGTGACTAGAGAGTATTATCTCTAATCTCCGAGGTATAAGACTACACGATCAATTTATCCTCAGGCCGTGACTATATGCTAAAAAGGTTATAGCTGCATCTAGGTTGTGTATTTTTGTTGGGGGACCATGTTGATTTTGTATAGGGTGGACATCTAGTTGCATGAAAGTTTCATATCTCAGCCGTGGTCCCAATTTGTGCCAATGCTAAACTGTTTTCACTTGAGATTTCATTTTACAACAATTGCTTCCTGCATTAGCTCTTTTTCTTACTAATGTGAAACTATTCCTGCAGATCAGATGTCTTGTCAACACTAATAAAGTTCCATACCTAAGAAGTCAAATTATTTGAAAGAATGATGTACTAATTCTTATTATCTTATTAGATGAGATTGATTAATTCTCACATGTCTTGATAATTTATAAATTTATAAAGAAATTAGTTCCTAAAAATGGCAATTCTCGTTATTTATGTGATAGGTTGTAAGTTCGAGTCAAGTTGATTACGTTGTATAATTTTAGGCCTTCTTTGAATTTAAAAAAAAAAAATTATTTTGTAAGCAGGTTCATTATCTATAGAAGGTTTCATTCGATAGTCAATGCTGACAGTGTTGTGGTTTCTTTTTTTTTTTTTCTTTCTTTCTTTTTACTATTTAAATGAAGGCCTAAACTAATTCACATCACAAGATCTCATGTCATTTCAGTTTCATCAATTATCAACTGTTGTCTGCATTACTACTCATGGGACAATTTTTCTCTCGGCTCATTCATACACACACAAGTGGGTTGCATTGCATATGGAGCTCAGCGGTTGTATTACAATGGATAACTGTTGATTGAAAGGAAAATTTTCCTTCATTAAGCATACACATTGCACGAGGTAACGAAAAGATGAACAATCGATAACTAAGGCAGATTTATATATACAATTGTGGGATTACAACCTTCACTTATCCTCATAAATTTATTTAAAATTTCTTACTTTTTCTTTTAGTTTATAAAACCACCAAACCTCCACTAATTTAATCACTGAACTCAATTAATGCTCGCTTAATTAATATTTTAGATCCGTCTCAGATGATTATGGTAACCTTAGCAGATGATGCAGTTGCTAAGACAAAGCTAATAAACTAGAAAGGAAGAAGCTGGTGAAAAATACAACTCCACGATTTGATACGAGACATTTAACATCAAAATGAAAGAGATCACCACTCAAATATGGTCCCAAGAAAACTACATCTTATAATTGATCGATATCCATCTCTTTGATCAAATTGCCATAGCTGACAAGCATGCCAACACCCATGTAAATGTTGCATAAAGAATTCCATGAGTAGATAGTAGGGTCATTGAAGAATCTGATTCAAGGGGGGTAGCCTTCACACGCCACATTTCATTGCATGGTCCCTCTTTTTTCTTGTTGCCGCATTCTAGCACTTGCCCTGGAAATTGACATCCCATTTTCTCTCTATCTGCATTGCAAATTTTCAACCTTGGCTGATTGATTGTGTGACACTCTATCCCACATTTAAATATAAATCCAATATTATTGTTCAGTGAGGATTAAAAATACGTAATTTAGTATTTATGCATTTTAGTGGGAGTTAAAATAATTTTTCAACCTAAAAATATATATGTTTTCAAAAAATGCAATTTCAAATCACTCTTTAATGATTTCACATTTGGGATCAGTGGGGGCTTTCCACTAGCCCATGAATGGCTCTGTTATAGCACACATTAGCTTCGTAAGAAATATGTATTTAGTTTATAATGACTTGAATTTTTAACTACTGTTAAAATAAATTTAAGTATTTTATACCATTTGATTAAATTCAATATTTTAACAAGCTAGTAACTGTAATAGATCGTTACGGATTTCCACTATATACGCCACATACAGAGGAATCCATTAAGTCAGATGAGGGGTATTTAAATCAAATAATCAGCAACTTAATCAATCCTTGTGATATGTCAATTCCATTATCTTATTATCCAAAAGAATTTCAAGATAAGGCCATTTCATTAAGTTTCCTAATAAAGTTGGTATAAAACATATGGACGTAACTTAAGAACCGGACCATGATAGTGACCCACGATGACTAGACCATACAATAAGCATAATTAAAGCAATACGAGAACGTGGCCCCACTTTTATCGTTAGGAAATGCCCAACTCAGTTAAGTAGTAGTTTTTCATTACCGACAATAAAAGATTGTAAGGCCAGAAGTTTCAAAATTGTAGATAAGCTATGTTATTTGGACTTGAAACCCCTTTAGCCTATATATTGACATACTGTTTCTTTCCCGAAACACGTGCATAACGAGAAATTTATAAATTAATTTCGTTGAGTTAGTATAAGTTTTCACAATATCTTAAAATAATATGATCCAACTATCGAACTCAAAATCAACTCTGATGCCTAGAGGAGATACTTGGTGTTAAAGGGTTGGATGATTCATTGAGCTTATCTTATCCAAACTTTCTTCCTTTTCTTGTCTTCTCACCACTTTCTCATTTAGCAAGACATATGTGGGTTTCGACCTTGTCTAGGTTAGGCTAGTACAGATGGATGGGGAAGGAGAAATAAACAAAGAATACGAGAATAACCCTAGCTAAGAAATCTTACAGAAATCACACTCTTATTCTGGGTGCATTTGATTGACACTTGCATAATTCGACCTTTTTTTCTCTTTTTCACATGAACACAACATTAAATAAAGTTCAACAAGAGCTTAACCTAATTTTTCGCATGACATAAATAGAACGAACACAACGTATATATATGACATTGTTATAGAATTATCAAACTGCATGCATTTCAACAACAAAAACCAACCCCTCTTATTTCTTTCTTTTTCCTCGATCGACTACTAGAATGTACAAATGTCGAGAAGTAACAAAATGTACAAGGCAGAGACAAAGGGGCCCCAAGAAAACCTACGGATAATGCAATCAAATGAGGGTAGTCGGGATGAATATGTCCATAACATGCTTATAATATTATGATATTATGAGTAATATCAAACGGTTATAAATTGTTCATACAGTTATGATAAAATTATATGGACAATTTACAATTATTGAATTCCGCTTATTACATTATAATGTCATGCGATGATTCTTACTCGTCACATATCCACATAATATTACGATAAAATAATCTAAATTATTTAAATATTAATATCAAATAATTACATTATTACTTTATCAGCGTTTATCATTTCATAATATTGATAATATTACGAAGAATCCAAACCTGAGATCCATGCCCAATTATTGACTTAATAGAACTTAGCTCCTCTTATACCAGGAAATAGAGATTCAATCTCCATAGAAGGACAAGCATGGCTTCTGCTGGATTCCAAGTCAATTGCATAAACAAGGCAGTTGAAGTCATGCCATGTCTACACCAAAAAAAAAAAAAAAAAGTCATGCCATGTCATCATCAGAAGATCATTGAATCAGTTTCCAGCATAATGACTGATTGACTTCACCATCCAAAAAACATCTTTTTTCTTTTGCTCCAAGTCTTCCTTTTCCACTTTGTATTTCTAGAGTATTAATAATTGAACATAAAAAGATATATCTTAGATTACCCACAATCTTCGCTTTCCAGGCATGCGCGCCGAGATACCAATCTCCACTACATTGTGGTTCGCCCACGTTAAAATACCAGTGACCTGTTTGGATTTGACACATGGATAACGTGGGAAGTTGAAATAGACGTAGCTCAAACATCAAATACAGTAATATTTTCCAGCCAACAGTTGAGTGCGATGACAGAGCCAAACATCAAGAATTTGGATTAGATACTATGAAGTCAATAATCGGAAATTAAGGACATTCATTTATGCTATTTAATTTAAATACATTATAGTATAAATAAAATTTTAAAGACATGATTCTCTCTCATATAATATACTTTATAACAATTATAAAAATCTTAGTACTAAAATATATATGAAGTTTTCGAGACATTGAAATACTAGAGCATATATATATATCACTACAAGAAATTTCGCGTTCAGAGACGGTACATTTCCGTCTTTGTTCCGTTTTCAATCTGAAAAGAAGACGGAATGGAGACGAAAATCGAGCGTCACTTTTCGACCCGTCTCCTTTAATGAATTTCGTCTCCGTTTCGTCTCAAATGGAGACGAAAATATATTTTGTCACCTTTCTGTCTCGTTCACATTTCGTCTCCAATTCGTCTCTCTCACATTTCGTCACCTTTCCATCTCCCTCACATTTCGTCACATTTCCGTCTCCCTATAATTTCGTCTCATTTCTGTCTCCGTTCACATTTCATCTTCGTTCTATCTCCCTCACATTTTGTCTCCTCTCCGTCACATTTTTTAATTTTTTTTAAAAAAATTCAAACAAAAAAGTTATAAATTCGGATTATGTCAAAATTACTATAAAATTTTGAATTTTTTTACAAAAATTATACTAATTATATATATATATATGTACACAATATATTTACATATATGAAAAGACAAAAAAATAAATAAATAAATCTGAAATAATATATAATCAACTTAAAATCATGATTGACCAACAATATATATATATATATATATATATATATATATATATATATTTACTTAAATCTATCACTTATACGCCTATATATACAATATATATATAAACAAATATGAAAGAAAAACAAAATTAAATCTAATTTTTTTAAAAAAAAATCCTAAACTCATGATAAAACTACAAAAAAATCATATATTTATCTAAATCTATCACTTATACACACACACACACACATACACATATATATATATATGAAAGGAAAACAAACTAAATAAAGCTGATTTTTTTAAAAAAAAAAAATCTTAAAATCATGAAAAAAAAACTACCAAAACTATATATATTTACCTAAATCTATTATTTATACATATATATATATATGACATATATACATAATACATATATAATCCAAACAAACGTGGTAGTATAAAAAAAATCTAAAATCATAATAAAAGAACATTATACACATATATTTGGCATTATATACAAACATATATATAATGAAATAAACCAAAACAAATTATAAAATTTAAATAAAAATAAATAAAAGAATTACCTTAAAATGAGGTAAACTAATAGTGAGTTTACACTTGGAAGTATGAATTAAGAGAAAAGGGAGGGGGGAGGGGGAGGGGGGGGGGGGGTGGGGGGGGGGGGGGGGGGGGGGGGGGGGGGGGGAGGGGGGGGGGGGTTATGTTCAAATTTTTTAAAAAAAAAAATTTTCCCCCAAAATTCATTTGGGGAAAAAATGAAATAATGGTTCAAGTGGCTGGATTTTTCCAGCCACTTGAACCGAACAATTTTTTTTTTTTTTAATGTATTTCCCCCCCAAAATATTTTAGGGGGAAATGATATAATGGTTCAAGTGGCTGGATTTTCCAGCCATTTGAACCTGTTGTATATATTTTTTTTTTCAAAAGAATTTCTTTCCAAAATGATTTTGG